>VRYO01002772.1:45608883-45650762 GCA_009812075.1 Sialia sialis | reverse complement strand
GGAAGACCACGGGATTTGTCCATATATAAGCCAGACTCGAATGTAAGCCACACTTTTTTGTTTGTTTTTTTTGTTTTGTTTTTAAGCCGCATGGCAGAGGAGGCAGGGCACTCCGGCCCGGCCCCACACAGCCCGGCTTCCCAGCGGCAGGGGCCGGCTCGCCCTCGCGCACTCCCCGCTCCTGGCGGCTCCCGGTGCCACAGGGGCTGGCCCGCCCCTGTGAGCCCCGCGTTCCTGGTGGCCCCCCCCGCCCCGCACTCCTGACGGCTCCCGGTGACAGGGGCCTGCCCGCCAGCTCCCAGCAGCTCACGGCGGCCCCCAGCCCCACCCAGGAGTGCCACAGGGGGCAGCCCCAACCCCAGCTTGGCTCAGAGCTACTGCAGGCTAGCACATCTGGGTTGGCATTTCGCCAGAATTTGTCCATATATGAGCTGCACCGGATGAAAAGCCACACTTCTGGGGTCGGGTCAAAAACTCATTCAAAAAGGTGCGGCTTATAAACGTGAAGTTACTGTATTCCATTTTCTTTAAATGTATTATTAGAAATTAGGTATACTTTTTTTTCATCTTGGTATTTCCTAGAATGTTGTGCGTTAACACTTTTACATTTATACTAAAATAGCCTTTAAACATTAAGGATTTAAAGACAATTATTTAGAGAATGGGAAAGCCTATCTGTGGTTAAAAAGTTATATATGACACTGAGAAATTCCTGATGTTACCTTCTGACATTTGTGTAGCATATAATTTTAATATGCTAATCTAGTTTGGGAGTTTTCCAATTTATAGATGTCAGTTCCTTAATTACCTCTAAGTAGTCCATTAATGAAAAGAAAGGAAATTATTTTAGTCTCCTTAAAAAGATCCATTGTCAACTTTCTATTCTCCTTTAAATATTCTTCAGTACAATTGAGCTGTCAAAGGGAGCTAATCACTGTAGTTTCTACAGAGGGGAATTGTATCAGTCTGTGAGAATTCCTAGGAACTCTAAATAAAAAAAAACCTAAGTAGAGGTACAACAGTCCACATTATTTTAGTAGACTTTCAAAAACCATGTGACAAGGTGCCACAGAAGAAAGTACTTAAAAAAATGAATAATCATAGATAAAGATTAAACATTTAATAATCTGTCTAAAAGGATATAGAATACATAAAGGAGAAATAGGTTGTCGTTATTATATTCCAGTATCATAAAAGATTAATAATAAGGGATTTTGAGGTTGTATGCTAGTTTCGTGTAGTTAAATATTTCCATTAATGATTTAGAAATGAAGGTAATGGTGAGGAAAATATTAGAGATAACAGATTTTTTAATTAATCAGTTCTAGACAGATTGAAAGGAGTAAGAATGTTTCTATTTAATCAAAATCAAAATCAATAAAAAAGAGAAGATGTACTCCATCTACAACAGTTGAACTTCTCCTTAAAAAGTAAATGCTTCCAATATTTGAATTCACACATTTGTAGGTGTAGTCCTGGGCCTAAGGATTTGTCAGCTCCGGTTCTGGTGTCATTGGTAATTCTGGATATTTGGAAAGTAGAATATTGAGACGAAATATTAACTAGAACATGAGTAAGTAAATTTTATCATCATCAGTTGAACAGCAAATAATGGCCTCTAAGACCAAGTTCGAGCTGTCTTCAGATTAAAGCTCTAATCACATCAACATTTTTGCTAATGTAACGTACAATCTTTTATATCACACATTAGAATAAATTTAGATCAATTCACTTCAATGTGCAGTATTTCCTTCCATTCAATTCACAAAAAATTGTCCCTAAATTTTTTATAACATTTTATATTTCTACTCAACAAAAAAAAAAGTGCAGAAATTAAGACAATGATACTGTATTTCCAAAATCAAAGCAATTTATGTCTTTATAGACTCAGAATAGAATAAGAAGGATCAGCTGTGACTTGTGTCTCCCTGCAGTGAAAAGGGATAGCAAGGCATACTAGTTCTGTCTCAGGAAATCTCAAGTAAGCATTCTTATTGATATCCTAGCCTACCTTGCTGTATCATTTAACACATGATTTTCCAAGCCTACACTTAGTTACAATGTTTGAACATTTAATTCTGAGAGATTTTTCAAGGATTTCCTTCACCCTTTTGTTAATCATTTATAAATTTTCCATCATTATTTTAATAAATAACCTTGCAAGTGATTTGTCAAAATGCCTGGCAATGAAACGTGCATAATGTATTGTTTCTGTAGTATATAGCAAATATAACATTCTTTAATTAACTACAAGTTTATATTAGTAAGATGATGTATTTCTCACTCATTGCTTACCCCAAATCATCCTCTATAACTTAGTGAGAAATGGAAAGAAATCTGTTTGAAACAACACCATTCGAATAATGCTGGTTTTATAATAAGATGGTGGGAGAAACCTCACTAATGAATACGAATCCCCCAATTTTATTTAGATTTTGATTGCAGGAAGGAAGATGAATATTCCGAGAAAAGGCACAGATTTGAATGAGAAATGAGGCTTTTTTCTTCCAGGAAAGAGACAAAGTAGGTTTTTTCACATGCATTTTGAAATGTTCACCACTAAGAAAAGTAATGTCCCAAAGCATAAGTCCCTTCTATCCAGTTTTAGAAGTGTCTTAAACATAGCTTGAAAAACACTAAGAGCAAGGCATTGTTTCATTGAGAGTAAAGGTTATTGCTTCCCTGGAACCAAATGACAGGTTCATAAAAGGTCAATACACTAAAAGAGCTCACTTACTGCAGAATATTTCTTAATACCCTAAATCACTACAAAGGAGCTAATTATTCTTCCATGTGAATGAAAAGAATGAATTCAAAAAATTCCTGAACTTTTATGCAACGTGCATAAACAGATGCAGCTACAAACATTTGAGCTATGTCAGCAAAATATGCTTCTAGAGACAAAAAATTACAAGCAGGTGACAGAAAGGGCTTCCAGTTCTACCTGCTCATCACCACAGAGGAAAAAAAATTCACCTTAAAGAGGACAAGCTGAGTGACAAAGGCCTAAAAATTGAACTTAGAGCCAGGGTGGTTTTTTTTTTTAAATTGTTCTAATTATGCTGACCAGTGCATTTCATTTAATTATTCTGAAAAAAATTGTACATGGACAATTTCTATGAGTCCTAGTTTCTCTGAGCTAAATTAGAAAAAGGAAAAATTTGTTTGCATCAGCACACTTCTGACTTTAACATTCTGGTGCAAATCACATTTCTACTAAAATGAACTAGGAATGATTTTCTTTGTTATTGATTTTAGGTTCTGTGACTTAATGCTCTATTCTTATCCCGCCTGATTAAACAAATCAGCATTTTTCAAGACCAGTAATGTGGATGCTTGTATAGGACTTTGTATGTCTTTAGAGATAATACTGTGGTAGGGGTAATACAGTATTTTGCTTCTCCAATGTATCATTTTCTTTAGAGTCATATTTAGAGATAATTACAGTAATTTCACGCATATAAGGCACACCTTTTTGACTGAAGTTTCAAGTCTACCCTGAAGTGTGCCTTATAAGTCGATGCGCCTTATATATGGGCAAATTCTGGTGGATTGCCGACCCAGAAGTGTGAGCTGCGAGGGGAGCAGGCGTCCCTGCCCCACAGCAGCCACATATGGGGAGCGGGGAGAGCTGGGAGTGGATCCTCACTTCAAAAAAAAGGAGCGCCTTATAGGCCAGTGCACCTTATGTATGGAGAGATTCCGTGGACTTCGCGGCCATCCGGAAAGTGCGCGTTGTAACCCGGTGCATCTTATAAGTGTGAAATTACTGTATATATTAATGTTAAATAGGCATTTCTTTTCCTGAAGCAGTTAATTCTTTTTAAAAAAAAGGTCTCCTTTTCATTTATGTGGTAATGACCCATTCTGACAAAAACAAAAACAGTATAGTTGTATGCGCACAGTTTAGAAAAAGCCAACAAAAACCCACAATACACCCTCAAAATCTCTAGAATGTCAATGACCACGCAGTCAGGAAGCAAAGTGAGAATGCCAGAAACTGTGCTGAAGATATCTCCTGTAGGACAAGTTTAATTTAGAAGTTGCCATTTTAAAGGCTTTATAACCAGTAATATTCCCTGAAGGTTTCTTCAGCTGTAGCAAACAGGTCTTGATGATACGCTGATTACATTTCAGCATTTCATAAATACTGTGTTTGTTAAAGGCACCAGGAGCTTTTCTGTACTGCCTGTAGGAGGGATGACTTCCTATATTGGCTGCAAAAGCACAAGGGCAGGAAGTTTTCATTAAGCACAGAGCAGTGACATTCAAACAACTTTGAATAGCTCTGGCACTGGATCCTTCTCTGTTTATCAGAAATGAGGGGATACTCCAAGGCAGGTCTATGAGTACAAGTACAAGGGATTCTCACCTATTTTACTTGTGGAGGTCTCTGGCATCCACAGAGCTAGAGACTGTAATTTTTGTTCAAATTCAGGTTCTTCACTAGAAAACTGTTCAGACTTAGTATATCGCTTCCTACATATGCAAACATAAATTGCCAATTTTATTTTCCAGTAGTACCAACCAAATATTTTAAAGACCCTCAAATATTTATTTTCAATAGTTATCATATTTTCACAAGCATCTAGTTTCATTTACCAGCTATAAAATGTTCTTATCTTAATTGCTTACTACTGTATCTGTCAACTCAACAAAAGTATCATAATATTGTGATATAAAAGAAAATGAGAAATAAAAAAGGAAAATCCAAAGCACTGTTCCTAATTTGCAGAAACCGTAGTACAGACAAAAAAATAAAAAACAGAAAAGCATTATGAGACATTAGCATATTGCTAGAAACATTACTTTTTAAACTTCTCTATATCAAACTTAAATTTGACTCTTTTCCAACTTATCTGTGCCTGCAATCTCTATTCTTATTTTCTGCTGTAAAGGCATAAATTGTGCATGACCTGGAATGTCTTTTTTTGGCTCACCAGTACGTTCAAGCTAGTACATTAAGAGGTTTTCCAATGTTTAAGTAACTTCAGATCCAGCCTTCACATTTATGTTTAAATTGTTTAAAGATGAAATCCTTGTAGTTTAAAATATAGGAAAAATTATGACGGAAAAGTATCTAACAAATTGAGATCTGTTTTAGTAAAAGTGGAGGAAGTAAGCATTTTTTGAGAATTTACTTCAAAGTAACAGAGGAAATTTGATTTATAGCACCTCATATACTATGTCAAATATTAATACTCAGTCCTTTTTAATCAATGCATTCTACACTGTGAAAAATTATCCATACAAAAGAAAGAATTGTAAGAAGTGCTCCCTTTTGACTCTTTCAGAAGAAACGGCTGTCATTTATGGAATACCTGTCTGAACGTCAGACTAGATAGTATTTGTCCCCATTTTTATGTCACAGAGTATTTTTATTTTTTCCAATATGAGTTTAATATACATTTTATGTTCATTTGCTTCCTGACGATCTGCACAAAATACTTCCTCCCTATATCCACTGCATTTTGCCATCAGACACCTAAATAATCTAAATTAATTTTAAACTCATATCTGAGATAATTATCTCATTAATGCCAATACATTTGCAATGAAAACTTTTACAGCAATAAAAAATATCAACCATTTCCATTTTTACAGAACTGTAAATTACAAATAATAAAAAAGCATTATTAGTCTTTAAACCTTTGAAATTATTAAGCACAAGTGAAAGATGCATTTTTTAATTCAGAGGATAATTTTTTTTTGGAGACAGATTTCGTTATACTGAACTTCTCACAGTATTGTAATTTGTTTTTCTAATTTTACTCCTAATCTATGTTTCTAGATCATGTAAAATCCTCTGCTTAGCTATGAAGCTAACAATAGTAATTTCTTTTAATATTGTTCCACAATATTGAATAAAATAGGACTAATTTTTAACAGTTTTTGAATCCAAAGAAGTAAGATAACATTCAAGTTGACATATATGGGTCAGATGTATTGAATAAGTATTAGCACTCAGATCGTAGTAAAGACTACCAGTCAGCTAGTGTCAGTCAGGGTACTTTTGTGCTGTCAGTTTGGTCTTAAAATTAGGACTTCCATACTTAAGGAGATATAGTCAAGTGAAAATTCTTTGACACGTCACTTCATAATACCTGAATTTACAAACCACTTCAACTAAAAAAATAGCAATTGCTATAATCAATCTCATATTTTTACTTTTGTAGATCTCTATTTTGTACAGACTTGGTGAACCATGTGATTCAATGATGATGATATTTTTTAAGTCTTGGTAAGGTACAGAATATAATGTAAATGTCTACATGCTGATGTCTCAGAAGATCTTGAACTGTGGGTAGAGATCTAGACACCAGGCAATGACCCAGTTGCGTACTAACACCTTCATCCACCTACTTAAGTATTTAAAGGGACATTTATACTAGTAAAATAAATATGATGGGAATGGTTATGTGGCTGGCATTAAAGATTTCCATATTATTAAGCACTATTATTGTCCAAACCAAGGTACTGCTTGAAAACAGCACATTGTAAACAGTACCTAACACATGCCAGCTCCCAAATCAAATCCAGGAACTGTTTGGTTGAATACTGGCTGGAATGGTCCAGAGCCATGCCTGCAGATCATTTAAATATCTTAATATTTCAGAGGAGTAAGATCCATTGCATAAGAACATTTTCAGGGAGTGTCTGATTTGCCGACATAGATATAGCCTTGCTAAAACAGCACATCTAGAGACAGAGGGTACTTGAATTCTTAGTGTAAGGAATATAAAGTAAGCAGATTATTTTGAAGATGTTGGACAGGCAGAATCTACGTCCCTGAATTATCAAAATCAGGTAGACTTGCTCTACCTATTAATCTGACAAGTCATGGACTATACCGTAAATAATGAAAAGGTAATGAACACAGATATGGATAAGATACTGAAAACTAAATAGGGAACCGCAAAATACTGGTAATGAAAATAAAAAACTTTGTTAATACAAATACATTACTCCAATTATTAGGTCATAAATTGAAAGGCATGGAAAGACAAGTGAAACTCTTTGTAAAATGCCTATTAAAGTTAATCCACAGAACTACCAGCATGACTCTGGTTCATCAACATATTCTGTTAATACTGTGGTCTTTAAGCCACACTAAAAGTTTATGAAAGAACATAGTAAAGTCAGTAAATTCTCAAAAATTAATGCAGTACTTTGGAGAACAGTAGTTTATATATCATCTTTAATTTTTAGCTCCAATAGCAATCAATAATGAAAAAGCTCAAAATAAAATGCCTACTTTATAGAAACATGGGTTTGTACCTGTCAGTCACAGTATTGTTCAGTCTCATCTCCTCAAAATCTCTTCTTTCTTTGAGATGTCACAAATTTTGTTCTATTTGACTCAGGCAGACACTGGAAAGAGTAATTTAATGCTGAAATGAAGCATAACAAAGCATTCAATTCACAACCAGATGCTTTTACCCACATGCTTCAGTCATCACAACTCCGTAGACCAGTCTTCCAGTGACAATACTTCTGTTTGTTTCTTTTTCTTTTTTTTTTTTCATTGAACACTGATTTAAAAAAATTATATTTCTTTTAAACAATTGGACAACATAATATGCATTGAGTTCCAGTTTCCTTTGATAGCTAACTTAAAGACTTTCATTTCCAAGTTTGTTTAGTGAGCTTTACTAAAACTGTGGAAACAGCTGAAAAAAATTAATAGAGTACAGATATTATATGTGTTCTGGTTTTGTGACCTGTCACTTGATTATTCTTGTTCTTTTCAACCTTTGTTTATTTTTTTGTTTTTCATCTACTATGCTTATTATGAGGAATTTTCAGCTTATGTTTTCTCTGGTACAAGCCAGCCATAAAGAAATATTACAGAAGTAGATAGATTAGTGGCTTGCAGAAGGACACTCAACTCTTCGCAATATAAAAATATTTGGGTGTTTCCAATGTTAGAATTTAAAATTAATGTTATTTCCTATAAAGAAATGGAAAAATAAATATTTAATTTGAAAAAAAAAACCTTTAAAACCACATATTTTATGGAAGAATGGGGAAAGAAAAGTACTTAGAGTGGGATTTACATTTATTTAACTTCAGCATAAGGAAGTATCTAGGCATAACTCACATTTTAGTAGTTGTCAACCATCAGTGTAGCTATAACCTGGGGGTAATTAGCATTATTTGTCTTCTTTAAAACAAAATTAATCACTAGCTGGAAATGTCTTTAATTAACTTGAAAAAGAGCTTTGATACGATTCCTTGAATATGCACCTCAGAGTCCTCAGTGTCTCTGAATCTTCACTTTGACTTATCAGATCTGCAAAAAAAATATATAAATCGGAACTTCAATTTTCATATTGCAGTTGTATGAAACACAACATAGCTTCTGATTTAAGATTAATTAAAGTTTAATTGCATTTTGTATTTACTAATTTATATGTTTATTCTCAGAGAAGCTTGGACCATGAGAAAGAAAAAAAAAAATCTTCTTGGAGTCACTGTTTTTTGATTCACCTTTTTTACCTGACATGGTTTATAATGTTTTGTGTGAGCATGAGTCTTAGGAGAATTTTCCACAATAGAACTGTACTCCATTACAGCAAGGCACAGATTCCAAGTCATTATCCCCCAGTCTACCTCTAGTACATACACTTTGTGGCACAGCCTGTAACACTGTCAGATTAGTTATGCACATTTAACCTACAAGGATGTTAAACTGCTTTTAACTGCACCCCAGGCAGATTTTTAACCTTGTCCAGTACACAGCTGTATCCTTTATTCTTTAGTTCCCTTGAAGAACTTCTGTAGTTCTTTCAACCGAAAGGAGAAAAAGGAAGTGAAAGAAGACAGAGAGATAGAAACAACTCTTCTTTCCCATAGAATTCCTGTCTGTTGGAGATACAAGGTTCCTTGAATAGATCAGACTCTTATTTAATTTTCGGCTCCTATACAATGTATGTGATTGAATTATGGATACTTTCTTAATGCATACCTGGTATGGAAGAGCTTAGAAAATACACAGCGCCATTTGATAAACCCATTAGCCAGAGTCAGTTAAATGCCTATTTAAAGGCAAGAAAATCTGCAAAACTGTTGATTTAATGTAAAACAACTAAAGAAGTAAAGAGTGCAAAGCCCATGAAAAAGAATTCCATACCTATGAATTCATTGTATTAAAATATCAATTTTTTTATTTTATTTGATCCATTGTAAACATAACTTTATATACCCTGAGAAAGTAATAACTGTAACAAATAAAGAAAAATCCCTGACATAGCTGTGTTGTAAGATATATTATCTCTCATAATCTAGAGTTTTAGTCCCATTGACGCACATAAATATCATAAAACTTATTGTAACAATATTTGTATTCGCTCAGACTAGAACTTCTCTCCGTAATCAATACTTCTTCAGAAGGCTTAACCATTTTTAAATGGCTTTTTCATACTCTGCAAATTCTGACAAGCAAGCCAGATTTTTTTGCCATCACAAAATATAGGAATATAAATTCATGTTTGGCTTCATTTTTTCTTCCAGTAAATAACTTCACTGTTTCCACTGAGCAAATGGGGTGTCAGTCAGAAAAAGTGACTCATTTAATAGAATGTGAGCTTACACATAGTATAAAATCTAAAATGCTGCTGTACACTCCAACAGGTTTAGTACCTAGCATTTAACGTAGCAACATTTTATTGAAGTACTGTAATAGCAACTTTGTTAACTACCCACAACTGTCACAAATATTTTCAATCAACATTTCACTTCATGAAGCCAAGCTTGTAAAACTTTCATTACAGAAAGCAAGCCCATGCAAAACAAGATTGTGTCGTGTTTCATTTGTGAATGCAAAGCTCATTTCAGTTTTCTGGCAATATCTGGAGCACAGGAAAGATTTTGGTAATGCATAATTGTCCCTTCTAGGGAATTTATTTATTTTCTTCCAAGTTCTTGAAGATAAAACCATAGTGGCCATAAAGGCTAATGGTATTTTCTAGCTTATCATATGCTCTTTGAAAATATATTTTAATTTATTATATGATTAGCTTTCCAAAGCTTTCTATCATAAGGATGGAATGCATCTAAATAAAGGTAAAAGGGGCACACACAACTGCAAAAAATATCTAGTCATCTAGGAGAAATGTGTCCAGCCTCTTCCATTTTTGAAAGCTTGCTTTCTGACTGCATTATCTGCTTGTTCTTAACTTTGTTTTTCTCAGTTGTTCTTTTGGAGACAAAAAATGAAAAAAAGTAAAGGCTGCAAATTTCCTGCCAATAAAAGAAATCCTTATATAAACCCCACTAGCATTTGGAGGTGACTTTTTCTAGTTTGTTTTGTTAGAGAGGGACTGGCAACAATCTCTGGAGATCCTTTTCGAGAAATACAGTAAGGAAAGATGGTCGGTAGGTTCCCAAAGAAAGAATGTATTGCCATTCATTGCCACAAGGGCAGGAGTCTTTCCACATGCTCTCTTTTAAAGGGTGGAATAAGTAAGGATGATTAAGAAAAGCTTGTCAATTTTTGGGTTTCAAAAGTTTTTTTCATTTCTGATTTGCGCAGGGCTCTATGGCTTTCCACATCCTGATATTTGCAATTATCAAAGTGTGTATACTTTTACTGTTATTTGTGTGTAGAAGTGATGCAAAGTCAGGGATTTGGCACAATTTTCACTGTATATTCTGTATTTTTTACCTAATAGCTTGAAAATGAAAATATTCTGTTTTGTTTTCATTCAGTGTGTTTGTTTGTAGTTGAACAAAATATCCATGAGTTAAAAATAGATAGATATGATGATCTTACTAGAATGATGGTCTTAAATAAGAAAATTCAGTAATAATCATTATTAGAACATGAAAAACTAAGAAAGGGTCGGATATGCAATGAGAAATGCTTTGTTAAAAAACCTTATTTAGTGGTAGAATTTATCAACAAGAAGATATTTGATCTACATTAAGGTTTGAGGAATGGGAAAAAGTACCTTATAAATGGTCTTTGAAAAATATTTTTAAATCCTGACTGAACTTAGCCACTACTAAAGCAGTCTGTAGCAACAATTACAGTGATGCAAGTAAGCCTTATCTACATCTTCTTTATTTTTCCTCTAAGCCTTCTGGTTGTTGCTCCTAACTCAAATGGTCCTGAGAGAAACTAGAAATTTATTTGCCCTAATAATAAAACAATTTAGAAAAAAAAAAAAAATGTCCATTTGCCTATTCTTACTTAATTTTGTTTGTTTTTTTTTTTTTATAAAATAACTGGAAATTCTTTCAAAAAATCAGCGTATTCTTTAAACTACTTTTATGTGACACTGGGTTTTGCGTTTGGGTTTGATTTGGTCTGGAGTTTTATTCCACTCTGAGGAAGATTTCAAAATGTTCACAGATATCCGTAGCAAAATGTTGTTATCTTTTGAATTATTTTGATTTTCAGTGTCTTCTAAAAATATATACATACTATATAACACTGTAGATTTCCTTTAACTGTGGAGCTTTGTGCCTTAAATTAATTTGTTAAGTATTCTGTAAAACCAAAGATTCACTGTTATCCCTGTAATTATCTCCAATTCCTTCAAAGCTAAAAAGAAGTGCTTTAAAACAATAAGAAAATAGAGCCAAATTATTGATGCATATGCTGGGCCAAAACATATATTAAATATGGTATAAAATTCCAATATACTTGGTGGGAAATGTTCATTGCAAAATTTGTGGAGGAAAAACAAAATCAAATCATCCCTTCACTATTGGATCAGGGGTCCGTAGATATCTAAATAGCAAAAGTTTAAATAGTCCTGGAAGCCAGAGCTATGTGGGATACACATCTTCATTTAAGGGTAAGGAATCACAGTAACTGTAGAGTGGGATAATGACTTTCCTTAATTTGCATAAGGTGAGCCATCTGAAAATGAGATCACAGTGTTACCCATTCCTACAACATAGCTCAGGATTGACAGTACAAGAAAAGGCATCTCATGGGTAGTTTTTATTCACAGGGATTGTCCTGGCCTACCTTTCTCCCTGTATTGCAGTAGCACATCTGGTCACACACTGAGCTAGTTTATGAGACAAAGTCACCAGGCGAATAGCAATGTATGTCTGCATGTGAGGGGAAGAGGAGCTGGGCCACATGTTCCAATCATATAGCCAAGCTTTTACACAGATCTGAAGTGGGCAATGCAACTTACATCCCCTCCACACTTAGTAAAAGTTGTAAAGATTAGAGCTGGGTGGGGATATTTTTGTTTTGTGGGTGGGTGGTTTTTTTTGTTTTCTTTTTTGTGTTTTTTTTTGTTTGTTTGTTTGTTTGATTTTTTTGTTGTTGTTGTTTTTTGGGTTTTTTTGTTTGGTTTTTTTTGGGGGGGCAGGGTTTGTATTATTATTTCCCATGGGAGCACCTAATACACAGTAAAGGCAATGAATCAAAACATAACAGAGGAGAAGGATCCTTCTTTCTGCAGGAAAGTCAGTCATTTTGTTGTTCCCCTGCAAATACCTGACTGCAGTTCAAGTTCACTTCTCTGTTTGATCCCCAGATCTGTACAGATCCAAGCTCCAACCCATAAAGCAATGTACATACACTCTTCTGAGCACATCCATGGGAGTCTACTCCTGTGGAGAGGACGAGTGTGATAAACTGGGAGAGCATGAAAGAGAAAGAAAAATTCATAAGCCTATAAATAGAAAAGTGGGACACTGAGCAGCAGTACAACAGCCAGCAGCCTACAAGAATAGCAGGTAGATAAGTTGATTTTTCCTTAAGGTAATAATCAGGAGTGGAAGAGCCAGCTGTGAGGGGGAGCGACTCATGGCAATAAGACTTTTTTAGAGCACTGTCTATCAAGCCTTTCAGTACCTTATCCCTTCTCTGTATAACATTATTTATGAATACTTTCTGATATGCATATACACAAAAGAAAAGCTGGTAGATTTTCATAACAAAGGATTTAATCCTAAAATAATTTGTGCATAAATAACACCAGAAGTGTTAATTTCTGTTTTTTCCCACAAGCTATCAGGTAAGTTAGCAAGCAAAAAAGCCAGTTGTTCAGGAAGCTGTTGTGATAATTTTCTATCATGATCTGTCAAATTACCTTGTTCTTCCCTGCAAAAGTCTTGTTTATGTATTCAAGGTCTTACACAAAGAAAACATGACAGTTCTGGAGAGTTTTACAGCGGATTTTAGTGAAAGACTGGTATTCTGAAGAAATTAGAGTCAATCAAAAAACCTTGGGTTGTTTGAATATTTTCAAACTGATTTGGTTCCAAAACTCACAAAATGAAAGACTAATAATCGTAATTTTATTTCAATTAATTAATTATATATATATATATATATATATATATATATATATACAGATGTAGTTAGATAGATTTAGATATGGATATAGATTATATAGATATAGAGAGATAAGATGAGATAGAGATAGAGATAAAGAGATAGAGATAAAGATAGAGATGGATAGAGATAGATATAGAGATAGATAAAATAACTGTATCTTCTTCATAAATTGGAAGATTGAAATACAAATACAAATGTCCCTAAAATCATTTTTTATAAAATTAGAAATGGTCAGACATGCTGACATTAATTTTGCATGTAAAAATTAAAAACTCCACAATATTTAAGGATGATGAATATCACTGCCTAGTAGAATCATTCATATTTGGTAAAACACCTACTAGTGATGTTAGTTTGCCACTCAATAATATTTTCAGTAGACAATGTTATATAATCATTGCCTACTTGTGACTGAAGCACATGTTCTATTCTGAGTTTTGTAACCTGTGCATTGGTAACCAACAGTGGGTCATGCATAAAATCTGCTCAGTGGTGCAGTCTTCAGTTTGTGAGAGGTTGTTTTTTGTCTTACTAATCAAGCCTCCCTCTCCATCTCTCCAAAGCAGAAGTTTCAAAATGAAATAGACAATCTTCCCAAAGCAGATTTCTTGCTTTTCTGCAAAACTGATTCTTGTTTCTGTTGTTATTGGTTTTCCTTCAAGAATTTCACCAGGATTTCCCGATTGAATAAAAAATACTGTATCAATACCATATTAAGCATACTCACTATTGTAATGTATAAATAATACAGATATTAGTTTCTCTTACCATTGGCCTCTTGCTCAGGAGATTTTTTAAATGGCCATTAAAATTAAATTTGAAAGTTAAAAATGCTCATTTTTTAAAATCTTATTTATTAATTTTTATAATAATCCACCAAAGAATCTCTGCAAGGGTTGAGTATCATTTAGTGGGAGTTCACAGACCTGAAACAGATCACAGAGAATTTTATAGTACGTTGACCAATTAAAACAGGAAGCTTTTCTTGGGGATTCAAATCTCTATGCTTTATTATTTTTCTGTGCTTATTTGCTCATAGCTGATTGATGTTTCTGTGGGAAAAGTATAATGGGATCTCTTGAAGGCACTTTTATTACACAGGCAACGCTGTGAGAATTATTATACAGTGATAAAAAAATACCAAAATATCTTCTCCACGTCAAAGGACACTTTCTGCAAGTGCCAGTCAGAAGAACCTGTCATGACTTCAAGATCTGTTTCTTCAGTTGGCAGGGAGACAGCACAACACATCATAATGTGACAGTCTCCCTGGGGGGGCCAAAATGTGTTAAGGGATTTTGCTATCCCTAGGATAGCAAAACAGGCTGTTTTAAATGCTATTAAGGCCATAACTCTGACACAAGACCTGATTTTCTCTGCCTCAACCAGAATTCTTGAGTGGAGCAGTCCAATTCAATCTATTGAAAAGGCCAGTTCAAGGAAATAAAAAAAAAATTGAGAGACATTTTAAGCTGTGGCATCCCATCCTGAAGACAGTTGGAGTCAAATGGCTTTTTAATTGCCAAGTATCGCTTGGTAAATTATATACAGAAATAAAAATGGAATTAAACTTTTAGTAACTAAGAAGGTCATGAAGAATGACTTGTCTTAAAATGTCATCTCAGAATCCCTAATAGCATGTTGTCAGTAAAATTCAGGTGTATATATTCCATCAAGTTCATAACACTTCCTGCAAATAGCTTGGGAAACCTCATTATAACTTTAACTTTTTCAGGTGATAAAGGTCATCTTGTACAGCTTTTTGAAACCAGCAAAATATCTTGAGGAGAAAAACTGCTGATCTATCTCTCCTGTAAGATCATCAAGGATTTCAACACAGAAATACACAGAATAAATTGAATAAAAGGGAAAAATAGTCTGAAGTGCAACAATATTGAAGAAATGGTATTAAAGTTCTAAAAGAATAATTTAATAAAAACACTGTACTTGGATGAAGTGCCCATATGAATTAGTGTGCTTAGTTGAAATATATATATTCTGTCTGTAGTGTTTCAAGATTCTCATCTGAAATAGGACCTTAAATTTAAATAACATGTTTTATTTTCTGAGGAACAGGTTCTTAATTTATAGCACCTTTTCTTCAGATTACTCTGGAAAGACAATTATCCTGAATTGTTATTTCCCTATGTTACATTCCTTTTTTGATTTATAATTCTTTTACATGCTACATCTCATGATGGTTATAATGGACTTCCAGTCTAAGAAATAAGAGTTTTGAGTGTTAATAACACATTGCTTTTCCCATTTTGGTCTCTTTTTCAATGTAACCAATGGCTGTACAGAATTTTTCTCTTTCTTTGAACCTACACAGGGAGCCCAAAGTCATCTCCCGGCCTGAGGGGGCTCAGGGACCACACTTCTGTGACTGTGGGGTACTGGTGTCACTCCACCATAAGTCCTCACGATTTTATTTTGCTTGACCCCTGGCGCTTTTTCCCTCTGGATCCAGAGGAACACTGGGTGACTATAACACCAGAGAAAAGAGTCAAGAATTGAAAGGATTTTGTCTGTTAATGAGTCTTCCTTCTGTTATTAAGGACTGTTTTTGTTGGCATTGTTTCTTGAAGTCTATTAAGAGTGAGGGTCCCTTTGTATACTCTTGCATTGTTGTAATTGAGTTATCTTCAGTACACTGCTGAGACTCTGAGAAGGAAAAGTATGCCCTTTTTTTTCTCCAAAAACCCTTTTGACTGACATTTGGATCTACATATATGTATTAAAATCAGTGGTAAGAACAGACTAAATTCATTGGTCAGTATGGGGTGAGGTCAGGTACAGAAGTAGACACCTGCACTTGCCCATTTAATTTACCTGCAATAGAAGGACAAGACTGAACATAAATTCTCAGTGGCATTTGAGATGCCTTAACATGTATATATATTGTTTGAACTTCATCTGACCATACAGAAAGCATGATTGTTCCCAGCACCTTGTGTCATATACTATATATATCTACATATATCTATATCTATCTATCTATGTCTATCTATCTATCTATCTCTATATCTATCTATATCTATATCTATATCATCTATATCTATCTATACATGTAGGTATATATGAATATATTTCCCACAGTTTGGGCAACTGAACCAAATTCAAGGCTTGCCTTGTCTGTAACAGGAGCTTAAATATGAAGTGTACATGTAGACATCTACACATAGATGTGCATGGACTACATAATTTCAGTAACTTCTAAGACTTAACATGACAGTAATGTTGGCCTTATTTTAAAATTGCATCAACTGTGAATGATACAAATTCACACATTAAACATTCATAGTTTTCACTTATGCTTTTACTTCCTTCACCCAGGTTTATTTTGGGTGAACTTTTTTTACCTAAACACATCTTTGAAGACAATGGGTCCCAAGTTATCTCATAGATATTTAAATGGGACTGTTTGTGATTAGCTCCAAACCTTGCTAGAACCAGTAGTCTGAAAAATGTGTGATTGCTCTAGGTTTCTGATGGATCTCTAGAAGCAGCAGGTAAGGTGCAGGCAGTTTACAAGATCTGCTGTCCCCTAAGGTCTAATTTTTCAAACGGAGTGAAAGAAAGTACATCAGCTGCTGTCAAAAGTTTTAAAATGTATATTGAGCAAGTAACCTTTGGGAAAGTCAAATCATCAAATTTGTAGACCCAAGCCTCCCATATAGGCTTTGGCTAACTTAAAAATTTAATGGTAAATGGCAAGTAGATTAAGATAAACTTGAAAATCTTGCTCTAAAAATTCTGAAAGATTTTCATGGAACTTAGCACAAATTCCTAAACTATATTTTATTTAACATGTTTAAATTTTGAATAAGATGAAGCTTTTAAGACAGAATGTTTGTAATGCGACTGTCTATACGTAGCAGTGAGGATTGCAACCAAAAGGTGGCAGTACTGTATGCATTAAACATTGGGTCTGTAAGAATGTTGCAGAATCACAGAATATACAGAGTTGGAAGGGACCCATGAGGATCATCAAGGATCACTCCTGGTCCTGCACAGGACCATCCCCAGGAGTCACATCATGTGCCCAAGGACATTGTCCAAACACTTCTTGACCTCTGTTAGCTTAGTGTTGTGACCAGTTCACTGGGGAGCCTGTTCCAGTGTCCAGCAACCCTCTGGGTAAAGAACTTTTTCTAAAATTCAATCTAAACCTCTCCTGATGCAATTTCAGGCCATTCCCTTGTGCTCTGTCACTGGTCAGCACAGAGAAGTATCTGTCCCTCCTCTTCCCTTCATGAGGGAGTCGTAGCTGTGATGAAGTCTCCTCTCAAGTCTCCTCTCTTCTAGGCTGAAGAAGTCAGGTGACCTCAGCTGCGCTTTGCAAAGCTTCCCCCCAGACCCCTCCCCATCTTTGTTGCCCTCTGTCAGAAACTCTCTACTCACTTGGTAGCTTTCTTATGTGCCCAAACCTGCCCCCAGCACTTGGGACGAGGCTGCCCCAGCTCGGAGCAGAGCAGGACAATTCCTTCCCTTGCCCAGCTGTGATGCTGTGCCTGACGCCCCCAGGAGACGCCCAGCCCTCCTGGCTGCCAGGGCACCATGACTCATGTTCAACTTGCCATTGGCCAGGACCCTGAGGTCACTTGATGTGGCAATACTTTCCACCCTCTCATTTCTTGGTCTATACACACAACCAGGATTGCCCCAGCCCAGGTACAGAATCCAGTACTTTTCCTTGTTTAATTTCATACAGTTGTTGATTTCCCAGTTCTCTAATTTGTCAATGTCTCTCTGCAGGGCCTCCCTGCCCTTGAGGGAACCAACAGTTCCTTCCACTCTTGTATCTCTGCAAACTTGCAGTCCTTCCAGTCCTGTGTTCCAGTTACTTATGAAGATGTAGAAGAACTCAGGACTGAGGATGGAGCCCTGTGGAACCCTGCCAGCAACAGGTCACCATTCTTATGTCCTCCCATTTACTGTAACCCTTTGTGCCCAACCCATGAGTCAGTTTCTCACCCATCACATCATGTGTTTGTCCAGCTGAGTGCTATATATATTATCCAGAAGGATCCGGTGAGAGAGTATCAAATACTTTGCTAAAATCCAATTGCTGCTGTGAAGGATTATGTGCACATTGCTACATGTACCATGGTTTAAATATGTTTATGTGTGTTTATACTCTCTTAGTGGCTATTGATTATGAATGAACAAGAAGCAGAAATTCTATTTTTCTGTGTTTCTTTAATGATTTTATATTTCTGTGGTCATAGGCCAAGCCAAAAATATGAGATATATATATATATCATGAGAAAGTGAAATAAATGGGTAAAAGTTTAATAAAAATTTATTCAGAGAAGTGCAGTAAAATTTAGTGGTTTAAATATCTGTGCCTCAGAAGATTTATTAATTTTACATGGGAAATGTCCTAAGAAAATTGTTTAGACATGGGATAGCCACTCCATATTCTCCTTCTGCATGTTTACAGAACAGACATTTAATCTTTTGCAATAAAGCAAATATTAGTTTCTGACAAGACTTATTAACCTAAAATAAATTAATAAATTAATTACAGTTAATGCATATAGCCATTCTGGGTCAAAATCAAAGATTTGTATTACATTGCCTTTTATTATGAAGAAACAAATTATTTATTTAAAACTTCTGATTTCAATAAATAGAAGTGTCAGCATAATTTGTAAAACATGAACTCAAAATGAGTGACAAGTACTAAAAATGGACAGGCTGAACAGCACTGCTTCCTAACATTCCAGAACGAAATTCACATGACATACCTCTGGGATCAGAGGTGTTTGTCTTACACAAGTGTCCTTAAAAAAAGAAATAGCTTTTAAAGTTTTTCAGTCAAATGTGAGATAAGTTATGAAATTAAATTGAGAATTTGAAAGAATACTATTCAACATTTAGTTTTGTGTAATTTATTTTAAATTTTCCTTTGTTATTGAAACCTATCAGAAGTAAAGGTATCTTGCTGTCTTTGTATTTTTAGCTTTCTTACTGTAAACTGTGTTTTTCCTCTTTCTCAGCGGGCACTTCACACTACTAATTAATAGCTCTCTAGTTCATGTCTGAGTCTTGGTAGCCTCACCATTTATGCTGCAAAAATGCAAGTTTACTGCGTTGAAGTCAGTCAGCATTGTCCCTCTGAAGTAAGTTCTTGGTTCTGTGAATGGCCTACAGGAGGGCAGCTCCCACTGTGAAATTTAGATGAGTCAGAGCTGGGACTTGACCCTAACCAACCTTCTGAGCTGTTGTTCACAGTTCCAGCAGGCTTTGAACCACTAAACTCCCGTATGTGTTATCATACTGCTCTTTTGAAGTTAAAGAAACACTGCTCTTACAGTCACCACTCTAGTGACTCAATCATATTATTTTAGATGCTGTGAAATAGAAAAGCAAACATGTTTTTGGAGCCACAGAGGAGGACTCAAGGAGACTCAAGACCAAGTGCTGTAGGTGTACCCTGGATGTTCAAGTAGGGGTTAAGCTTGAGCAGTCTGACTCCATCAGTCTGCACAGGCTGGCCTCCAGGTCAATGATCAGTTCCAAGTGGAATATAAACTTATAAAAATATTCAAAAACACAATCGTGTTTTTAATTCCCCTTTTCTCCCCCTGCACAAAGGTAGAATATTTTTCTATGACATTTTTGAAATCAGGCAAGTTGTGATGGATGCACTGTACATCATATTTTGCAAATACCTCTGATACTGATTCTCTAAGCCAGCCATATCATTCATTTGTGACACAAGTGAAAATGTATGGGAAAAAATGAGCAATGTCAAGGACTCTGTACAAAACTCCAGAGGACAATTAGTAAAGGTTAATGACTTAGGAGACCCAGAAGCAAAGGAGAGAGGTTCAAACCAAGTTACCTGCTAAGAATATAATTATGTCTAAGCTAGAAATCCAGTATTTCTCACCACATCAGTAAAAATAAGCCTGACAGACACTGACCTTCTCTGTTCTCAAAGAAAGATTGATTATTTTTAAGGGGGGTAAAAAAAAGACATTCCTTCTTCTGGTTATAAAATATTAGAGGAGCAGAAAGTAACTTCAGTTGTCCCACATCTCTGCAAGTAGAAACAGAAAGAGGAAAGCTTTTTGAAGTAGTTTTTTTGCTTTCCTTGATTTAAAGTTTTGAGTAGTATAGGAGGATGCTGAAAGTTTCTGATGGCTTTTAAAGAACAGGTGGAATTTAACCTGACCTACTGTAAAAGAGAACTCCCAGGAAAAAGGAACTGAGAGAAGACAAGAACCACAAATGAAGCCAAAAGAGCACACATGAAAGAAGGATTCACAAGAGCTAATTTTATCATATACGAGATGAGTTTATAGAACTGTCTCCATAGGATTTGCCAAGAGTCAGATGTAATACAAAAAAAACCCCTAAAATTTTTCTCTTGTTCTGAATTACCTAGTGGACTTTCCGGTCTTTTGCAAATCACTGTACAGTGATATGAGAGAAGTTAGCACTTTTGCACTGAAGTTCACAAGTTGAGCAAAATGAAGTTTGCTGATCAGAAGAGAAAGAAAAAAAATAGCATTAAAACTAGGTAATTAAACCTGAACTAATGAGATTTTCTTGCTTTTAAAAGGAAAAAAAAAAACATAAAACAAAACAAAAAACCCCAAAACAAACAAAAAATACCCGGAAAATAAATTTCTAGAATTTTCAAGACACCAATATTGATGAGAAGTTTTGACCATAATATTTGTTCAGAATATGTCCATCTTCTCTCTTAAAAATATATAAATGAAGAAATAGTAGTAAATAGTAGTAGTAATGATTGAAAAAATTGAAAATATTTATTCTATATTCCTTGTGACATTTATGCCTTCTGCCACTGTAGAACTCATACCAACATTTCTCTGAAATAATTCTTATGTTAGCACTATGAATTTTCTTCTGAGAGGAACATACAGTAATTTCACAATTATAAGCTGCACCTGAATATAAGCCACACATCTGGGTAGCCGGGTAGAGCACAGGATTTGTCCATATACAACCCACACCTGAATATAAGCTGCTTTTTTTTTTCTTTCTTTCTTTCCTTTTTTTCTGTTTTTTTCTTTTTCCCACCTGGCTGGGTGGGGGTGCTGCTGAGGGGCCAGGCAGCACCAGGGCGTCCCAGGAGGGGCTGGCCGCCAGCGGGAGATGGCAACGCCAGGAGAGGTGGGAATCAGGAGCAGTGGGAAGCGACAGAGAGCACCGGGAGTGGGAGAGCTGGGGAGCGGCGGGGAGCGGCGCTCGCTTGCCCACACGAAGGGAGGCGGTGGCAGCGGTGCTCACTCGCCTGCCCGTGCGAAGGGACACGGCGGCAGTGGCACCCACTCACCCACGCAAAGGGATGTGGTGGCAGTGGCGCTCGCTCACCCGTGCAAACATGGCAAAAGTGGCTCGTTCGCTTGTGCAAAGGCGGTGAAGCCAGGCTGGCCTCGCCCATCCAGCGGTGGCCGGCTGCCCGCTTGCCAGTGGCTCCGGCTCACCGCCCACCCAGCAGCAGCTCCGTGGCAGCTGTCTCCCTGGCAGGCTCTCACTTCTGGGTTGGCATTTTGCTGGGATTTGTCCATAAATAAGCTGCCCCTGATGATTAGCCGCACTACTGGTGTAGGCTGGATTCTTCAATGAAAATGGTGCGGCTTATAATTGTGAAATTACAGAAATGGAATTTATAGAGTAAATCTATAACTTGTCCTGATATCAGCTTCATTACAGGTCACATAAATTTCTCAGAGCTTCCTGAGTTATCCAGTTATGAGACATGCATCAGGTCAGTAGCACTTTTCCTTTTAACTAAACTCGGTACGTTAAAATTGATTGACATCTGTCAAACAAGCTCAGGCAGCAGAGAAGCAGGTTTATTTAATCTATAAATCTGTCTCTGTGCAATCACAAATGTGGCTATGTATATGGATTTTTATAAATGCATTTGCACCTACATACATATGCATTGTTCTTCTTTGATGAATTTCATTAAATCTCCTCCTTAGTATTTGTAGGTGCTATTCATTTCAAAATACAGTATAGAAGGAACACACAGAGACTGTCTGTTTTTCATTCTCCCTAAATCCACCCACATAAACGAACAAACAACTCTTCCCACTGAACACTCCCTCCTAGCACCTGGGAATGTTAGGAAACCATCACCTTCCTTCTGCTTTTGTTTGTGGAGGGCTTAAAAAAAGATCTCCAGATTTCAGTGCTGACATATTTGGCAGAGGAAATAATTGTTACAAAATGGAAAAGTAAGCAAAAATCAAGCAAATAGTAGATGCAAATTTGCATAATACTTTTGATTGAAAATTCTCTAGAAACCTTACTGAATGTTTAAATGAACTCATTAATGCACTGGTCTTTTTAACCTACTAAAGTAGTAGTAATTTTTGTAATTACTATTCACGGCTGAAGAAAGCCTTAAAAAATTTTGTTAGAAATATTTAAAAAACAAAAAAAAAAGGCAAGAAATATGTACCAATCCTCTCACAGAACTGTAAACCTGTGAAAATTCTGGATGTTTATTTTCATCCTTTTTAAATAAAGTTTCTATTTTATTAAAATTGAGTTTAAAAACATTTCTCTAAAGAAAAAAAATTAAATTTGAAATGCTATGTACAGAATTCAAAGTAAAAACCTGTAGTCTGTAAACATACAGCAGTTTCACACTGATAAGCTGCACCTATTTCACTGATGAATCAAGCCAATCCCAGAAGTGCTGCTAATCACCAGGTGCAAATTATTTATGGAAAAATTCCAGTGAAATGCCAACCTGGAAGTGCGAGCCAGCCGGGTGGGGAGCTGCGCGGAGCCACAGGTGGCCAGGGAGGGAGCTGCCTCGGAGCCGTGGCCGGCTGGGCGGGGGGCGGGCGGGGAGGTGCCGCAGAGCTGCTGCTGGGTGGGTGGTGAGCTGGAGCCACTGGCGAGCTGGTGGCAAGCCACCGCCAGTTTCTCGCGGCAAGGCGGGGAGCTGCCGCTTTTGAGCAGCGCGGCGAGCCACCATCACTTCCAAGCAGGTGGGGAGCCGCAGCAGCCAGCGCGGGCAGTGGGATTGCCAGGGCCCTCGGCACGGGGAGGGTGCCTGGGGCTATGTTCAAAGGCTTTGCTGGTCTGTGAAAACTGTTGCATTTGAGCACCTGACAGCAAATCCTGTGATTTTGGGATTCTGTTACTAACTCATTACTTTGTTGCACATGGATCCTCACTTAAAAAAAAAAAAAAAAAAAAAAAAAAAGCGTGGCTTATCACCCGGTGCAGCTTATGAGTGTGAAATTACTGTACAAAAATATAAAATATCAACCTGAACATTTCATCTCAATGAAAATCCATTAAAATCTTGGCTAAACTATTTGAAAGAAATTTTGATCCTGCTACGAGTTATGGCCAATTTAGACCCTTCCCTGTTTATGGTAGTGTAATTCAAATTCTGTCCTTGTGGCACTCTCTCTTTATCATTTTCACTTTCTTCATTTGAGTAGATTCTCTGCCATTAGCCATTAGATTCTCTGCCATTAGTTTTTTTGTTTCCTGAGTTTAGGTATCTCAGCGCTTGTCATTCTGGCTATTCTAATTCCCTGAGGATTTTAATTCCCTCTCATTTTATTCATATGCCCTGATTTCAAGAAGATGCACATATCCAGAGCACAGATACTCCTCCTTTTGCAGTAGTGTACCCCAGCCTTCACTTCATAGCTCCAACTGTAATACAGAAACACAAAAGAGAAAACTCCTGTCATGAAGAAAAAGCCCCATTCCAGCAGGTGAGAAACAACAGCTAATGATGGAGTCAAGTCCACTGAAGTTTATTTTAAATTGAGAATCTACGGCAAGTAGACATAAATCCCAGAGCAATAAATGTTTACCAAAAAGTAAAGAATGAAGTATGAAACCCCAAGTGAGGAGGCAAGCAGTAATAATCAATCAGAACAGTCACAAGATATTTTTTCTTTTCTTTTTTTTTTTTTTTTTTTTAATTTGTCAATTTATTAAAGGATTAGGTTTTGTCCTCATGCTGCATTGGCTTTAATAAACTAATCTGTAATTCACAAGTAAAAAGAATTGCAACCTAGGGTTGACAAGCCAATATACCAGATATGGCATTGAACTTCAACTACCATTTCAAGCAGTAAAATGAACAGTTGGACTGTGTGTATTTGACTAGTGTCCTGGGTCATTAGTGATGTAGAAGCAAATGGATAACAAATGGTTTTATCATATTTTTCGGGTTTTTTTCTGTTTGGAGACTGAAAAATTTTATCCAGCAAGATATCACAAGCTCAGTCCAACATAAAACTGGTATCAGAGGCAACTCAAGGGGGAGCAAAGGAAAGAGAAAATTCAATGCATCCTATGCCCTTACTCTTGAAGTCTGAATTAAAGGATTTTTAACATCTGTTGCCTTGCAAGTATGGGGCCATTCAGTGATACACCTTTGGCTACAGCAGTCATATAAGACTTTGCCAGAACCATTCCTTTCAAAATTACTTTTTCAAAACTGACAATCTTTTTCCATTAGTGATCTGGGGAAGTCTAGAAAAAAAAGGATATTTCCTGACTCATTTCCTATTTCAAATAGACCTAATTTTAACCACTTGGAAAGTGGAACCTTCTGGTGTAAATTGTCAGTTACTAAGTGGCCAGCTACAAATTCCAAGGACTTTGATAACATCTGGTTTGTCTACAGTATCAGATTTAAAATAATGTCATTTTTATCAGTGTTTTGTCTGCGGGTATTATGAGAGCAAAAGGGATATGTTGAGTATTAAGGAATATCAATATGCAGTATCACAGAGGGGATGATATGAGGGGAAACTGGAGACAGATTAAAGAGAATCAAACAAAAATCAAAACTACATATTCACAGCATCCTGCTGTGATAATAATGGAAGAGGATGATTTTCATCCAAACACCCTGAAAATTACAAGACATAAAACCAATAAAAAGCTAATATATATTGAAAAGTCATTTATGTTTTATTACTTTTAACATTTTTTAAAGATTCAAAACTTGTAGATGTAGCAAAGTGAGTTAGATGAGGAAATAGGAATTTAAATGAAGAAAGAACAATATCTTTACAAGTAATGGTCAGAAAAAAATGAAAGCGGGACAAAAGTAGTAATGGAGGGAAGATATTTGTGATTCAGCATCTTTAGAATGAACTGCATTTGTACAAGAGGCATTGTTTTCTTCATAACTTAATACTGAGATTTTATAAGATGTTAATATGATTGCAAATGTATTTGTGACGGGGGCAATAATTCCATCCAAGAAACCTAGAAAAATTCGGAATAGGACTAATAATACTGCCTGAAGCATTTATATGTTTTTTGCAACAGAGTGGAAAAAACTTATTTTAAGAACTTGAGTATTCTTTCTTATTCCTCCTCTTACACTTCATAGATGCCTCTTGTTCCTGATAAGATTGCCATGAAGTTGGCTAAGCAGAGTGTTCAGTTTCAATTATGCACACAACCTTGAAGATGTTAGAAGAAATTTTATCACCTGCAAAGATGGGCATCAATTATGTATGTGTGAGCCAGATTTTCTAGGAAGTTAGAATGACAGAAAGTGATGGAGAATACTGCAAATATTTTCTCATCCTCTCTCCACTGAGAGTTTTCTAACAAATATAAGTAGATCATTGGTTTTGATAGCTGATTTATCTGTGACACAGGTGAAAATAAATGGCAAGTGTGTGTTTCAGGGAAAAATATTTTAAGCATCTGAATATATTGCTTATATTCTAAACAAACTGAATCAATGTTATTATTTCACTTAGAGGTCACAATAGTGTAACAGAGTTAATGGAATTACTTGTGTGTAGCAGGAGAAAAGGACAGGGAAAAGCAGGCTCTTTTTCAAAACCTTTCCCCCCTCAGAAAGCTGCTATTTATCAAAAGGAAAACCAACACATTCTACTGATGTGGTAAGATTTAATTCACAAGTATGAGCGAAAACAGTTTTCTGAGAGTATCAAAATATTAAGTGGTCTGAACTAGATTTTTCAAAAGCAAGATGCAATAATTTTTTAATTAACAGATTGGAGTACTTTGTTTCTATGTTAGGTCCCTCTATCATTGTTTTTAAGAGATATTTCATCAGCCCTAGAATGTGAGACTTTCTTTAGAAGTACACTAACATTTCATGTTGAAGACCAAGGAAGATTTAGTGGGTGAACTATTATTTGAAACATGCAGTGTTGGTCAGCCAGAAATGTTCCTGAATCTGGATTGTACTCAAGTGTGAGGAAAAGCAGCTGGCAGAAATGATGGTTTAAAAGGAAAAAGAAACCAGCATTTAAATTTTCATGTAAAAAAATTCATTAGAGAATTAGGCAAATGAATAAAATATTTCATTTCAAAATGAGAAAAACTCTTGGATTAAACTCAAAAGAGGGATTTTTTTTTTTAGTTGAATCACCAGATTCCTATTGTTACAGTTGTTCTAATTCTGCATAGTTTTGTTACATCTTTAAATATTTCCCCATGATCCAGTATCACTAGGAGCCTAAGGCATGAATTTCTATCATGTAAAATTACTTCATCAAATAAAGGCATGTTTCAAATTTTGATTCTCAAAAGGTTGGACATGTAACCAGCTATTTTTTATAGAAACCTAAAGGCAAATCTCATATCCATTAACAAATTTGAAGACGCAGCAATAGTTTCAAATGGAAAAAATTAAGGTACGAAAATGAAGACGTTCTTTGGACATCATCTGAACACTAGTTGCAGTGAAAGCACCTTAAAAATATTTCTATATTAATGACTCATTTTAACATGATGAGAATTAAACCTTTCACCTTATTAGCCGCTATGTGTTCCTTGAAAAAAAAGTGAAGACATTTTCAAGTAGCAGAGGGTGACGAAGGAAATTATTCAACAGGGCAGATATCATCTTTTGGCAGACAGCTTAGCAAAACACAGCTGAAGTTTCTAACAGCTCATGTTCCTTAGTTCATTCCCTTTCTTCTCTCTTTGATCATTGCTTTGGCAGCATCTATTATATTACTGAAAAGCCCATTTTCATTAAATGACTGTGTTGATTTGGAGTGACAGTGATTTTCAGTCACTTTAGCAAATGAGCATTTCTCCTCAGCAATCTTCTGAGAAGTGTCAAGAAGAGACAGTACTTTTAAAAAACTCTGAAATTACATTGCTGGAGTTGTGAGATAACTGCAGTACTACAACTGATGCCTTTTCTCTATTGGTCAAAATAAATCCTTAATAATAGCAAAAGCAGTGACAGCGGACACCTGTTTTAACCCTAGAAAATACTGGGATTCGGGGGAGTGGGAAAGGACAGGAATACTAAGAACATTTCGTGTCATTTTAATGACCACTGAACTTGAGAAAAGGAGATTAAATCTCTTTCACCGTGTAATTATGTCAAAGGAGAGGTGAAGTTCTGTGTTTGGTGTGTGTATTAATTTTTCTACTCTCAAATAAACATTTGACTATTTGATTGCAAGACATCCAAAATAGCAAAGAAATAATAAAAAGGAATTCTCTAGAGATATTATGCTCAGAATTATGCTTCACTGATTTTTCTATGAAGAGAAGTCATGGTGGATGAGGGAGAAAGTTCCTGATAGTAATTATTTAACTCAATTGCTATGATTTGGGTACTAACTTCTCTTTAGGCAAGTAAATTTCACTGTGCTGAAAGGAATAAAAATAATTTGCCATCCTGAAATTGTAAGCAGTAAGTCAGACACAAGGCATTTCATTGTCTGCAGAAAATCACAGTATGCTGGTCGATTATGTGATCACTTGTGCTTTGAGTCCATGTGAGTTACTGTCATGAGTCCATGTGAGTTACTGTCATTCCTGTTGTGGTGTTCTGGGGAGCTGATGGGAATAGGTAAACTCAGGAGTGGTTCCTATTCAGGAATTTCACAAAAGTCTTCTCCTTAAGTAACAATTAGAAATTAATAATTTCTCAGCTGCATAGTATGGAGGGGGACAGAAAGAAGACAAGTATTTCATTTTTTTACCAATCCTTCCCAAAGGCCACAACTGCTTCCACCTCAATTTTAAAAGGATTCTAAAAACTCAGGGAAAACCTTAGTTATGAAGACTTTGGATACACTAATAGAGGTTTTACATCTTTCCAGTTTGGTGTTTGTATACTGGGATATGTTTGCCAAAATATTTATAAGAAGAAAGAGAATTTAAAATAAGGTTGTAATTTGGAGACCAATACGGATGGCAGAAGATATGGGATGAGTCCCTGAGCTAATAAAGGTTTATTTAGTCAAGCAATTTTATAATAGGAAAAAAAAAAAAAAAATTAGAACTTTCATTCTGCTTCGTTATCTCCCTCACTTTCCCACAATATTAAGTTTATAGACTCATAGAATCATTCAGGTTGAAAAAGACTTTAGAGATCATAAACTAGTTCACTAGATATTGGCTTCCCTTCCCTGCAGGAAAATCTTTGCTGCTCTGGGAAGGTCAGGAATAAAGCTCTGCTGTTCCTGCCATGCAGTTGCTGATAGTTACCAGTCTGGGCATCACTAGTTAAGGTCAGACATTTCCCTCCATGCTTCTCTCCTATGTCCAAGAACCTCTCCAGTTTTGGGAGCTTTCCTATAGCTTGGATCTGCCTCTTATTCTTTCTTCAACCTCCTCTTTGTTTCAGAATTCCTTATTTTTTGTAGCACTTTCTTTCTGGAAAATCAAGTCCCTGGTTTTCACAATAAAAATGGTTGGTGCGCACAAATGTTCTCAGTTTTTAAATTTTGCTGGGTTTGTCTACTGTCTCTATTGAATGGAGGACTCACTTCTGTTTAATCTAAGTCTTTTCTAAATTTCCAGCAAATTCATACCAGGGACAGCTAGCAAGTATCAGGCTTCCCTTCGAAAGTTCAAGAACTCACTTTTGCACATTTACTCCCAAACACACAGACATCTAGTTAGATTCCATGAATTCACATTCAAAATTAAAGACATTTTTCCCTTTCCTTTTTTTCTTTTCTTTTTTTTTTTTGTTTTACATACAGCACATAGGAAAGTGTCTTTCCCCAATAAGCAGCTTACCTCTTAATAAACACACTTGTGGAGAGAAGGGAGAAATCCTTTCCATTTGCTTTCGAAATGTGAAATGGTGATCCATATATTGTCAAGATGAACCCTTGATCATTTTGTTTTGTGCCTATGCAGTCTGCTAGCTCTACAGACAAGCTTCTGCTAAAACAGAGGTATTAGGGAATTTGACCAAAATTTCATCTTCACCTGTAATACATATTAAGCTACTGATTAATTCCCTACATGACAAAACATGGATTTTTCATCTGGCTTCCTCAAGTCCAGAAGAGGCAACCTGAAGGTTGTTTCTTGTATAGCCTCTGAAAATCTGTATAATTTCCAATTCTAACCATTACATAATTTATCTGTAAAGAGTACTGGTCTGAGAATAAACTTGAGTTCAGCTTGGGTCACAAGCTGCCATGAATTACTGGAAAACATATAGAAACAATTTCTGAGTAGGGCTCTTTCAGGTTTAGAAAGAGCTGAGCAAGGTTTTGAAAAGTTCATCACTACATTATTATTTTACTAGGTTGCCTTAATTCATACAGTTGCTCAGGCTTTAAACAGACAAAAGAAAAATCTTTCCTCTTACTAATTTTTTAACTAAATTGCTTCACTACTGAATTGATTGACAATTGCATTGGCTGGGAGACCTAACCAAAGTTCTCATGGAACATCTTTCTTTGCAGCTGCAGTAATTGAATGGCAGGAAATATTTCAGACACATTCAGAAACATTTCAGAACTCTGTAGCTTTTATGAAGAGCACAGTGCTCTAGTGCAAGAGACTACAATCCATCAGATCTTATATCTAATTCCAGCAAGTGTATCAAAACTCTTAAATATGACAGGAAAAATGGGTGCTTAATATTCTGTTTATGGACAGACAGGTGGAATACATCTTACCATCTACACTTTTTTTAGGCTTGAAGTGTTTTTCTTATGGTAATGATGGAAGATTTTTCACCGCAGTAAACTAATTAATGGCCTAATTAGATTTCACATAAATTAAAATCTTCAAAAAAAATTATAAATATTAAATTGTGTAAATATTTAGTTTCATCAGCCATGCTGCTTGTTTTGTTGTTTGGGTTTTTTTGTTTCTCTCGGGGTGAGGGTGTTTATTTTTTTTTAAGTACCTTTAGTTTACCACAAATTTTACTAGGAAGGTTTTGAAAGCCTTTGAGGGGAGGATATTACTGTGTCTATTTTAATGAAAAATTTCATTCATATTCCTACACATAGTCTGATAAGAATTTCCTAAGTGAGGTGTGTGATGCAAACGTTTAATTTCTTTGGTGTTTACTGCATGTCCTTTTTATTTGTGTTCTGTTCAAAGCATATGGCAGAGTACCAGAAAAGGCAACCACCTATTTACCTTATTGTTGGATAATACTTTCTGAATTAAATGAAACTGCAGAGAAGGACAAAGGGATTGCTATTTTTCTATAGCCAAATTATCCCAAGTAGTTTGGAGAAATCCAAAAAGTTAGATGAGATAAAAGTAATGTGGATTCACACAAAGAAAGATAGAAAAAAAAACTAGGGAACAAACAAAAAACCAAACAACAATAACAACAAAAAGATAAAAGAAATCTTCCTGGGGATTGACTTTCCTGCAAGTCTCTGAACTCAGACCTAAGCAAAAAGCACAACCTTACAAAGGAAGGACAAAGAAAGAAAATGTCAGATTTATTACCAATTCATTTTATTTCAAGATTTTCAATAAATACAATTCTATTCTGCTTCAAACAATGCTCTATTTCAATGTGTTTACTAATAATATATCCAGGTAGGGTTTTAAGGAAGACAACCTGTGAAAGGAAAAATGTCACAAGAATCTCGTGAAAGAAAGGCATATTTTACTCCAACTAGATATACCACTGCTCAGTTGCTCTGGCTCAGGTCAGACAGGCAGACAGGACACATGGTATGGAGCATTCCCTATATTTTATCTACTTGGTTGAAAGTGTTGACTCAAGCAGTTGGGAGCAATGGTGATAAATTCCTGCATGGCACAGCAGACACATCACTGAACAGTGCCATGACTTCACAGATACAGAGCTTTGCAAGTGAAACTGAACAATAACAAGCATAAAAGTTCATCAAGGTTGGGAGTGTTGCTGAGGTTAAGTTGTCCTACAACCTGCATCAAAATTGCTTCCATAAAGAAGATAACTTGCGAACATGACTGCTGAATGAGTCAACCAGGGGAGGTGCCCCACTGGACCTGGTGCTTGTGAAAAGACAAGAATTGGTGGATGATGTGATGGCTAAAGGCCATGTTGGACATAGAAATAATGAAAACATAGTTTTCAAACTATGGGGATATAAGGAACTGTGTTCATCTTTGGTCGCCTCATTAGAAGGAAAACATTGAGATGCTGGAGTGTGTCTAAAAAAGGGCAACAAAGATGTTGAAGGTTCTGGAGCACAGGTCTTAAGAGGGCAAGCTGAGGGGTTTTTTAACCAGAGAAAAGGAGGCTCAGGGGAAACCTTAATCCATTTTACAACAATTGGGAAGGAGGTCCAGAATCACAGAATTCAGAACCACAGAATATTCTGAATTGGAAGGGACCTACAAGAATCAAGTCTAACTCTTATGTGAATGGCCCACACAGGCATTGAAACCATTAGCTTGGCATTATTAGCATCAAGCTCTGACCAACGTGGTGATAGGGAGGTTGGTCTCTTTTCCCAGGTAGCAAGTTACTTGATAAGATTAAATAAGAGGCCTCAAGTTGTGCCAGGGGATATTTAAATTGGATATAAGGAAAAATTTCTACCCCAAAAATGCTGCCAAATTTTGACACAGGCTTTCCAGGGAAGTGGCTGAGTCCCCACTCCCGCAGACATTTGAAAGACCTGCAGCTGTGGTGCTAAGCAACACTATTTAGAGTGGACTTGACAGTGCCGGGTTAATGGTTTGGCTTGATAATCCTCAAGGTCTTTTCCAACCTTAGCAGTTCTATGGATCTATGAATAATAAAAACTTGTCTACATAATGGAAAAATATCAATTGCACTTTTAAAAGAAAGCTAATGATATCTGAGTTGCTGTCTTGATTTTAGTATTTTTGCTCTCATTGCAAATTACTTTGCATTTCTCAAAATACCGAGATGATGTCAAATACTCCTATTAATATGGGCAAAAGGAAGCATATTTAACAGAGATGATGGGTAAACATTTAATGAGGACACTGAATAATTCCAAGATGTCTATAAATAGTTGACAAAACTGATTATAAATTTAGGCATTGTGCCTGGTGTATGAAGTGAGAAAAAAGCAATCTGCATAACTTTAAAGATTATCTTTGAAGTGCTAAGGGTGATACCCATTAGGTCACTTTGGTTTTGAGTGAGGGGGCTGTCAGTTGGAGAGTTTTGTTTGGTTTTTTACTGCTTTAATGCCCCTGCTTTAATGGACTTTTATGGACTTATCAATCAGGTAATTTTTAGGGAATTCTGAAAATCCTCTATTTACTATAATTTTATAATATATGTCTGTTTTCCTTATTATTAAATTACATGATGGTAATTTAAATACTCCAAACTAGAGTATGGTAATGAGCTCTTCAGGGAATTATACTTAAATCAGCCTGGTAACTGAAACTAGTAAAGAGCATAGCAGCTTGCATACTGCTGACATGTTGTTTTGACATCCTATTATATCTTTATGCTCCCTAGTTCTCCTGATGGAGCTGTTGGTATTGCTGATTTTGCCTTAAGAACTGAAGGTCTGGATTTTTCAATCCACCCAGAGCTGTTACCTTTGTGCTGGGATAAATAAGACATCATCAGAGGGTTGATGAATATGGCAGATGGCCTGTAGAATGCTCCTTCTCTTGGTGAAAGCAGTGATCTACCAGGATCACCTTCACCATGTTAAATGGCAGAGTACATCTTTCTGTACTTTCTTCATAGTTACATTTTAGTTTTGGTTTTGCTACTATGTGATTCTTAGGATATGTAAATCTTTTATTTTCCTCAATTCATGGACGACAAATGTCAACAAAACACTGACTTTCTCAAGCCAGAGCTGCCTTTTAGTAATATCTTCTTGTTTCCAGAATTCAATTGTATCATCCTATTTTCCTCTCAGTTTTGTAGCATTTGCAACTTTTTTCAAGTTCTGCAAGCACAATCTGCACAACTGGTTGTTCTGGTTTGGCTTTTTTCTTGCTATGTTTCTTTTTTTCTATATTATCTCTTTTGGCTGGTCTTTACATATATTGGGCTTATGTGTGCTTAGCCTTGCTTTGCTTTCTGAGGCTCATATACATAGGTTATATTTATGTCTATTTAACCTCAGGATTTGCCATATTTATGTCTCAGCATAGTTTGCTACCAATGTTAGCTTTAAATGTCTGCAAAGTAAATGATAATAAATATGAAGAACAGATGATAAAATATCACAGATTGTGAAATCAGTTGTTTTCAGGCACATTTCACATAAAATAGTAATTGTGGGAGCTTTAAAGACTGTCTCTAAAACATTAGGTGTAGCCATGTTTTCTGCCTTCTGGGCAAAACTATTCAACTATTCTAAGCAGTTCAGTTCCAGCAATGATTTAATAACCATTTGGTTTTGGGTTTGTTTATTTTTATCCCACAAATTTCGAGCTGCCACTTTCAATGATACTGTAAAAAACTAACAGGATCACCCAGTGGTACAGTGCTTCCAGAACTTTTAGTTTTTGCCAAGAAGTCTGGGTCTTTTTCCCAGGCAGTTTTAACCATCTTCAGCAGTCTCTTCTTGAGCTGCTTATATTTGATTCCTCACAGCTGAGGCACAGTCAGGAATAGAACTCAAATGGATGATCAATTGCTGAAGTACATTTTATGACAAGATTAATTATTTCTAGGAGTGCCAATTCCTCCAAGTTAACCTGAATGTTTAGCTTGGATAAAAAATTGAAATTGTAGATATTTGAAGCAACAAGCATATTCCAAGACCTTCTGAAAACCAGCATACAAGGCACAGTTGACATTCTCTCTTTATAGCCAGGAAATTGGTAAGAATGTCAACTGTGCTGCACATCTCCAGCATCTGCACATTAGATGAGATTTCAGGAAAATTATGTATTTTTAAACTTTTAAATTACTTTGGATTTTCACATTTTCTGGAGGTGGGAGGGTAAGATGAAAGCATGTTTGCATTTAATTTAGACTAGATTCAAACTTTAAATAAATGCATTTTCACATTAAAATCTTGAATTTTATTAAATTCCTATAATATCTGTAAATCAATTTCCAGAGTTACTCAAGTATAAATAATAGATTTATCTTGAAAAAAAATTAAAATAAGAGTTTTCTCAAACCTTTAACAGGTAAGCTTTAGAGCTTTTTCTGAAAGAAATACTGTAGGTGTGTTTTACCATACTACTCCAAGAGTGCATGCCAGACAGTTTTTCTTAGGCTAAAAATATTAAATAAATAAATAATTTTTATTTTTCATTCCATATGAAATAGAGAAGAAAGATTTATATATATATACTTCTCTATTTTCCATTTGAGGCAAAGATGACCATTTCAGTGATTTAATTTCATTTGTGTCACTGTGACAGCAAAGCCACATAGCCTTAAATTAATGCATAAGACAGAGGAAGATTCTATTTCAGTTTGCGCAAAAGTGCTGTAAGAAAGACTCAACGGGCAGTTAGAAACCCTGGGCATTACCACTGTTTTTATCTCTATTTCATCAAACTGACAACACAGTCACATTCCTTTTAGTTACAGCTTACACTGCATTTGTTTTGAAAGTTCTTGAGTGTTTTGGCAAACTGAGAATGCTCAGCATGAATTTCATCCAAGTAAAAAAATCACAGTGTGACTTGGCATTAGGTACTGAGGCCTTTTGAAAAGAAGAAAGGGTACTAATAGTCTCAGTTTTTCAAAGAATACAACCAAAATACATTTTCATTTTGCTGTTTTATACACAAAAGTGAAATATAAAATAAAGGAAATAAGAACTAAAACAAGTCTAGACATTATCAGTCTCTAGAGAGATTTACATCAATCTCATCAATCTCATCTCATCTATTTGAACAGTGTGTGAAGGCATAGCTAGAGAAGCTGCTGTAATCAATACAAATTAGTACTTCTTGTGATAAAATGTGATTGTACTGCACAGTATCTTAGAATTGTTCAGGTGAGAAAGAACCTCTGAAATTCTCCTAGTTCAGTGTTCCCATTAAGATTAGGATCAATTATGGTAGGCTACTTAGGGCTGTGTCCAAGTTGAATTATTGATGTCTCCAAAAAGGGAATATCCACAACTTGTCTGAGAAACTTGGTTCAGGGTTTGACCATTTTACAGTAAAAAAAAAGATTTTTCTTGTAGTTGCACATGATTTTTTGTATATAAATTCGTGTTTTGTCCATTCACTGAATATCACTGAGAGATGGTTTTCTTCTGCATGCCCTCAGCAAGGTATACCCCTCAAGTATTTAGACACATTGGTAAGATTTCCCCAGGCCTTCCCTTCTCTAAGCTGAACAGTCCCTGCTCTCTCAGCCTCTTCTCACATATCTGACATTCAAATCCTTAATGATCTTCATGATCCTTTGCAAGATTTACTCCACTATGTCCATGTCTTCTACCTACTGAGGAGCTCGGACATGGACACAGCACTCCAGAGGTGGTCTCTCCAGTGCTAAGTTAAGAAGAATAATAAACTCTCACATTTTCCTGACAATGTTCTTCCTAATGGAGCCTAGAAAGTTGCTGGCCTCTGTTTCTATAATAAAAAATTGTGGGCTAATTTTCTATTTTCTGATCATCAAGCCCTCCTTTTCTCCAGCTGTTTTTGCAGTACTCATGTATGGGCCTATTTCTTTACAGGTACTTTGAATTTCCTTTTGCTGAAATATTTAACATTGTTATTGGCCCTTTTCTCCTTCCTATCCAAGCAGTTCTTGCTTAATTTTTTTGATGTTTTGTTCTTTTTTTTTTCCTTATTTCATAATTTATTTAGCTGCATCTAATGTAAAAAAACTATATAGTGCTGTCCACAATAAATTTAAAAAATACACACAACGCTTTAGTTTAAAAAATCTTAAATACCAAGAACTTTCTCTATATATCATGCCTGTTCCCTTAAATTGCTCAAGGATTCATGACACAATGCAGAAGAAAACCTCCACAGCCAAAAGTTATGCTACTGTTAGAGTGACATCTTCTATCAGCACTGTCTTGCTTACCTCTACAATTTTGCTGTGCTGGCATCAGAGCTGGAGCAATTATTTTCTCCATGTAGCCATGCTGAAGGCCACTGTGAAGTCTCTGCAATACCTACCTTCCATGTATAAACTTAATGTCAGCAAAACAATTTTTTAAGGCCTCATCCTAAAAGCTTATATTGAGGTGGAACTGTAATTTAACTGAAGTCTAATGAGAATCACTGACTTAGCTCAATTCCTTTGTTATACTTGTCTCTGGAGTTACCAGTTATTTTGAGTCTGACAAAATATGATTGCTTTCCTTAATTAAAATGTTGGATATCTTTTAGCCTTCATAGAATTGTTGGATTTAAAATGGCCCTTCTATCTAGTTACTTTCAACCAGACTGGCTTATGCTCAAATGCCTGTCATTTTCCAATAGTTCTTTTGGAAACAGAGTAATTTATTCTATTACACATATTACCACTATGTCATTTACTTCTAAAAGAAATATAATCAAGAGCCAGATCATGAATGGATATACAATTTATTACAAATAGGAATTTAAATGTAGCGGGGTTAGTAGGAGATGGGAAAGATAATCGTATACTTTGAGGAACAAATGGAAACAGTTTAAAGGAAGATAATTTTCCTGTATAATATAAGTGGAAAATAATTCCCATTGACAAAAATTAAAATTATCATTATATATTAGGGGCAAGTCATAATAGAGTCATGAGCCTATTGTATTGTGCTTGAAGTTTCCAAGCTGAAAGTAAACTCCATCTGCAAAGATCTCACTCCCGAACTGAGATGAATGAGCTAATACCTCAGCAGAGACAGAGAAAACCTATGACATCTATCCAAGGCATTTGTAAACATACATCTTAAATGATCTTGAAAACAAGGACAGTTACCCCAAAGCCTTCTCATTTCCAGGCTGAACAATCCCAAGCCTCTTGGCCTTCCACTATAAGAATGCCTTATGGGAATCTCATAGGTCCTGCACCTGGGTCAGGGTAACCTGCATATTGGGGTAGTCTGCAGGACAGAGGGATTGATAAGAGTCCTGCAGAACTGCAGGATTTGGGGATGCTGGTGCGTGAAAAGCTAGATATGAGCTGTCAATGTGTGCTTGTAGCAGAGGAAGTCAGTTGTATCCTGGGCTGCATCCAAAGCAGCGTGGGCAGCAGGGTGAGGGAAGGGATTCTGCACCTCTGCCTACCTGGAACACAGCATCCAGCTCTGGGGTCCCCAATACAGGAAAGACTTGGACCTGTTGGAGTGGGTCCTGAGGAGGGCCACAAATATTAACAGATGGCTAGAATTCTCTTGTATGAGAAAAATATGAGAGAGTTGATATTGTTCACTCTGAAGAACAGAAGGTGGGGAGAAAATATTGCTGCCTTTCAGTATTTAAGGGGGCTTACAAGAAGAAAGATGGGAACACATTTTTTAATAGGCCTTTTGCTATAGGACAAGGGTTAACTGTTTTGAACTAAAACAACATCGATTTAGACATATGTAATAACTTTGTTTGAAGAGGGTGTTGAAACATTGGAACAGATGGCCCAGAGAGGTGGTAGATTCCCCATCCTTAGAAACAGTTAAGATCGGGTTGGACAGGCCTCTGAACAACCTGATGTAGGTGAACATGTCTTGTTCATTGCAGGGGCATTGGACTATACAATCTTTAAAGATCCCTTCCAAACAATACTATATGATTCTATGAACATTCTTAGCAATACAGGTGTTCCACAGATTTCTGTTGTGCTGATAAATTCTAAGGTAAACCAGAAAGGCAAAGCTTGGTCATGATTTTCTGAGAATGAGAATTCATACCACCTTTTTCAGCCCTACCAAAGAAGCTTCGTTTTACCACAGATCATAAAAATGGAAGGCAGGAGGGAGACCGTTCTGCAAGTTATCTCCATCTGCTTCCCAGCCAGTCTCTCAAGCTGCATGCCAAAATTAGCATGCCACCTCCCAGCAAGTCATAGGAGTATTACTAATTAAAATATTATCAACATGTCAGATTTGATTTTAATCAAGTAATTACTAGTGCTGTGCCCTAAAGTAGATCTGAAAAACACTGGAAAGTGCATTTTAATCCGCTTTTTTCATTTGTTTAATACACAGTATAACATTGTTCCAAGTAAATCAATTCCGACAACTAATTCAATTTTCTTTCCACTATGTGAAGACTTCACTAAGCACTGTACCTACCAGCTTAAGAAAGTGAGTAATGACCTAGGAAGTACATGGAATAAGAGCCTAAACCATTTCCATCACTTTATTTTTGAGATTCATAAAAAATTACCCATTACTTAGAAAGTACCTCCCCTCTGGATGTCATCCAAAACAAATTTTATATAAAAATCCAAACTTATGAATTAATGAAAATCCTGCAAGTCTTTTTTTAATAAGTGGCTTTTTAAAAACTTCATTTAACTGCTTTAAAATACAAAGAATAAACCAAATTTTTAAATGAGAAATGTAAAAAGTAAACATTATATCTGTTAGGTAGCCTAGATGGATTGGTTCCAATGGTAAAATTTATCACAGAAAATTTTAGCTGATTAAAATTCATGCATCCAGTCTTAGTAACTTGCATGCCTATGTTCTGGATAAGAACTAAGGCTTGAGGTGGGCTCACCACCAGGTTTTGGATCTAAATTTAGCATTTGAATTGGCTAGGCATGAGTCCAATGACATGATCCAGTTTCTAGAACACAGGCATATACCATTAGGTGGAATGTTCTTGAGAAGGTAAGATGATAATTCTGACAACAGAAATTTATGCTTTCCTGGAGCAGTATCTGGAAAGTAAATGAGATACTGCAGAACCCATCAAATAAAAGTGAATTTTCTTTTTTACATTAGTGAAACCTACTACTAAGTTATTTCTATTGCAGCAGTGAGTTAGACACTTTGATGTGGACTCCACCGATAAAACTTATGGCTAGTGACATTGAGGTATTTGAGACAGCACTTCCTCTTGTCTGGCAGGTGTGACCCTGTACATGTTAGAGGTATTAGTCCTGCTAGAACAGCAGTGGCAGGCAGCTGCATTCCTTTCTTAGTTCACATGTACATGCTTGCACCTAAATACCTAGATAAAGGGGTTCAATAGCGTTTAAAAAGCCTTAGGCAGATAGTCTCCATTAATGTAGCATATATGTAACAATATACATAAGTAGCTAAAGAACATCTGGGAGTCACACTCCAAGTCATCTAAAGCAGCATCAGACTGCTCTGTTTAGGATGCTGAATCAATTTCCAAGTACAGAATACTGCTGCTGTCTTAGGTATCTAATTCTAAATGCAAATTTGCCTCTCTACAAGCTGGAGTTCAACTTGGTATTTAATAACTCCTTCCATATTGCCAATAAAAATCTTTTTCTTATTTCTATAGTTTTTCTATATTTTCTAAATAAGCAGAGGCACTTCTTTTCTTTTTTTTTTCCCCCATGCAAGTCCTCTATAAGAGCAATTTCTCTACACCTCCTTAGGTACCTCTTTGCTTACAGTAATTTCGCACTCATAAGCCGCACCTGATTATAACCCGCACATCCAGGCAGTCAGGTAGACCACGAGATTTGTCCATATATAAGCCGCACCCGAATATAAGAAGCAATTTTTTTTCTTTTTTTAAAGGAGGATCCATGTGTGAGATAGTAATGAGTTAGTAAGAGAATCACGCAAGCGTGGGGTTGGCGTCAGGTGCTCAAGTTGCAAACAGTTTCCATAGACTGGTGAAGCCTTTAAAGGCAGCCCCAGGCACCCTCCCCGTGCCGCCTGGCCCCGGTACTCCAGCCCCTGATGCTAGCTGCCGCAGCCCCCGCCTGCTCAGTGGAGCCCCCTGACAGCGAGCCCCCGCTTGCCACGTCGCCCCTCCACAGTGAGCCCGCACGCCGCCGCTTGCCACGGCCCCGCTGCCCAATCTGCTGCTGGGGCGTGGGAGCTCGTTGCCGGCGGGCACCGCAGGGACGCAAAGCCTGTTCCCCAACTGCCCCCTGCCCATCTGGCCCCTGCCCCCAGCCCGCCTGGCCGCAGCTCCACGGCAGCTCCCTCCCCAGCTGGCTCACACTTCTGGGTTAGCTTTTCGCTAGGATTTGTCCATAAATAAGCCCCACCTGCTGATTAGCTGCACTAGTGGGGAAGGCTGCATTCTTCAATGAAAAAGGTGCCGCTTATATTTGTGAAATTACTGTACTTTGATTTTGCATTAGTGTAAGCTAGTTGACTTCAGTTTTATTATACTGCCTCTGAAAGTAGAACAATATAATTTCCTTTATATGCAAATTTAATTCATAGAAGTAGTCTCCTGTGAAAAAACAGTTTTTAGAAGAAGCCGTTTTGTTGCAGATAAACTTATATGAGTATAAAGTGACCTTACCCCTCAGTCAGTTTAGCCCCCAAAACATGATGTCAGTTGTCATGTATCCTGTTCTTCCTTTAACAGATGAGACTAACATGATACATGAATGAGAACGTCTTTGCAGAAATCTGCAATTAAACTGGACTTCAGTCCTTGATGAGCAGACTATTTCAAGGAATTTATCAAAATATTAAGGAATTACTGTCAGACAAGGTGAAATGATCAAAGTGCAGTTTTCTGTTGCCATGTTGAAAAGATGAGGCTTTTTAATTGGCAACATTCACAGTAAGACAAAAGGGAATTAAAATAAGTGAATTTCAAAATAATTCTATTTAAATATAAGCATTTTATAAGTTTTATGGTGCTGTCCAATAATTTATTTTAAAAGTTGTTGCTCAAACTAAAATTCACACAGATATGTCTTCCAAAATTACTGAGCTAAAGGACTACTACATGCACTAGTATCCTTTAAGAGTTAATGATAAGTTTTCTGATCCTTTCTTGATTTTTCATACTGGAGATACTCAGGCATCCTCTGACTAAACTTTCACAGAAAACATTTAAATACTGCTGAAGAAAAATAATGGATTTATTTTTAATTTATCTGTCTATAAATGGGAACAAAGTCACAACTATCTATTAAATTAATTCCTGGTGTATGTTCCTGAGGTCTTCAGGTTAATGAGTATAAATGGACAGAAAATCTTTACAGTGAAGTACTAGAACAGGTTTCCCCAAGAAACTTCAAATGCTCCATCCCTGGAGTTGTTCAAGGCAAGGTAGGATGGGACTTGGAACAACCTTTTCTAGTGGAAGGTGTCCCTGTGGCAAGTGGCAAGCTGATTTGAAATAGATGAACATTAAGACCTCTTCCAATCTAAAGCATTCTATAATTCTGTAATTCTATGACGTACAAAATCAATATTCTAACAGGTGAGATACTGAGTGGTCTGGGTTGAACAGTGATTCATCAAGGGTTTTTTTTGGGGGGGGGTTTGTTTGTTTGTTTTCTTATAAATTA
>VRYO01002772.1:45585180-45608841 GCA_009812075.1 Sialia sialis | reverse complement strand
GTACTTTAGAACCCCAGATTTATTCCTCTTTCATTGAACTACTGTTAGAACATATGTGACTGAAACTAGTCCCATATTCCTTTCTTGAATCATACAGAAAATAAATTCTGAGTAACAATGGGAGGTTATGCCCTGGGCTTAAGAAGTGGGATCTGTGAGCCAGATGAAGTAACAGCTTGACTAGACACAAGCCTTTTGTGGTATTCTCACCATTCTTTATTGACTAAAGTAGCTAGAAAAGAAAAAAGGAGAAAGTAAATCTTTTTAAAAGAACAAAGCTGAAGATCATAACAAACCTGCGACTGATTTTAAAGAAAAAAATCAAGAATCTGGAAAGGTTTTCATGTAATGTTTTTCAAAACTAAAGACAATTATGACCTTTGCCTGGGATTTGAAGGTATTTGCAAGTGAAGAAGCTACTATCCTGTTACAATTAGCTGATGTCTTTTGCATATATTTCTTAAACAAATGTTTAAAAAATTAAAAATTTTAATGCCTTCAGGGAAATAATAGAAATATAACACTTTGACAGTAGATTTCCCACTACCCTTTAACTAATTAGCAAAATGAATCTTAAAATACCATTTACCAAATCACATTATAACCCACACTTTTTGCTTTTCATCATTCCATGAAACTATTTTGAAGGACAAAGTTATTTTCTTTACTTCCATTTTTAACCCCAAACTATTCTTACTTCATTTATAGTATATTTACTGTCTTTTACTTCCAGTGCCCCTGGAAATATATTTATAATGTCTCACAGAAATAGATCCAAGTGTGTTCTGCCAGTCCAAACTGGCTCAACATTGCAGTTTTGATTCAAAGCCTCCTATGCTGCCAGCATAATGATACACTTGAGAAACTGGGATGATTATCTCAATCCCTCTGACATCCAGTGTAGCAACACACTTTTTGGACTGAAGCTGGACTGCACCATGTCATTTTGGAACATGAGCACTTGTGTCTGGATGGTCTGTAAAAGTATGCATATCTGTATGTATGCATATCTGTATGTATGCATACAGGCATAACAAAATAAAGGTAACACTCTCCAGTGTCCTTTCATCTTTGAAGGGATGACGACAGAAGCTGACCACATCCTTCCAGAAAAGATTTATAGCACTTTTCATGTCTTTCATGCTTTTATTGATATTCCCAGAGCATCTTCTCTCTTTTTCACAACAGCACAATTTTCAGTGTCTTGAAATGCTTGAGAAACCTTCTGACTATTTTCTGAAAGTTTGCTCTATAAATGTATGTGTAACTAATTTTCAAGCTAAGTTGTTTTATTTTTTTATTGTTTCTAAAATTTTCCTAAAGTTCATTACCTCATGTTTCTCATTCTCCTTCATCTGAGGGAACTGAATAATTAATTCATATCTAATTTTCTGCAGGCTGGATGCCTCATCTCCCATGTGCAGCTATTTTGCTTTAAGAATCAATACCACCTCTCTTAGGCTCCTCCTGACATGTATATGCCTACATTTATACCCATATCCTTGGTCCTTTGGGCATTTTATTACTGAAGTATAGCCTGGAAGTCAATATGATAAAGAAATACATATTTTTTGTTTTTTCTTCCAAGCAAGAGTTTTAAAATTTATACATCAATATTATGGACCAGAAATCAAATTCATTCACTTAGAAAATTCTGAACTGCAGACTAGTCATTCAGTGTTTAATTTTTTTTTTTCTTCATAAAGAAAACAATAAATCAGAAAAGAACACTGGAAATTAAAAAAACCCTCTTGAGGTACAACAGGGAATAAATCTTCCAGTTTGGGAGCATATTACTAATAACTATTGGAAGGGTGTTTTTTCCAACCAATTATGCATTTCTCCTGCATGGATTTTTTCTTCATCATATATCATTAAATTTAGATGTCAAACAGAGTGAGAAATTAATATTTTAGTTTGACAGATATCATAATCAACAATTTTGAACAGATGCTTTTTTTACAAGCTCCTCAATACAGAAACAACAGTTTAGTTCTCAGTGAAATGACATCTCCCCAGTACTTGGCATTTATTTGGGTCCCCTGCAGCAACAGCAACTGTGCCTTTTTAAAAAAAATTGATTCAGTTCAAGCACAAATTATTTTTCCTGTCTCTTTTGAGCGGGATTAAAATACTGGCACTTCACAGCATTGGAATTGTATTCTATGCAAAAGATTTTTTAGAATATAAAGAAATACTTCAATATTTAAAACATAAAATGAAATTAATGAAAATTTTAAAACATAATTTTCTGCTTCTGAAATGAAAAATGTCAGCAAAGTTTTTGTTTTTACAATGCATATACATTGGAGAGAGGGACAGATATGTGAGTTAATTTCAACACTAATGAATGATTTTCAAACACCATATTAATTATAATTGCCATTAACTTAGAAAAGCCTAATTCTGAAAATTACAATAGGATGAGTGAATGCATCAAAGAGTTTAATAAAACCAATATAGATAACACTGGCTGGCTATCAAAGAGAAGAGCCAGTATTATTTTGATAAAGTTTATGAATAACTACCAGCATTTCAGACATAAATAAACACTCCAAAAAGTCTTGAAGATATATTTCAGCAAAGCCCATGAATTTCCATGCGTAACCCAGTCATTTGCTCTCTAATGGATGTTTTTCTTGCTTTAGCTTGGAAGTTAACATCAAACTTACTACAATTCTATTACTATCAGCTATAATCCTCAGAAAAGTCATAGATTCAGCATTTAAGCGCTTTCCACAGTAGTGAAGGTCTTATGTTTCTCTGTTTTCTGCATGTTAGTCTGCCAGTTTTTGTATGTAGATACATTGCAATATTTCCTCCCTTCTTAGAAAAAACCTTCATTCATGTTTCACATAATTTATTTGTTTATTTATTTAGGTGATCACAGAGAACCTTTAGTCTTTACTGTACTTCATTCTTTATTATAAAAAAAAATCTTACTGTTTTCTTTTTATGGAGTTCATATTCTCTCTTTTAAAAATATTGTTGTGTCTGCTTTCACTTGCTTTACTTTCCAGACATCTTATGTCGGAAGGTTTTTGTGTGTGTGTGTGTGTGCGTGTGTATGTGTGCACATTTTTGCTGATCAATATTTAGCCACTTTAGTTATGTATTGAGTCTTTTGACTCCAACTATGTCCTAGACAGTAGTTTAAAGTGGTTGTAGTCAATTTTATTTCTGATATAGTAATGAAAATATCAATGCTTTTCATGAAGATAATACACAACATATTTACTACTATATCTTCTGGGTACATGCAGTTCACATAGAATTATAATCTTACTTCTTTCTGAGAGAGAGGGGGGATAAATCTTTGGTCTTGGGTCAAAATTCTTTCAACTTCATCTAGAACTTGCAGTCTCTATGATATTTGTTTGTTTGGCATTTCAGCACCAAGATTTGTAGTAACAGCTCCCTCGAGACTCATGTATATACTAATGTACAATTTCATCTGATAGCCTAAAACTTCAGATCCTTCCTGAGTGTTACCCATACGACTATCACACTACCCAAACTGCTGTCATTCTAGTAGCATTTGAAATACGTGGGGGATTCGTTAGCCCTTCCTTTTCCCTACAAAATACTTGGCTCTCAGTAATCTGTTTCTCCGGCAGACTTTGAAGCTGTTATGAAATCATAATTTTTGTTTTGCTCTTAAATTCTTTTGTTGGTTTTTGTTTTTGTGGTTTTGGTTTGTTGGTTTTTTTGATGGGTTTTTTTTTTGTTTGTTTTTTTGGCTCTTTAGAATTACTCCTGTGGTATTATTTTGTTCTTTGCCAGAAGTTGTCCAACAAATAAATAATTCTTTTTGAAATAACAGTGCATAATAAAAATTAAGTTAAATACTTTAATGTTTCTGAATCTGCTAGTAATTTCTTGTTTTCTGGTGTTAGCATGTGGATTTGATTCAATACCATATTATAGTGGTCCAATATACAATAATAACAAAAAAACAAAATTCTATGTCCCATTTTATAGACCGAAAAGAGAAAAAACATGCCTAACTAAATTATTAAAAACTCCAGTCACAAGTGAACAAAAATATGATCAATAACACTGCAGATTAACCACAGGCAATTTCCACACTAAGTTTGTATTTTGCTTTTCATGACGCAAAATTGTAAGCCGCTAGTTATGGGGACAAAACAAAGAAGTAAGAAATTAAAAGAGAACTATCATAGAACAGTGAACTACAGGAAGAACTATTGATTTAGTGTTTTGAAATAAGAATTGTGTGCCAAATAGCAAAATTGCAAATTAATTGCAAAATATTGTGCTGGGTCTGGCTATGATAGAGTTAATTTTCTTCAAAACATCTCACATGTTGTTGTTTTAGATTTTTCATCCAAAAGAATACTGATGACACATTAACATTCTAGCTTTTGCTGAAAAGTGGATAGAGCATCAAGACCTACTTTGTTCCTCTCCTTGTCCCCCCATGAGCAGATTAGGAGGTGTGGAATAGCCAGGGAAAAGGCATAATTATGCAGATAATTTGACCAAACCAGAGGTATTCTGGTCCGTGTAACATCCAGGTGGAAATGACCAGGACGCAAGGGGAGACAGGCTTGACACTGTCCCTTGCAACAGACTGCATCTGTTGCATCTCTTCGCATCATGTGCAGTGCTCTGGTGCAAGGCCTCAGGAATCAGTCTGGGGTAACTTCAGGGGTCTTTGATAGATGATAACATACTCTCCGCTGCCCCTCACATTTATGTCCTGTGGGTGTGCCTTCCCTGGGGTGGGAGGTTCTACAACTCAGCCAATTTTTGTAAGGGAGGATGGGTTTTCACTCCCTCTGACCAGAGGTTATGTCACACCCCCAAAACTATCCTCCTGCCCCCTTGGTTGTGGGGGAACCTGTGCAAACCTGGTCTCAGCAGATGGGCCTCTGGGCTATGGCCTCCCTCCAAGCCAAGCCAAGCCAAGCCAGGGATGATTTTCAGGACAGCTGCTGGGGTTGATTTTCTTGTGCATAAATTCTTTGTCCTCAGCCTTGTTTATTTCTGCCTAGACCTGAGATAAATGGACAATAGTGTCACCTTTGTCTTATCTCAAATTCCCTTAGGCAACTTAACTCACAGTCTGGATTTTCAGTTCAGGAGGTGTATTCAGAGAAGGGTGAGCTTAGAGAGTTGCAGCTTCTTTATACAGTTTTGCTATAATGGGCAGAAATTCCTTCATAAAAATGTTTAAGCCGTTGACTACAACATTTTAGTCTCTCACATGATCACGCAGTTCCAACTCCCCTTCCAGGCACATTTTCGCTAGATCAGGTTGCCCAAAGCCCAAGGTCCAATTTGACCTTGAACTCTTTCAATGATGGTGCATCAGCATTTTTGAGAAACTTGTTCCAGTGTTTCATCACTGTCAATGTAAAAAATTTCTTCCTTATCCAATTTAAATCTACCACCTCCCAGTTGAAAACCATTGTTCCTTGTCCTGTCACTACAGACCCTGGCAAAAAATATCTTTTCATCTTTCCTGTAAGGCTACACAATCAGGTCTTTCCAGAACTTTCTCTTCTCTAGGCTGATAAATTCAACTCTCCCAGTCTTTTCTCATAGGAGAGACTCTCCATTCATCTAATATTTTTTGTGGCCCGCCTCTGGACTTGCTCTAACAGGTCTATGTCCTTTTTCTCCAGACCTGAGCACAGGGCTTCAGACCTGGATGAAGTACTCCAGGCAGGAGCCTTACAAAAACGGAGCAGAAGGGGAATCTAAGTTCCCTTAACCTGCTGGCCATGATTTATATGCAGCCCAGAATACATTTGGCTTTCTGGGCTGTGAGTACAGATTGCTCCTTCACCTTCATGAGTTTCACATGGGCTGCCTCCTCAAGCCTGTTAAGGTCCCTCAGAACAGCATCCTGTCTCTCGAGAGAATCAGCCGTGCCACTCAGCCTGATGTCCTCTGCAAACTTCCTGAGGATGCACTCAACCCCAGTCCCTATGTCAGCAATAATACTGGTTGCAATATAGAGCTTTGAGCACATCACTTCTTAGCATTCTCCTTTTGGATGCATAGTCATTGACTAGAATTTATTGGATATGTCCAATTTTTCATCCGTCAAATACTCCATTCATCAAATCCACATCTGTTTAATATATGAACAGGATATCGGGTGGTGACGTCTAAGCTACTCTGCTCCACCTCAGTTATGCTGGGGTGTGATAGATATCTAATTCCCACAGTATTCTGTGAAGACTTTGTACAATCATTGAAGCTTGGGAAAATTTTCAGCTGATCAAACACAAGAATATTTTTAGAGTAAGCTGAATAGGCTTCTAGATTTCATTAACTACAGTGGGAGTTTTGGACACCCAGCTTGCAGACAAACCCACCTTCAGAAACTGAATTGCACATATATGTGATCTAGTGTTGAAGTGTATGTCTGACTCTTAGATTGTGCGTCTTTGTGTAATGAAGTTTGTTTTACTTACAAAATGTTTTTGGTTAATCCTAATTATATTTTCTCCCCAAAGTGTTTCTGCAGATTTAAAATTAATATAACTAAAGTAGAACCTGTAAGAAAAATCCCTTAAATTTACTATATAACTTTGCTAGTTAGCCATTGCTTAAATTGTTAGGGTTTTTTTTTTTTTTTCAAGATATCTATTTTGCTTTAAATGTGCTATGCAAACATCTCTACAGAAGATTTTGGTATTAAAACTTTAAATATTTATTTTTCTTCTATCCCTAGCTGAGGAAGGGAGATTTACATTACTAACATGCATGGCTAAAAATATCTTTGAGCCTAATGTTGCCCTTTTTCATGAAAGAGCAGCAGATATTCACCTCCTCTCAAGCTCAACCAATGTTTCTGAGGTAAACCAATAAAGGACTGAAAAAATCTTTACATAATGTCTTACTTCTTATGTCTTTGCATAAAGAGAGATCCTTCCTCCCATACTCTCCTCTTCTGTCTCTATCTTTCCTCTCTTCTCTTTCTCTTTTCCTTCCTTTCATCCAAAAGACAGAAATCTCACTTTCATTGAGTAATTGTATATTTTAAGGAAATCAATCAAAAGCTGGGAATGAACTACACTTGTCTGTTGCATTCTACAGCTATGATGAACTGAAATGTGCCAGCTGTACAGCTTGTCCACAGCTGTTGTCTCTCAAATCTTTTTATAATATCCATTTTCTCTCCAACACTTACAAAGTTTATAACTGCAATGAGAGTTGAACAAAATTATTCTAGTATGGAACACTACTAGTGTAATAGCTCTTAGTTTTAAGCTATGCATGAGGGAATCTGTGCCAGAAATAATTCTTCATATAATGCTTAAGACAGCACAGATGTCTGTGTTTGATCTAAGAAGGCATAATTAAGGACAAAGTGCTGACAAAAATAGAGTATATAAACCACCAAGTAGATCAGAGGGGAAAAAAACTGTGCAGAGAAAGCTGAAATGCTAGTATTTGGGGAGGTTAATGTGTAGTTTGACTGTAAACCGAAAGACCAATATGGAGGATGGAAAACAAACAAATGAAACCAGATATTAACTATAAATATCCAACCACCACCAAAAAACCCCATTTGAATACCATTTGCTAATGAAAACGGAAACATCTCAGATAATTGTTTTGGTGTGTGAATACTTGTACTACCAGTTTACAGTAAACGGCAAGAAGAAAGCTTGTTTGGAAGGCAAGTTAAATACAAATTTGTGCATATTTCAATGTGTAAACATGTGTCAGAGTTTGAACTTCAGCACTGAAACCATAACACTGTGAAATTTTGGACTCATGGAGAAAACAACATATGCTCTCACCTGTACAAAGAGCATCTGTTTCCTTGCTTACTAAAATCTTTTCCATATCCCATGAGACCTATTGCAGAGTCACAGCTGATTTGGCAGTTGCTGAATAGTGGATTTTTGTGCCAAAAATGTATGTAGTCCGACGTGCTCCTGAAGTCTGGGGAGCCAAACAGCTTGACTTTGTCAATTATGATAAATAAATTAAAAAATAAAACCATGGACGTGTCCCTGACTCTGAAATCTATGGTGGTATATAGTCACTTTATTTCCCTTATTTTGGGTTAGCCTCAGTGGCATATTTATACTAGAGATGCAGAGGAATTGGCTCAAAATTGAGATGGGAAGTATAGAGATACGAAATACACAGTGCTCAGGCAGTGTTCAAACTTTTTCTTTGTCTGTCTTTACTTCAGAAGCATGGATACATACACCCTTTGAGATTTCTGTTGCCTCACTGAAAACAAATAGCTCTGGGGAGGAATAAGTAAAAAGCAGAACACTGCCGAGGAGGATTGTAAAGGACCTCACATCTTGAAATAACCCTTGATAAACCTGTGTCAACAGGAGGTTCTGATGATCCTCCAGCACAGAACAAGTTTGACAGTGCCTGGGTCTCTGCTTGTGTACCACCGCCCAGGTGTTCCTTCAAGGATTCCCCTGCAAGAAAGGTGACAGATACTCTTTGTAAGCAAGGCAAATATGGTTAATCGTTGTTTTAGCTGTGTGCTGGTGGCTGTCTTAGCTTCTGGCCTGTGCTGACTCATACATCAACTTTTAAAGATGTTACAACACACAAAAATAGTAGAACCTGGAATAAATTTGTTGGTTACAGGGAAAAATGTCTAGTTTCTATACAGAATCATAGGATGATCTGGGTTGTGAGGGACCCTAAAGATCATCTATTTTCAATCTCTCCCACCATATATACCAGTATACACATATATGTCAATATACTTTTTATAAATCTATATAAACACATACATAGATATACAGGTGTAGAGAGACAAATGCAATTATATAAACCTACAATTGTTTTCTTAAAGAACCAGAGCTGGACAAAGGTCATGCAGGGTCTAGTTTTTGCTTTCTGGTGAAATCTTCCTTGTAGAGAGGTGAGGAATGGGAATTTCTCTCCTACTTGAAAGAAATTAACTAGGACTGCGCAGCTAAGGAACCTTTTTGTAAAAGAGGATTCAATAATAAAAATAAATAAACTAGAATAAATAAAATAAAATAGAGTGTAAGGATTTCATAACATAAGGGCTCATCACTAAAATTCAGCTCCTGAATTTCAGACAGCATTCCTTGGCTTTCCAGAGTTACAGGATTCTTCCTTCCTAAGATCTCTGTGGATCAGATGAGATTTATCAAGATGACTCAAATGAATCTTTATATCCAGCAGGCAAGACCAAGTATCTGCAGCATCTATAGTCATTACCTTAAAAGGACCGCATAACCTCTCAGAATCACCATTACTATTTGTAAACATCTGTTCTCTTTGACCAGTTATGAATCTTCAGAAAGAGTTTATGCTCATTACTTACATGTATTACCTATACAGAGTTTGGTCAATTCTGCAGAAACTATGTGGGATATATTTTGGGATGGTCAGATTTTCCATGGTAATAAACAGCTTCAAGTAGTTTTTAGCCATCAGTTCTCTTACAAGGCTTTCTAAGGCACAGTCTAGAATACAACTTTTGTCAATGTAGGCCACTACAATTTCAAAAACTAATTATTGGTCAAATGTATAAATTAATATAAGCAATTATCACAATGAATTGTGACCTGGTGCTCTGTGTTCAGTTCTCATCTCCATAGTTCAATGAAGAAAAGGAGATACTGGAGACAGCCAGTGAGGCCAAAAAATGATGGGTCTGGAGGATCTCTCTTATGAGGAGCAGCTGAGGAAGCTGGGTCTGTTTAGTCTAAAGAGGAGGAATCTCATCAACACATAAATACCTAAAAGGCAGTGTCACAGGGTTAATGCCACACTATTTTCAGTGGTGCCTAGCAACAGGACAAGGAATGATAGTCATAAACTAAAACACAAGAAGTTCTGCCTCCACATCTCTATAAATCTGCATCTTCGAATTATTTTTACTCCAAGGTATAAGTAATGTATTAGATTTATTTCAAAGTTGTTCTGCATTTTTCCATTCACCTGATACATGAAAGAAGTCGCCAGCTTTGGGAAAATAGATATTATTATTAAAATAAAGTTACTATGTGTAGAAAAAATTATTAATTTGATCTTCTATACATTGAAAGATAATGGAGACAAAAATGTGCATTCAAGCAAGACATGTATAGATCAACAGTGCTTATCTGATCAACTACAAAGGAGCGTTTCATATTTGAGAGAAAACAAATTGCTTAGAATAACAAGTGACAAAATGAAATATTTCAACTTGATCCTGTAACTTTTGAATATATTGACTACAACATTTGCTTACAATAGTCTTACAACACTTATATCTCATTTATTTCAATGAGAAAATCCTATGCATTCAGATTTTGTTACAGGGTTTCGATATACCCATATGATCTGTAAGATTTAAAATATCATTACTTAAAATGGAATTCATCCGTAAGTCTTTTCTAGCTCATAAAATGTCTGTTTCTCTGGAAAAAAGAAACTTTCAGCGAAATTTATGTAGTTCGATGAAAGAGGAGGAATTCTCCCCATTCAAATCTGCAAAGACTTCTTAAGGACTATACCAATCCACTTTATCCAAAGTTTCAGTAATGTTCTAACTGCAAGATATGATTTAAATGAGTCTTACAGTGACACATTTATTTATCTGAGAATAATCAAATGATACAGTCTTCGAAACAGCACACTGGAAAACATGACAATTAAATTGTTGGTTGAGTACTGAGCTATATAAGCTTGTCTCCAAGGTACAAGTTTCCTGTAAAGAAAAGTAGTAACAGCATGTGCTCAGTCTACTGTCACTTATCCAGGGTTTTGCTTGTAATGACTGGCTATCCATAGTCTTCTGAAATCTTAAGTCCTGTCAAAATATATATAAACGACAGTTCTTTGTATCTGCGGGATTTTTCATTTATGAGACAATGATTTGTGCTGTTCTTTTCTACAAGTCACAGAATTGCAAGGATTTCCTATCTCCAAGACTCTTTGGACATAGTGAAAAACATCACAGGAGAAGAGACCCTGGAAGAAAAAAGGCAAAAGCAAATTTTATAGAAGTTAGCTTTAATGGAACTAAGAAACAAATGAAAGAAAAAACTCGTTCCTATTCTTTGTAAATTGATAAGTACATAGTTCATTATTAGGCGTTGTAGAGAAAGAATTTTTCTTCTAATTAGCTCTTTTTGGGAAAAAAGTTAAAAAGCCCAAAAAATCTAAAGCTTCTTTCTATCATTATAATTATACACTGAGTAAATAAGCATTAGACAAGCTTTTACATTTTAACCTTAAAACTTGTCATTCTGTGAACACCAGAACTTAAACTTGGCTTCATAAAAATATCTGTTAAATATTTCCTGCAATATTCAGCAATTAACTTGGTTTGCCTTGGTTGCTTGAGAGACCCTTGTGAAACTTGGGAGAAATTGTATAAGTTCAGAAGTTATTCATGGGAGGAGGGGATGTGTAGAAAATTAGCATATAGTTACAAGAACCCCCGCAAAGTTTTAGCTAATTCCTAACTGTCATTTAATTGTATAAATACGTGAAAGAAAAAAAAAATCAGGATTTAAAAAATCCCCCACAACCCACAACAGATTACAGTGACTTATCTGTACTTATTATCTTAGAAACATGCAAAGGTACTAAGCTATTCTGCTGCACACTGAGTGCTAAAAACAGCAACTGTTTCAAAGAAGTAAAGTCAGAAAAACAATTTCTTTTTCCTAACTAAATTATTGATCCATTGTTTCTAATCCTAGTCGTTTAATCTTGTCAGAGGTGAAGAAAATGTAGAAATCTGTCTAATCGTACACAGAAGAAAGAGGAAACATCTGCGGCTTTGTGCTTTTGTACAGAAACATGCTCTGAATTAGGTATGTGCCTTGAGTTCTTCCCCAGCCCCAAGAGAGCTTGAATTAATTCACAAATGAAAAGTTGACGAAGTGTACAGGTGGAGAGGATTAGCTGAGTGAACTGAACTTCCACTCCTCATGCAGCAGTTGGTAATGGAGTCTGCTAGAACTGATGAGGAATGTTTCAGTAAGCATCTATGTGCTGAAATATGCATAATATTGATCACAGTGACCACATCAGCTGAATTTTCTCAGATCTAGGGTGAAAGAGCTCATGAAAAAGAAAGGTTACCATTGAATAATCAACTGTTAGGGTACTCATTAGTCAGGAACTCTTCTGTCCCAGTGTCAGACTGATAATTTAGAACAGAGTTTGAGCTTTAAATAATAAATATCTATGCCTGTGCTAGTCAGCAAATATTTCCTTCATAACAAATAAATTTGTAACTAGAAAAGTGCTCTATGTTAATATGAAACAGATACATAAAAGCTTTAGATGAATAATACTCTGGAAATGTGTTTCCATTAGCCATGGATTTTGAGAGCCATATAAAAAAAAAGAAAAAGAAAAGCTTGAATTTATGTTTCTAATCAATTCTTCAATGTGATCTATCTTTTCTTCTGACGAGTCCTTTTCAAATATACCTATTTTGAAGGCCATGTAAGCCCTCACTACCTAAAGGTTAGACTAAAAAGTGGTACTGGTTACCTGACATGCTTCACAAGCTCATTTTTGAAGGAGCAGCTGAAATTAACCAGACAATTTAAAGTACAACTCTTTATAGAAGAGCTCCAGAGAAAACTGCAACTATATATTTATGCAGCTTGATGATTTTTAAATAGCAGTGTGATTTTTATTTATTTTTAATAAGAGTGTAAAAGTGTTTTTAATGTTGCAATTAATTTTTTCAGAAACGTTGTACTTAAGAAGTAGTCTTATATGTGTTCAGGAAAGCTGAAATTTTACTAAATGTAGTGAAAATTCACATTGTAATAGTTCTGCAGTAATTTGTGACCAAGAACTGATATGGCATGAACAGCAAGAAGGCCCATCAATGGAAGGATAAGAGATATATATTATGTATCTTCACTCCATCTAAGAGAGTGAAGTTTGTTGATATGGTGAGAAATGCTTAAGAATTTTCTTGTGAGAATCATGGAATTAAAGTGCTCAGGGCCTCCTTCTGACAAACAGAATTGGTGCTGGTGAATGAAATCAGCAACAATCTGATGATGTTGCCCACAAGGTCTGTCTTGCTGAAAGGGTTTATAAGTAATGGTCTCATAGTAATTGGCTATGTATCTTGGCTGACTCCTTGAAGAGTCATATATGGAGGTTGGACTCAGCCCAAAGCCTATGTAAAGTCCAAGAAAGGCAAGTGCAATATCCTCCACCTGGGTCAGAGTGCTGTAACACCTCTCCTATGAAGAAAGGCCAAGGGTTGTTCAGCCTGGAGAAAAGAAGGTTCTGGGAAAACCTCATGGTGGCTTCCTGATACTTAGAGGGCTTATGAGAAAGACGAGAACAGGATTTTAAATAGGGCCGGTTGAAATAGGACAGTGGTAGTGGTTTTAAACTGAAAGGGAGGGGAGGCGGGTAGATTTACATTTGAAATAAGCAATAATTTTTTTCTTTTTTTTACATTAAGGGTGGTGAAACTCTCTAACAAAAGGTTGTCCAGAGAAGTTGTGGATGTCCCATCATTGAAAGAGTTCATGGCATTAAGCAACCTGATCTAGTGAAGTGTGTCACTGCCCATGGCAAGAGGTTTATGAATGAATATTGAAGGTCCTTCTCAGCCCAAGCCATTCTATGATTGCTCATTAAATCTCTTCATATTTAAGCACAAATATGCATTTAATTTGCCTCAAGGAATAAAATAAAAATTCACCATCAGAATGCAGTCAGTCTGGGTATACACTGAAACACTGAAATGCTTCCAAATACAATATAATTGGATGGAATCAAATGTAATCAAAGATTTGCCCATTCCATACTCAGCTAAGACCTTCTCTTACTAGAATTTATATTCAATTTTTCAGGTTGTTATTACTATATTCCATGCTTCTCAAAATATATAGAAATAAAGTATTTGGGCTCCAATGACGTAAAATGTAATTTAACTATGTCTGTAATTTTTGCTTTTTATCCTTCTAATAGATCAAAATAGAAAAATACAAATGGAGAAAATATATAAATAGAAATAAACTAGCAACATTTCTCTGCAGTGCAATGCGGAAGGAGAATTTTTGTCAGAGATGCTGTGTGCTGGTAATGCAGAGAAACTCTAGAAATTAAAGAAAGCCCAATCCTGATCATCTTATAATCTTTGAATAAAACCAAATTACTCAAGTTTTCATTATGGGAACTTTTTAATGCTTCTGTGCCATTAATACATAGGATAACACAAGAGAGCCTAAATTTTTGCCCTCTATGCAATCTTATTTTTTAAATTTAGGCATACTTAGTATGAAAGAGTCAATGTTTGGCCCGCGTGTCATCTCCTGGAAGACTAACAATCATGCAATATATTTAAATTCTTAGATAAATACTCTTTATCAAAGGAAAATATCCTTAACAATGTACATTTTTCAAAGTCAAATTTCAAAATTAATCATGGTTAAAAGGAGTTAAGGACATGTTGGTGCATTATATTAATAAACTTTAAACCCATCTCTAATTATTTTATTTTCCAAAAATTAGTTAAAATTAGTATTTCTGAATTTAATTTTCAAAGATGCAGTGTTTGTTGTTTCATAAGTATGTGTAATTTAAAGGTCAAAGTAAACAGAATTCATTTTAGGCTCTGTCACAGACTTACAGTAATTTCACACTCATAAGCTGCACCTGGTTATAAGCTGCACTTCCAGGTAGCCAGGAAGACGATGGAATTTGTCCATAAATCAGCTGCACTGGGTGATAAGATGCACCGGGTGATATGCCACACTTTTTTTTTTTTTTTTTTTTTTTAAGCGAGGATCCACGTGCAACAAAGTAACGAGTTAGTAACAGAATCACGTGATTGTGGAGTTTGCTGTCAGGTGCTCAATTTGCAAACAGTTTTCACAGACCAGCGAAGCCTTTAAACGTGGCCCCAGGCACCCTACCCTGTGTCGTGGGACCCAGCACTCCTGCCCCCGGCGCTGGCTGCCGTGTCTCCCTGCCTGCTTGGCAGAGACTGAGGCTCTCTGCGCCGCCCAAAAGCGGCTGCTCAGTGGGCTTGGCCTCACACCGAAGCCGCCCAAAAGTGGCTGCTCGGCGGGCTTGGCTTGGTGCCACAGCTGTCAAAGCGGCTGCTCAGTGGGCTCGGCTTCGTGCAAAGCCAGCAGCGGCTACACGACAGCTCCCTCCCTGGCCGGCTCACACTTCCAGGTTGGCATTTCACCAGAATTTGTCCATAAATAAGCCACACCTGATGATTAGTCACACTTCCGGTTCGGCTCGATTCTTCAGTGAAATAGGTGCGGCTTATTAGTGTGAAATTACAGTAACTTTTCCATTAAGTAAAATGAGCTTTGACTTTAGTTTCTCACAAATAAGAAGGTTCATTGCCCAGAACATTTATACAGAAAATTATTTAAAGTAAGATTTTTTTTTTATTGAGGTATGATTATTATAATGCTCCCTCCTAGAATGTGTTTGATTCAAAATTAATGAAAAACCCCAGAGAGGAGAAAAAGAAAAGACTGGCTCTCAGGCTGAAAAGTAATTTAAGGTTTGTTTAATGAAATTAAAATTTTACCTTTCTAATAATGTTACTTCCTTTTAAAAATTGTTATAATGACTGGAATTAATTTGATATTAAATTAAGGAAATTAATTTCAAGGAATTATTTCAGTATTTTCAGTTACAAGGCTTTGTATATGCAACAGCTTTTAAGAGAGCTGTTACCCTATGTGTTTTCAGGAACTGATTGTAAGAATTACTGGGTGATTTTATAGGTCATTTTTGTCTTTTACGAGGATTTATAATCTGTTGTGTCTTCTCTATAATGAAAGGAAATAAAAAATAAGAGTCTTATGCAAAATCAAAATTGTGTAAGTCTCAAATCAGGTCTGCTTGATGAATTTCTAGTATAAAAGACCTATTTACTTGATTACAAACAGCTGAAATGGCCATATGGTTGAACCATCAGCCAGGGAACAAAGTAATTGTCCCATGGCTAACAATAATGTGAACACTCTGTTGAAATATCCAGCATCATTTCCAAGTTTGAGGCGTTTTGTCATGTGGTGATTTCCCAGTGGATTTTTCCTGGCTTCTACCTTATTAGTGAACATCAAAGTGTTATCCTTTTCTGTAAAGTTTCTTCTATCCCAGGTAATCAAATTAAAAATAAAGGGCAATATAAGAGCACATTTTTAGTTTCATGGTGATTGTGTTTTAGTCTTATTAGTAGTTGCAGGATTGTTCTTATGCTTCAATGCATTCCACATGCATTTGAAATAAATAATTACCTCTACTTAGTATTAAAGAAATAAAAGAAATGAAAAGGGAAAACTATTCTTGGTATCCTTGGTAAAATAAAAAAAAATAATATGGAACACTCCTGTCAGTAGATGCAGCAAATACATTGGATGCACACTTCAATAATTTTCCATTAAAAAAAAAAAAAAAAAAAAAAAGAAGTTTATGATTTGCTTACTTTTCTATTGCCATATAGCTGTTTATTGTCAACAGAGAATGGGATTTTTAGAAAATATCTAAACACCTTATGTTCTTTCTCTCTCTATCCCCTGGACAAAATATGGTTCTCTGTAATTACAGTGTAATTGTACTTAAATAGGTTGACACACCTCATATCTAGCTCTCAATTTGAGTTAAAGTAATATTTGATGGCAAACAGAATGTGAGCTAAAAGAAACAATATAAAATTTAGGTATTAACTTGGATGAATTAAAAACTTGAAAAAAACCCCACAATTCTGGTAGGTATTGATGGGACAGTAAGTAGCAAAATAAATATGTTGATATGCCTTTGCATCAGAAAAAAGGCCTATAGATTTTGGAGTATATATTCTATTGTATCAAGAAAAGTAATGTCTAAAATAGTAACAATATATAAGTTCCATATAAGCCTTTACAAATGTAATTATTGGTACTAGAAAAATAAAATTATTATTGCTAAGAATGTGAGAAAAATAAATATTAAACCCTCATTAACATGCTAATCTTCAGAACTTCTATTAAGGGCAATAAAAAAGTCTTATGAACAACTGAAATTAGCACAAAACCAATACTTGCTTGAGATTTGTAGAGAAAAAAATGGTGTAACTGTGTGGAGAAGTGGTTTTGTTTTGTCTGGGTTTTTTTCTTCTGCTTTTTGTAGAAGAAAAGTTTATAAGTACAATAGATTTCTAATCCATTATTTGGTTAAGAAAGGCAAAGCAACAAAACAATTTGTCTCTATTTCCCATTAATAGACGTATAAGAGCAAGAAGACACTCCAAATTCCAGTACTGATACTAGCTTTAAAGAATACTAAAGTAGACACTATATATTTAACTATGACCTTTACCTACTTGTTTAAGATTACACTGGCTGTAGACTTGGCAGGACATTCCGAATAAAGCTTAACATGTGATGTTTGAAGACCATGTAAAACTAGAGATGCAAGTAGGCCCAAACAGCAATGTATTCATTCTCTACAGTCTTTACTTTCAGGGTCTTCCTAGGTGCTTTCTTTTCTGACTGTATGAAAGCTTATTTGCTGCCATTTTACTCAGCTAGTGTGCAGTTATTAAAAGTTACTCTCAGTTTGCAAGACGGAGCACTGTGACCATAACCTTTCCTTTCATGGAAGCCTTTTAATTCTCATTCAGTTCTCTTCTTTTAACTGAGGTTGGACCTACATCAAGAAAGAATAGTGTCTTCATGCCCTTAAACATAACCTCTTCATTTTTCCCTACCGCCTGTGGCATTCTATCCTTGTCCCAGGTGCACAACAAGGTCAGAATCACGGTCCCTCCTACACTGTTAGTCACAGATGGCCTCAATGTGGGATTCTTATGGCATTTATGATCCAGATTAGATAGTCTTTCAAGCTGTGTAACTGAACTACATATTAAATTTTCCATGAAAAAATGGTGTCAGGACTTCATGGCCCCTCTGAAACTCTCAGAAGTTTAATGTCCCTTCTTTGTTGTGAGTTGTCTAAAATTTCAAGTCTTTTTTTGTGTCAATAAGATTTTGCTGAAGGATTTATTATGCCTTGGCAGTGTTTGTTTCTCATTTCTGGAAAGGTTTGAATTTGAACTCAATAATAATTTAAATGAGAAGGGGAAAAGCTAGACTTTTGCCTTGGGATCTTTAAATCTAAATAGGTATGTCACTCTAGCTATATTTTTATGTTAGTATGTTTTCATTCTCTGCATATTTATTAACTATGTTATATATGACTAAAACACAAGTCTCTGTTTTGAAGTGCAATTCATAAATATCAAATTGGATGACAGTCTGTAGCTGAATTCCATATATTGAAAATTCCATATATGAATGGGTAGCTGACTGAATTGATTTTTTTAATTGAAGATAAGAAAACCAGATGGTTCATCACAGATGAATTTTTATTTGAAGGGACTGTATGACCCTCAGTTATGAATCCAAGGTTGTTCCCGTTCAATCACTCATTCATTCATCTTTTTTCATTTTTGTTATAAAGCATTTTTAGGTTAAAATAAAAACATTAAAATAAGATAAACATATTTTGAAATTTCTATACAGACTAAAATTTAGCATTTTTGAGTGAAGCCACACTTCAGTCTATTTTTCCACTGTACTTCTTAACCCTAGCAGAGAACATAATTCAACACATATAACAAAGGCATTAGATTTAGGCTATTCCAGATAAATATGTAGAAACATAATGGAAAGATTAAGTGCTTCCGAAGGAGTTGCTGCTATGATTTCTTTCTTCCCAAAAATGGAACTTACTCATGTGAACATATATTTATATATGTGGAGTTTGGTTAAAAAGTGACAGATCAAAAGAGGATATTTGTGTCACTTAAAAAGTCATGAACAAAGCAGTCATATATGTAGTAACTCTGTCATAAAACTTAGTGTTGAAAGAGGCAACCAGGCTACATCCATTTGTAGACATTAAATTCCAATGTCATGTCCATTCATTCTGGTTGGATGAACTATTTTAATATTAAGCTATAAAAATACTTGTGTGGCTCAGACAGACTGAGAAAAATCAACCTCCCAAATATTTCTCCTCAACTGTACCTAATGATAAGTAAAGAAAACAGAATAATGTTATTAGTAACCGGAAAATAAGAATAGATTAAAAAAGGTTCCTTAATATTTCTCTTATCCTGAGAAAATGATTTTAAAATAGTGAAATAATAAAATAAAGTTTAAAATCGAATGAATTCAAATAAAAGGGCTTTGCTGTCCTCAGAGTTTATCATCTATGCAAGACAGAAAACCAGAAATCCTTAGTTGAAGCATTGAAGCACATTTTAGAGATGCCTTGTCCATTATCCTTCTCAAAAACAGGATTATCATCAAGACAAAGCCAGTTCAGTCAGGTTCGAGGCATGAAAAATCCACAGACATGGTTTTTAATGCATCCCCTCTGGACAATATTTTACAGTGATGAACTTTCTGCCAACTGAAAAGGTTTTTCCTGATGCTTAATCTTCTCCTCAAAACAACTCTGCTACGCCATCTGCAATGACAGGGAAGCATTTGAATCTGCTTTCTCTGAAATTCCCCTCCAAATAATTATAAAGACAGATCATCAGATGCCTCTCTACCACACTAAATGAATCCAGTTCTTTCAGTTTGACCTCCTTCATAGGTGTCACAGTCTGCACAACCTGAGCAGAAGTTGTGATGATTCATTCGACCCCAGGGTGCAAAAGACAAATGAGAAGGGACTAAAGTTTTATTCCACAAGCAGCAATGCAGTTTATTGACTACCAACAACTCAGTTTGTGATAGAGGGTAGAGGGAGAGACATGAAGAAAAGCAGAAAAAGTGGGAGAGAGAGAGAGAAAAAAAAAAAGCATGGGAGCTACCAAGAGATGTCCTCTGTCGATGTCTTCCATCCGTGGGGAGAAACGGGTCTCAAAGTCTCTCGTGAAAGTAGTCATTTTTATAGTTCTTATCCAAGGCAAGTGGCCTCTGGCCAAAGGGTGGGGAGATTTATGGACTATTGTGTTCAGAAGCCCATGGTTTCAAAAACCAGGTTCAAGACAGAACACTTCAGCCAGCAGTGTACCATGGAAGCAGCAAGCTCAGGCAAGCACACCTGTACAAAGTCCATTGGCAAGCATACACTTTTACTGAGCTGCACTTTCATCATCACTTTACTATGGGTCTTAGAACTCTTAGAAGTCTTAGTGGTTTCTGCCCTTCACTGCACATCTTATTTTCTTAGCTCCACCTACAGTCAGTAGTGATGTGGTAGTAATATCTTTAGAGCTCTGGTTTCCTCATTTTCACAGGCCAGAAGTAGCACTAAGGCCTGACAAGCAATAGGAGATTAGTAAACAATCACAAACTCTTGATGGTAAAGTCCTTCATAATGATTAAATAAAATTGAAATGTTAAATCTTTCCATTTATTTTATGACCTGAAGATAAGGAGACTAATCAAATATATTAAAGCTACAAGCAGATTCAAACTGCCAGTATTTCAATGAAGCATTTTTGATGGATGTGGGGAAATCCACTGTAACACTATGTAGGTAAAATATTGACATATACAATATAGTAATATAATATGTATTTCTGGTGCAAGTTTGAACAGCCTGAAGAAAATTTTATTAAATAGTCATGGCAGTTTACTGCATTTCACTGAGAAATTATACACTGCAAAATTTTAGCTGAATTCAGAAATATTCTTTAGTTGTTTGTCCTATGAACTTCTGAGATTGTTTACAGCTTCCCTCTAGCAATACAAAATGGTTTTCTATGGCATTGACCTTTAAGACAAAGAAGTCTTTCTAAAGTACTAGAAAGAAAACAGCTGACATAAGCTGTATGAACTTCAAGAGAGCTAATAAGAAAACATCAGTGCAGATGTGAAGACACACAGACTCTTCTTTCATCATTGTGCTGTAATCATTATTATGTGAAGGTAGACCAATATAGTCCTCCTGAGTGCTGCAGGGCTTAATAGACTAGCCTGTAAGTACTGCCTTCAGAGCTAATGTAGAGACTTGGCAGAGGCAGGAGTCTTTTTTTTCGACCTTAGACATTCAAATATTCATTGTTATGATCATTTTTGTCCACGATTGTCCACATCTAACTTTACAGGCAATAGGTAGATTGATAGAAATTACATATGGTTTTAGATAGAACACAAATTTCTATTAATTGTCCTACAGAGTCCTTGTTTCTCCTGTTGACTCTAAGAACAGTCTAGGATTATTAGCAAAAAAGTAGAACTCAGAACACCTTTCTGCTATCCCCACCTAAAGTCTATTTGAGTTAGGGTGCTGTAGAGTGTTTGAGATATTCTTGTACATATGAAAGAGAACATAAAGAAATAAAAAGAAAGAAAATAGAAACAAAAATAAAGAAAAAGAACATAAAGAAATGAATGTTTGGGGTTTTTTCCTGAAAGGACAGATGGATCTCAGGAGCGAACTCAAATGTTAAGAGATGCCTCTGTGTGGTAAATAGAATTAAAGCCCTCAGATTCTAAGACAGCAGAAGTCATGGCAAACATCCACCAATAACCTTTAAGGCTGTTTATTCTTAGGTTCTTAAAGCAATTTTTAATAAAAATATCCATGCTGTTTATCACAATCTGTTAATTGAACCTGTTTCTGGCACTTATAGAGTGCTGGTAGTGCGCTAGACCTGAAGGTGTCTTTCAAAGATATTTTGTAGTTTTTATAGCATTGCTCCATTTTTTTAAACTAGTATAATCAAAGCCTGTAACAGAATAGTTAGGGCTGTCAAAGTCAAACACATTTGATCAGCCACATCCATGCTATAACATGTTGAGTGAGACTTTCAGAACATTTGTTAAATTGCTGGTATTTCAATGATATTGAGTAAATTGGAAAGAGAATTAGATTTAATTTAAAATTAGCAGTAAATTGCAAATATGTCAGTGCATTTAAGACTGAATTCCTTTTATATCATGTTTATGCATAGCCTAAATAATTTTATTCTGGTTTTATGGCAATTAACCACTGTTAGAAATATTCAAATTGCTTCACTGCATTTTTTGTATGGGTTTTTTTGGTGGGTTTTTTTGGGTTTTTTTTGGTTTTTTTCCTATTTGTCAAAGCTGATATCCCTTCATAGACAATAAAAAAATATTTCATCAAAAATTGTTTTCCATGGTTTCTCTTCTTAATAAGCTGTCATGATACACGGCTTAGTAAAGGATATAATTGTGTGTCTGCACAGAATAAATAAAAATAGATTCTGTACCAGCCACATAGTTTTGTTTTATCATTAATATCCTTTATTTCAATACTCAGAGTTTCTGAGGGCCCTGGGATGTTTTCCAGCAGAATACATTAATGCATTATGTTACTCATAGAACAGTGGATTGCTTTTGACTTGCATTTGATGTATGAAGTATTTTCTTGGATGGGAGAAAGATTGTTCATCATGAAGTATAATTAATTTAGCAAAATGAACATTTCATACTTAGTGTCTCCATCTCCTTATATTTTGCTCTACTAATGTTTAGTTTTACATGTCATAGTTTCCATACATTTGCCACAATTTGTTCCAGAGGAAGTTATATAAATAATATTAATAATTAAGTTATTCTATTTTTTTATTTCAAAATTTTATCTAGTATTTTAATTAAAACACATATGTTAGATTGTGTAGCCTTTTCAGTATTTTCTTTAACATGTACTATTATAATTAATTAAATCACTTCCCTAATTGATCAAGGTCTTACTTTACAGTCAAACCAATTTTCTTCCACTCCAGGCTGCAACATTCAGTTCTGCAATGCAAAACCAGTGTGTGGCCAAGTCTTTCACAATGTCTATACCACAAAGAGGAAATATTAACAATGCACTTGAACTTACTGCAAGTATATGATGGTAAATTTGATGGATTTCTTGATAAGAAATTTTAGAGAAAATGGGAACATAAAAAAGTTGCTGACCTGGATTTATTAAATCATTTTGTGTAGTAAAACACAGGATATCACATTAGCTATCTGGGAGAAGTTGAGAATCGGAGCAAGAATGATGTGATGCCAAGTAGTTTTTGAGATGGAGAGTATGCTTCAGACTCAGGCTATTAGAGCTGTTCAGGATATTAGTATTAAGATAGGTATAAGAAGTAAGATAAGCCCCAAGACTGATTCTGTTTAATAATTTCATAAATTTGTGGGGTAAAGAATGTGTGAAGGAAATTTACTTGTCATGGTTTGACACTGGCCCAAAGCCAGGCTCCCATGAAAGCCACTTTCTCATCCTCCCCTGCCACAACTGGATGGAGAAAAGAAAAAAAAAGATTAATGAAGAGTTCATGAGTTGAGATTAGGACCAGGAGAAAAAAACACTTCAAGGGCAAAAGAGGCCCAGCTTAAAGTTTCAAAGTGAAATTATTACTGAGTCAGAGGAAGATAATGAGAAGTAAAATAAACCCTTAAAACACCTTTCTTCCCCCAACCCCTCCCTCCTTTCCACCGACAGCATAGAGAGAGAGGGCATGGGGTTTGGTCAGCTCATCACCTGAGGATTTTTCTGCGCTCAGGGATAGGACACCTTCCCCTGTGAGACCATAGGGTCCATCCCATGGCAAACAGTTCTCCATGAACTTCTCCAGAGTGGCTCCTATCTCTACTAGCAGTAGTCCCAAAACTGCTGTGGTGTGGGTCACTCTTCCATGGGGTGCAGTCCCCCAAGGACAGGCTCCTGCAGCCTGGAAGCAGGGCCCTCTCT
>VRYO01002772.1:45559017-45584180 GCA_009812075.1 Sialia sialis | reverse complement strand
GTCTGGAGCACCTCCTGCCCTTCATTCTGCACTGGCCGTGGTGTCTCCATGTTGTTTCCTTCTTATGTTCTCATCTCCTCCTCCTCTGTAGCTAGGAAAAATTTGTGCATCCCCCACTTTGTTTTGATTTTCTTCTTAAAATGTTATCACAGAAATGCTATCAACGTCTCTCATTAGCCCAGCCTTGGCCAGCAGCACGTCCATCCTCAGAGCCACCAGGGACTGTCTCTGCTGGACATGGTGGAAGCTTCCAGCAGTTTCTCACTGGAGCCATCTCTGTGGCCCCCTCCACTGGGGGGGCAAAAAACTAGGCTGTGTAAAATGAAAACACATAAAGCTGAAGAAAATCTAATGTACCAATGAAAATCAGACGACTGGCTAGAAAGTGTAAATTCACCTTGAAGAGCAGGATAATGAACGTGAAGTAAAAAATAAATGCTGCAAAGTGTGAGGGAGAGTAATTAGAGCTTTATAACAAACAAACAAAACACTCTGTTGTAATATAAATAATAAATTCTGCTATATGAGACCTCTTTCTGGGAAGTGCCTGTCTGTAAAACAGTGTTCAAAATCCCATAGGCACATTTGCATATTCCAATTTCAAGTCTGGCAATACGTTTTCTCAATAATCATGCATTTCATGAGAAAAATAAACATAAGAATTTATAAAATAGTCTGTAAATATGAATCAGGGTTTTGGGGGGCTTGCTGAGTTCAGTAGACCAGTGAAGGCAAGGCTGATGTAGCTCCATGTCACAGTTTGGTTTTTTCCCTGGGTATTTTTTCTTATTTTTTCAAAATTTCCTGCTACTTTGTTCAGACCAGTTTTCTACAGAATGTATTTTAGCGTTAATTATACTACTGATCAATATCACTTTTGCATTTGGGAAGTGCGGATACTCTTATACTATCTCAACATATAAACTAATTTTAAGCATTCCCTTGGTTTTTTTAGGCTGTTGTGGTAATGAAAACTTCTCATTTTGTGTAGTACTTTATTTTTCATCATATTTCAAATCCCAGATGTCTCTATAAAATTCTAGGACTTAAGAAAACCCCCATACTTCATTATATTTCATCTTAATGAGCATTAGCTTACTCATCTTCATAAATAAAGTACTCTGCATTGCTGGTAAAACAGTATTTCCACATGAAAGATAGTTTTATTCATTGCACTGAACGTACCTTTCCCTAAAGAATAAAAGGGAAGAAAGATTCCTATGGTTCTTTCTTCTCTCTTTTCATTCTTGCTTGTGTTTACTTTAATCATTTAGAAGCTAAGAAACTCAAGATTAATTCCCTTAGAAACAGAGATTAAATGATGGACAAAGCCTGTAGGAAAGTTCTAAATAAATTGCATTCAAGTGAACAGACCAGAATGGTTGCCTGAAGATTGCTCCTTAATATGATTTCAGCATAACCAAAAAGCAAGGTCACATGCAAATAATTACTGTCAGCAGTGGTGGAACTGGCTCTCAGCAAGATAGGTTCAAATAGATGCTAAATTTTGTTTGTACTTTATGAAAAAATGTAGCCAAAGTGTATGGAAGGCTAATGGAAGACTCTAAAACTGGTGGCATTGGGTTCAGCCCACATCCAATCACACACACATGTGCTCAGCTTAAGCATACACACTTGAACACCTAGGCATGCCATGCAAGCCTATAAGCATTGACACATATGCTCAAGGCTTCCACTAAAAAGGAAAAACAAAACCAACTCTTGACCAAAGTAGTAATGAAAATGCAGAACGGAGTGTACACAAATTATAGTGGGAAGGAAGATGCCAGTTTCCATTTACATATATTGAAACAAACCTTTAGCAATTACAATTTTTGTCCTTTTGTTGAAATGGGGAAGTTTTAAAAGCTAAAATTGTCTAGAGAAGCAAAACAGCTCAGTTAAAGTGCTGCTGATTTTCACTCAAGGCTTAATGGGGCATATATATCACATTAAAGAAGAAGAAAAAAATAAAAGTTAGTGACAGTTTTCATTTGTACAGCTTTAATTTAAAGAGATCCTTATAGTTTTTTGCACAAGATAGCTGTTTTTAGAATAATCAATTGTCATTATTTGCTTTTCGTAGAGTTGTTGAAAAACTTTATTTCTAAAGTTGAACTCAGACAATGTCCTTCTGCATACTCTGGGCAACTTACTTATTTTGAAAATGTGGATCATGATATGTTATGATATAGATTAATATTTCCCAATAATGAGGCTCTACTCTGCAACTATTACTGCTGTCTCAATCGGACAATGGAAAATGAAAATTTTTGAGGGCTTTGTCTTGCTTTAACCTTTTAGTAGAAAAGTTCTGCCCTATAGGTTTTTGGTATGGATAATTTACACCAACCCCTTCAGTACAAGGAACTGCATTGTTACCCATTAATGTGGCATCAAACACACAAAAATAAGTGCACAATTGTAAAAGCTATGTTAAATTTAAGCCTTGCTTATAGAAGGAAAATGCTGGAGCCACAGGAATGTCAGTGGAATTATTCACAACCTAAGATGTATTTTCATAATGGGAAAATAAAATAGAAAATTAAATTCTGAAGTGCAGTTTTTCCAGGGAAAGTTGCATTAATTTTACACAAATGTCTTTATTTATCTTGAATAATGAGTAAAGCATCCTTTCCAGGAAGAACATGAATACTGATACAACTTTTTATTGTGACTACAATGTCATAAAGCTGATTTACTCAGCAAAGAGACATAAAAAACAAAACAGAAAAACAGCAACAAAAATATTTTGTTTCTGAGAGGCAAAAAAGGAAACCAAGAAGCAGCTTTCTCCAATAAGAAAGACAGAAATTCTAGGTTTGGGATTTGTATTCTGAGTTTGAGACAAAGAATTAAGAAATCTTTTGAAATCGTCTTTTTTGTTGATTCTTTGTTGATTTGTATGAGGTTTTCTTGCAATTCAAAGGATTTATTTTATTTTCTCTGTATAAATTAATAGTGTTGATTTAAATTACTACTGAAATTTTCACCAGTGATTTAGTATTAATTGTTGATGCCATATAAAACATGGTTATCTAGTAATGAAAAGGTTATGTAGAAAAGTAATAAAAATGCACAACACTTTAAGAGTGTTTAAATAAACCTTGTATAAACAGTTTGAAAGTTTTGTAATAAAGTGTGTATGAACAGCAGTTACTGTTTCATTTTAATTTCTATAAATTTTGATGTCTGCAGTACAAGACTAATGCTAGATGTGTTCACTTAAGTATTCAGGAAAACAAAAAGAGGAGTTGAACCTAACTACTCATGACTGGTGCCTTATTCAAATTAACTTATCTTGAGGGCAACTGAAACCAAGTACACATCTTAGTTTACCATCCTAACCTGATTTGAAGAGGGAGTGGAGAATGGCTTCAATGTTGTTCCTATCATGATTTTTTCTGCTGTACAGCCATTTCCTTCCCTTCTGCTGCTGTGAAATGTCTGCACCTTGAAGACAAGGTCAGACAGAGTCCTGTGGCTAGAGAGGAAATAGGGGTGCAGGGAATTGCCAAGGAAGGTGCTTAGCTGTCACCAGTAGCATTGGTGTGGTAAGGTCAACTAGACTGGAGTTAGTGGAGAAGAATGAATTATTGTCAGTCTTGCTTTGGACGAAGACTGCCAAGAGCTGATCAAGAACTAGCACATCCAACACATATTAACACACATAGTAAAAGACTAAAGAGATAGCATGAGTCTCCAGGATTGCTTTGAAAGGAGCAAGCACTGTTAGATGAAAAGTGTTCAGAGTGGACAGTTTGGATGGAAGTCCAGTGTTAAGGTTCTGCTGACAATACAGAACACACTGAAATGCCCATGAACCCATATCTTGGCCTGTCAGCCTGTCCCAATCCCCGTGGCTCTGATGGCCATGCTGGGACCGTGTCCCCAGGGATCTGCCATCCTGTGCTGCGATTCAGGCGAGACTAACTTTACAGGTTAAACCAAAAGTTTCCAACTTTTCCCCGTCTGTCTGAATTCATCTCTCTGCAACTTTCAGACACCGCGCAACCAACATCCTAAATGCATGGCATGTAAGTCTACATGGGTTTTAAAACAAGACACCATGTAATATTTTTATTGCATTTTTAAGAATGCAGTTGAAAAATGACCCAAGCCTTCCATTTTGCTCATACTTTACTACATAGAGAGCACCTTATTGCATAAGGAAATAATAAACTTCTATAACTTCCTGCTTTATGTGCATGCCTGTTTACCTGTACCTATATCCAGCTTCAAAACTCATTGAAAGAGCAAAGAAGTTTCATGCTGCTTGAATTTCTGTCTGATGTGAATGCTTGTCAGATAAGTGAGAAGTGAAATCAAAACAGATTCACCAAGCTGTACTCTTAGTGTCAACATCTGAATACAGAGAATATATATATGAGCTATAGAAAACATCACTATGCTGTAAATACAGTACAATAATGTTTTTCTTTTTTGTACTTTTTAATGACACCCGGAGAATCTGAATTACTTACCGTGCATTTGATCCTGAAAGTATTCTAAAAAACAAGTATTTTTTCTTTTCTTTTTTTCACAACTCACAGTTCTTTTATAGAGTTAAGAACCAAAAAAGCCTGTATGCACATAATATAATACAAAGCATGCTGCTCTGTTATAACTTGAACTTAGAGAGTGATAATGGAGGCAGCTGCTGAATCATTAATATAATAAAAGTAGAGAATAAGGCAATACTTTTATAATCAATTTTATTTCAGTAGCAGCACATTCTCTTAGATGCTATATGATATGCTTTAAATTATTCTCCGTGTTTAAACGTAAAAAAAAAAAAAAAAGACGCAGCAAATGTTACGTGGGAGTGTTCAAGAGGAAACAGGAAAGTTTACATTCAAAATATGTGTTCAGACTGAAGTACTAGTAAAGTTACTGTGTACCCTCAAAATCATACTGAATTGCTTAAATTATAATTAGTGTATCCTCCTCAATAACCACTCAGTTATCATTGTAATATCATTCAAACACTAATAAACTGGCATACAGTCTTCAATGTTTAACTATAGTTAACTTTTAAATTGTTAGATAAGTGTTAAAACTTTTTTTTTTTAATAATTTTTTAAGGGAAAAAAGTATCTTTATGCCATTCCTCCAGTGTGTGTTTTAAGTTTTGTTATATTTAAAATCAGACTAATCAGACTCATTTAAAATCAGAGTATCTTCCCTAGTAAGGTCAGTTTAAAGGCTGCAGTTCTGATATGCCAGCTATGATTACTTTATTGATCACAGTATGACAATCTAGTTTCAGAACTGATAGCTATAATTTTATTTTAAAATTTACTTCATGATTATGGTCTAATCAGCACATTATCTGATCAAATAAGAAAGCAGCTCCAGATTAAAACTTCCAAATGAAGATGTAATCCTGTGAAAGAGGCATTTCTCCAACTATTGCCCAGTGGAGAATTAGGTAACACCCTCAAGGGAGCCTGTGGGCACCACTCTACAAAGCACCTTAAGTTACCTTCTCAGTTGCCAAAACTTCAGATACCTGGAGTTGTTTTTGTTGCTGCAAGGTCTGGCTTCCATTAGCTGGGCCAAAACCGTGCAGGTCTCCATTCAGTATTATTCCTAGATATCCTAGGGAATGCATGGAAATGGATGCCCACCTCTGGCTAACTGAAAGCCTCATTTGATTTGAGTAATGCCTTTGACAACACTGAACATACTGATCTGGGGTGAAATTTTAGACTGTGTATGATTGTGTTGTACTGACATGGCAGAGACAAGCATGAGGCTGCTGGGCACTAGATGGGGCAGAAAGGAGATATGTGCTATTCCAAGGTAATCACTGGAGATAGGTTAGGATAACCTGGGACATTTCAGACACTTCTAAACAGCTCCATTTAAGCAACAGAATTAAATCTTGGTTCTCTGTTACATATAATGGCAGCTTTCACATCTAAAGAGCTCTTTAGTTTGCTATTTGAGATTTAAAAATAGCTGCTGGAAGTTAATACAAAGGACTTATGGATGACCTATGTTTTTCTAGAGCAACAGCTGGAAGCCAGGCAGGTTACTATAAGCTTTAGTAGCTCTGAGATTCAATATTATGTTTGTATAAGTAAATTTGGCCCCTGCCTCACACAATGATTTTAAAATGCATGTATTTTGAACTTCAAATCATTTGGAATCATCTAAGAGTTCCTAAGGCATAATAAACATCCTTATAGGACAATACAGAGGACACATAGAAAGCCAGACCTCTCAAGAAGACTCTTGCTACATCCATGAAGAATTCCCCAAGACACCTCAAAGAACACTAGGTGTTAAGGGCAGGCAAAGGAAACAAGTAATAGATGTTTATATCTGAAATATTATTGTTCACTTATTCTAAGCACATATAGCCATCTAAAATAAATTACAGTAATTTCACAATTATAAGCTTCACCTTTTTCATTGAAGAATCCAGCCTACCCCAGTAGTGTGGCTTATATTCAGGTGCGGCTTATCTATGGACAAATCCCGTGGTCTACCTGGCTACCGGGACGTGCGGCTTATAATCAGGTGTGGCTTATAATTGTGAAATTACTGTAGTTGAATTATGCCTTTGTGAGCCTTACTCTCTCTTTTTATTAAAGAAAACCAAACTTAATTCTCCTACATATGCACGTGTAAAGGTGAGTGAGATTAATCTTGTTTACACCGTGAATAAGACATCATTTGTAGAAAATATTCCAGGATACATTTTGTTTCCACTCCTGTAGTTATTAGTTGCACTAGAAACCTCCATATAAGTAAATTTTGAGATAAATTACTCATAAATAAAACACTTCAGTTAACTATGTTCTTGTTATGTTCTTGCAAGAAAAGTGATTTAATTTTTCATCCGAGTTGTATCAAGACAAATTAAGATACTAATGAAAAGACAGACCGTGAAGAGTTTAAGGAAAAAATGAAATGCATGTCTTTCTCAGAAAGGTAACAGGAACAGACATACTTGTGAATAAAGAAGGATCAGTAAACACAGAAAAAAAAATGATGTTGACTGCTAATTTTGAGAGTGGAGAGGGAAGTTACAAGATAATAAATGCATAGGAATACAAGAGAATCAGTGCTCACTGATAAGGAGCAAGGACTGGATAATGTCACGTCTGAGATAAATTTTGTAGAGCTGTATTTGAGAAGAGCAACTCAGTAGCTAAATCCATGTAAGAGGAAACATTGAAGATTTAGTAGCAGGAATAAATGTTAATGCACTGTATGGAAGACTTATATGTTTTCTTCAGCTTTTCCTTTGTTATAAATCCTTCATCAAAATTATTTATGAAATAGGCTTTCCAGTCTTGAATGATCTTCTGCAGCAATAAATAATTTTAATGCTCATTTTATACTGTTTTTTATAAATTTAGTTCTAGTGGTGAATTTGCCTGAGATGAACATTTTAAATATCCTTTAAAATTATTTCAGGAAAAGTTCTTATACAAATTATTGACTAAGTTAAATGATTAGTTGTCTGAAATTTCTTCAACTTTATGCTTTAGAAAATTGATTAGAAATTATTACAAAGTGGCACTTGAATTTCTTTTCAGACATAGTTTTTAATTTAAATAAATTATGTTACTTTCAAATATTTTTGAAAGGGTGTCTTGTTCTTTTTTCTGAAATTCATCATGATATATTGTGAAAAAAATTGAAATATTTGAGAATGTTATAAAATAAAAAATTGTTTTAAGTAGCACATTTCAACAGAAGTGGAGGTTTGTCTAGTCCTTAGAGTATTAGAATGGGAGAATCATTGGAAATTGAAATACAGATGGTTTTAAACCATCAAGGATCCAGGACTGAGAAGAAGAAAAGCTTATTTTTTTCAGAATTTCTAGTCCTTTATTTTTGTTTTACTCTTCTGTTGAATTCATATACAAAATAAAGTGTGACTCATGTGAATGAATAGCTATGCTTCCTGTATATAAACAAATCCATTAGAAAACTAAAGTGTATAGGAAGACAACAGTCTGAAAATATGTGTATATCATTTAAAGACATCTTTCTTTCATCTTTCCATTCTAAAACGATGCACTTTTACTAAAGTGATTCTATGAGAATTTTATGCAAAACTTCAAAAATATTATTGTTAAGCTTTCCAAATCAGTTTGCATCCAATCACGTCAAGTCATTGCATGAATGAGGCACTGAGCTCATGGTGGGCACACTGCTACTGCAATGCAGTTCCATGCTATGGAGCACAAGATCTTGGAGAAGTTTGGAACACCATTCTCCTAGCTTGGACATATCACTGGATTTATATAATGCCCTGACAACCACTTTGGTGACAATTTGGTTAGCGAAGGTAGAGACCACATCGGTCTGAAGATACATCCTAACACACAGCTTTGTAATACTGCCCAAACACCAGTTAAAATCCATTTCTGTCTAAGCAGGGATGCCTAAAAATGAAATTTCTTCTTCGGGTCTAATGACTAAAATTTACTTTAAGTATCACACCAGAAGCAAAATGCACTGAAAATCTGTAATTTATTTTACTGTCAGGGTTCTTAGAAATCCTAACCAAACTGTGCTGTAAGTTATAAGTATGCACATGATTCCACAGTCCTTGTGTATATCTCTTTATCCAGACCATGGAATAGGATGAAGGAACTCTCCATATTTTTCTCAGGTTGCACACTGGTTCCTATTCCAGTAGAGACTAACATCAGCCTAACAATACCAAACTAATCTATTGCCTGTGATTTTTTTGTCTTCTTGGTATTGTTGTTTTGTTTCAAATTATTTACTGAGTAGCCCAAAGGGTTAGCAGTTAGGAACTAGGTATATGGTTTCCTGGATTTCTAGTGACTGAAGAGCTTTATCGTTATGATGGCACAGTAAATTCCATAAAGGTATTTTAATAGAGGAGCCTGAAATGTAAACAAAATTCTTCCTCACCACATACTAAAATGTTTCCTTGTATCAGATTTTATCTACGAAGAAATAACTTAATAAATGTTCTGATACATTTGTCACTCATAGTAAGTAAATGGTAAACACCCTTAGGGATCAAAAGCATTGAAGTGGCTGGCTATTTCAGTCATTTGGTGAGAGGGGAGAAGAAAAAGCCTGAAAAAGACTGTTTCTTTTCAAGGATTTTCTTTCTTCTATTGATTCTCAGAAGGTATTTTTGCTCAATATCAGCTTCTTTTAGGAGGGTTTCAGGAATTAATTACTTAAAAGATTTTCCAATTTATTTTCCACTACTATTATCTGGTGTGAAAAAAGATCTATCTTTCTTTACTGAAGTGAGAGAAAAATGAAAGCTCTATAAGCCATTTTGAGTTTGTTTTCAAGCCATATAGTAACAGGACATTTTGCAGTCTACTGAGAGACAAACAATCTGCTCATATTCCCAATAAATGAACAGAGTGATCTTTAGGAACTCCTGAGTTACCATGGATACCATGTATTCTAAGTCACATTGTTTCTGAATTAAAAATCAGTTTTCAGAATTTTTAAACACAACAGAAGCATAGATTTTGTGTTTTGGTTTGTTATATTTTTCTCTTCTTTTTTTTTTTGCCATAAAAGGCATACTAATACGAAAGGTAGGAAAAAAAATGCTACTCACCGGTAGTCATTTACAACTTGGCATCTTCATCAGCTGAGCTGTCTTCTTTAGTTGCTGAGTGATAATGATTTCATTTTATGCAATTTTACTTTGAACTACTGAGGGTTACTATGGAAACCTCAACTCTTTTTCCCTCTTCACATTCTTTGAACAGGTAGTAGGTCTCTCTATGTGGGGGAAGTGGCACTGAAACATTACTTGAAAATCAGCTCCAAATTGCTTTTGCCATTCATGAGTCAATGTGAAACTAAGATTTTTCAGACAGTCTGGAAGGAGAACAAAATATTTTAAAAAACAAAAAAGTTTGAATCTTTAATATCTGCCAAACTTCTTGTTTTCTGACTCACTGAAATTTCATCTTTGGTTTATTATAATGGAGAATATAAATGATTCCAGCATTATTCAACGTAATACAATGGTCCAGGATTTATTCTCAAATGGTTGCTCTTGTTTTTAGGTTTTTTTTTTAATTTTTCAACCCTGGAACTGAAAAAGCCTTTTTATTTCCTTTTGATTCCTCTGTGTAAATCATGTTAAATTAATTGTTAAAACACAAACAATTGATACAGTTAGATAGATGTATCTCCAATTTATTTCTAACACTGTTAGTTTTTGATCCAGAATTCACAATGAACAATGAAAGTGGGTTTCTAGTTTGTCTCAATCTATAACTCAGTCCATAATTTAGAATATTGAAGCATTTACTTTCAGGCTAATTTATAATTTGGCCATCAAATAATGTAATTCTTTATGTGTTACAATCTAGTTCTGTGCCCCATCTCTAAGCAAGCAAGCCAGCCAATGATCTTGGACTCTTATTTGTTTGTATTTCTTTTTAGTCATGTAGAAAAAAAAAAATCTTGTCTTGAGTTTTCTGGGTTTTACTCTTTGCTTACGTTTGTCTGCTTTAACTGAAGAACTTCCAATATCAAAATTAAACAACACAGAAATAAAGCCAGCAATAAATCTTTAACAGACATTTCTATAATAATTTTGACTGCCAGAATTTAATTTAGTATTTTTAAAGGATTTTAATTAGGCATTAATAAAAAATTTACTTAACTTTTAAATTTTTGCATTCAAAATGGAATTCAAGGGCAGAAGAGAGCAGAGCCTCCTGTGCCAAGAGCAGATGTCCCATTGTTCATCTCCCAAATTTGCTTGAGCATTGTCCAAATATAAATAATTTTGTTCTGCTACATCAAAAACTTAACCTTCTTCACCAACATCAACAAACACTACATTCAAATATATGTATGTTATGTGCTCTGTTCATGTCTAGTAAGTCTGGACAAATGTATAATTTTTGTTAATATTTAAATGACAGTTGTTTTGCATGGACATTCAGATTTGTGGAAGCTTTTATGAGGCAGGAAATTTCCAGACACATTTATTTCCACTTCTTTTTCCAATTTCATTGAAAGTAAAATTTCAAAATCAATATAAACTGTTATCTTCTACATTTAAGTATATATGTCTGAATTTTGGTCTAAAAGGATTTGTTATTTGCATTTAGCCTTTGTCACACTTCAAAACAATTAAGTTCTATATATTGGAATGCTATCTGAAAGTATATAATATTAGCCTATATTAATTCACTTAAAATTGAAGATGAGGAAAGAGATAACTGTGAGGTGTGGAGAGAATCATAATAAGATCAGATCTTCATTAGACTCAGGATTTATGTGACAGATTCCTCAATCATAAGGTTTTGTAATCAATAACTTTCTGCCTGTTTTCAATTTAATAATAGTGAAGCAATTTAGCTGATACCATCTGTGTTCTAGTCAATACCAATAGGTACAGCAAGAGTAGTCAATATTATCTACAATATTTTTTCCTGTAGGCCTGAATATTGGTAGTAACTTTAAATACCAGGAGATAGGAGTTTATGATGCAACTCTTGTCTACATTTTGTGCATCAGTTTTCTAGTTAAGTTACTCACCGGTACTGGCCCATGTTAAGTTGGAAAACTACCACCAACAAGTGCTGGGCACTGGTAGGAGAAATTCCACAGCTCCTTCTGCTACTGGCACAAGGAATGAAGACTTCTAGGGAAGGAAAGAAAGACAAAGAATGCTATGGATTGAGCATGCATTTAGCATCTAATATAACATCTCTCAACTGGGAGTGACAGACCTGGAGGTCCTAGGCTGCCTTTGTATTTCAAATTAGAATGGAACTACCAGCAGTAAGGGCACAAGATCAAGGTCACATCACTTATGGCCAAAGTGTGGATCAGCGTCCAATGACAGAGTATTTTGGTATTTTTGAACATCTTTGTTTAGTCATTCTTAATTTAAAGTAGCTGGACTGGACATGAGAAGATTCCAAAAAGCTTCTTCTTTTGGTCCTAGAGAATAATAAACCAAATAAAACCCCACTAAAAATAGGCCAAAAAGGAAATTCAAGTGTTCCACTACATGAAGCACAATTATTAAGGTGATTCTTTTTTCCTGTATTAGATTTCAGGATCGGAATTTTACTGTCTGGTTATCTGATTCCTGAAAATTATGAAAGGAAAAATGTAGATCTGCCTGAAAAAGCCCATGTGATCTTCAGTTGCCATTTCTAAAAAGCATCCCATTATGTAGATCACATACAGTTATTTTTATTACTTTGAAAAGTCTTTCATTTTTTGTCATTAGTATGCCTTTTGCTATGAGGATATTGATCCTAAAAAAATCCTTCCATATTCCCTTCACTGTTATTTTACTACACATTCTGTTTGAGGTCATCAGCCTTAGATAAAACAATGACTGTGCTCATTAAATGCTGCTAAGATTTAAAATAAAAAAAAATTACCTTTAGAATAATAATCTGTCCCAGCTAGTTAATCTTTAGTTGAGTACAAAGCCTGTCATTGTGGGTGCAAATTCTCAATGTCTACCTTAAAAATTCTGTAAGAAGCTTTACAGATGTCATTACAGAGATGGCTGGTATAGAAATTCATAGGATTGATAAAATTATAAATGGCAAGTTATATTGATCTTTAATCAGAATTTGATTAAGGAACACACTGAACTCTTGCGCAAGTTCTTTCCGAACTATTTACCTCCTGTGGCAATGTTTCAGTAAAGAGGGGAAGCTGATGGCAGATTTTTTGCAGTTCAGTGGTAATCAATACAGGGAGAAAACAGCTCAAGAGAAATTTGAAAGAACTGACAGAGGGACCTGAAATCATATAAACAGATGGAAGAGGGTGAAAGCATAATGGAATGAAAAGCTTTTAAATTCTAATTACAAAGAACTGAAAGACTACTATGATTATAGACAAATATTAGTCAGTTGCTTTTGTTCAGTCTGACTTGACACATTATGAATGACATTTATTCAACCCTCTGCTGTCTTTTCAACCACAAAATTCATATAGATTTTGTGCATTTATTGATATTCTTTCTCTTTCAATATTGTAATTAGAGCCATTAACTTACTCCTGGGAAATGGTGAAATGCTGCTTCACAAATATGTGCAAGTGGAGATTTGATTTACAGTTGGACTACACACTATCCAGGATGTATGGGTACTTTGCTCTGTTTGTCATACATGTGTGCAGATCTTCCCTTCAGAATTTTGTATGAATCCATGCTCTAACTTCATCCTGTTATGAAGACTTAACCTTAGAAACAATATTTTGCATGTGTCAAGGGGGCTTTTTACCTTTTCACATTCTTCCCAGATAAAATTTTGCAAAAAAAATTAATTGTTTCTGTCTATCATTTCTTATGTGAACACCGAGACCCACAAATTATCTGAGACTGATAAACTGCGAAAAGTACAGAATTCACAATAGGCAGTTATTTTGTAATCTCAAAATATTAATTTAGCTGAACCATTTCATATAAACTAGATGATGAAATGAAAAGAATATTGTCATTGAGAAGTGTAGTTTTATGTAGAAATCCAAAATTTATCCCAATCCTTTTCTAATAGTATTGAAAAAAAATATGCAAAAGCTGGTTTTCTTGGGCAAAGAAAAACATAATTATAAAAATTGCAAAAGTTGTACTGATAATGGTTTTCTCACAATGCTAACATTAATTTCTTGTCTTATTTTTATTTTTTTTTAATTTAGTATTCGTTTCTTTTCTCTTTCCTTTCCTATTACCTGAGTCATGTTCTGCTTTTCAGGAGTATTTCTTAGTAAATCATCAGACAGAGTGTCTAAATGTTTTAAGGGTTTTGGAGGGTTTCTAAATGACATATATATTACAAATGAAATTATCACCACAAAGATATTTTATATTTCCCTTGTATTATATAGACATATAAAAGCATTAAAAAAAACATTCAAGCTATTTTGGTCTGCTAACTCAGTGACTGCAAAGTTGAAAAAGAAATGGATGCACTGCCTTCTAGCATTAAAAATCCTAAAATAAGTATCTATATTTTGTAATTGTCTTCTCCAAGATTCTGTCTTCAGGAATTCTCTGTCAATGGATATATAAAACAATAAGTGAAGCTCAGCAGTCTTTCTCCATAGTCTCTACTGCAGTATTTTGTGGCTCTTAGAAATTTGACTATTTCTGTCATAAGGATCTAAAATCTTGAAGTAATATGGTACAGTAGTGTAATCATGGCTCAGACTTCCAATAAAACTGGTAAGCAGTGAGAACAAGCCATAAAAATATTTGTACGGGCATAAGAAACATAAAAGTTCAGATGAATGCATAACTTCGGAGGAAATGTGCATCAAACACAGCATCACCAGACAGTCAAAATTGTCCCACTGTATTCAGCACTGCCTCATTTGGAGTACTGCATGCAGTTCTGGGCCTCAATTTCAGAGGAGAGGGAGACAAAGCTGGTGAAAGGGCAGAAAGATATGTCTTGTGAGGAGTGGCTGAGGAGTCTAGTTTGTCTTGAGTCTTGTTTGTCTAGTTTGAAGAGAAGGAGGCTGAGGGTTGACCTTACTGTTGTCTACAACTTCCTGAGCAGGTGAAAGGAAGAGATGCTAACCTCTTCTACCTGAAATCCAGTGACAAGATGCACAAGAAAAGCTGGTTCAAGGCTGTGCCAGGGGAAGTTCAGACTGGACATACGGTAGCATGAGGAGAAGGTGGTCAAACATTGCAGACTTCATTGAGGAATTGGTCAATGCCCAAAGCCCCTGTTCAAGAGACATTTGTATAATACCATTAATGGCATTGACATTTGGTCAGCCCTGAATAGTTTAGGTAGTTGGACTAGATGATCATTGCAGGCCCCTTCAAATTAAATTAGTCCATTCTGTTTCCTACTATGCAGAAGCTTAAGGAGTTAAGAGAGAAAAGATGTGTTTGAAAAGGTATGAAATCCTGGAAGGAAAAACACAGTTATCATTCCATCGTTAGCAAAACACTGGGTGGTCAGTAATCAGTTGATGTATATAAATACATAAATGCATATTAATATATAAACCTGCAATATATAAAGCTATTTGAGATTAAACCTGGTCAAAAATCTCCTAACTACAGATTTACTATGCCATTCTTCATGTTTTCAATGTATAATTAAGATTATTGAATGAAAAATGCACATAATAATGAAGTTGATTTTAAATCAGGCAAATTGAATTGGCATTATGCCAACCTAGTACATCATTGCATTATGCTTTTGAGTTCTATTTACTGTACTTTAAATAAGATTAGCTTGCTAGTGGTTGGATAGATAATGCATATAAAAATCATTTGTGGGAGGGCAAGCAGCAAGCACTACTTTGTGGTACATAAAGTAGGTCAATTTGTAAGAACTTAAGTCAGTTAAAAGCATTGGCAAAACTACAGAGATTTAAGTCTTATTTCCTAGGTTTGCCATTTTCATTTCTTCCTCTATCCTATATATTGTGAATTCCAGTTTCAAACCTACCTTACAGTGGATGTGAGATTACAAAGAGAAATAAGTTTCTATATGTTTTGTATAGTATTGGTAACCAAGTAGGCAAGACTGTCTGTAAGTGCAGTAGAGGCTTATAAAGTTCAGATTTTACTAATTCCAAATAATTAAAGTATATGGTAATTATATACATATATATATATATATATATATTCATATATATATGTTTATATATATAAATTTATGTAAAAATTCAGCAGTGACCATTTAAAAAAATTGCTGTGGAAGTTGTAGAACTGTGAAAACAAAACAAGAATAAAAATCTTTTGGGAACAAGTTTGTTGTCTTAATTTAAAATTTCGGGAGCTTTCAAATGCTACTAAATGTCCTTTCTATTACCTTTATCTTTTAAATTTTGGGTGGATTTTTTTGTGTTTTCACCTTTAAGGGACTTTAAAATCTCCATGGAGCCCCATATAGGGACTTTCCAATCAATTTACAGATGTTCCTTTTTGTGTGTTGTGGCTTAGATAAGCCTGTATAAATTAAAAGATTTTCTTAGGATCTGAGAGTTATACTTCTTATAGGGACATTCTTAGAATATAGTGTGTGTCTGTGTGTGTGTGTGTGCGTGTCACAAAAGATCTCTCATTAATTATTGGAGTTGCAAAGATGCAACTCTTTATAAAAAGGAATCTGAATTCCTGTTACAGCATCTGCAGTCTAGTTTTGCGGAGAATCTTTGTTTTAAAAGCCAAACAAAGCAATGTTCTATAGACCAATAATTCTATGGCAACTTACCCAACAAGTATGATATCAAGCAAGTTTTTCTGAATTTTCAACTTCACTTTTGTGACTTTTCTTTTTAAAGTATTAGTAGTTGTTTTCCACTACATGAAAAAGAATGGGACTAAAGCCAGCCTTCAGATTTGAGGATGCAATTTAGCAAACAATTTTCATCTTTTTGAACAAATACTAAGAGCTATCAATAGCTTTTGTTCCTGAGAACACAAATCACCCATCTGAAAGACTTTCAGATGTTTTTGGAGAGTTTTCAACTTTTACTTTACTGATTCAGTGTAAATGACTGAATCCACTGAGCCTTTAGGTCTCTTTATTTATTTTTAATATATTGACCTTAATGGACTCTGTCTACACTCACTCCTTTGTAAGCATGAAAAGCAAATAAATAACAGAAAGAGAATTTGAAATGACAGTATTAGCTGGCTATCTGCAGAAATTCTTAGAAGAAAATTATTTACAAGGAATTAATATATAAAGTGAAACTAATCCAATTAAACAGATGGAGAAAAAAAGCAAGGATGGTGCAAGAGTTACAAAAACACCTCTTACATTTAAGCAACTGCTTTTAAAAAGCTTCATCTGAAAATCTGGAAGCATTTAATGAAAAAAAATGATAATAAATGAAATAACAACAAAAAGGTCATCTTAACCGACTGAAGAGTACTCTCATTATTCTTAATTGTGGTACTCTAGCTTGCAAACACACACATTCCCATTTCTTGTTAGCATTCTTGCTTTAGTAAATAGTGGTGGAGAGGAAATAAGTATCAAAGCAAAATATTTTTGAAATAACTTTTGTTACATACTATTATTTGAAATCTATTTGTCCCTTCTGCATGTACTTTATTAACCTTGCTCTAATGTTCTTTTCTCTACAACTGCCTCAAGTCTAGACAATGTGCTTGATATAATCTATTATACAGGAAGAATTTTTTCACCTTTCACATAGACATCCAGAGCATAGTTTAATATTTCATACCAAAAAAATCCAACATATTTGCAAAGGAAAGCAATTGAAAGAAGAGAAAAATAATAATTCCAAATGTTTCTGGAATGTGCTAAAGGTTATCTGGGTTATTTTTTTGCACATAGTTCCATGAAAACAAATTCAAATTCCCATCACATTCTTGTATTCTGTTTCTACCTTCCTCACATTGCCTTTTACTCCCACAGATGAATTTTTCTTAGTGGGAGCTTTTAAAAAAAACTGTTTTCCTGTTCAAGATCACATCTATTGCTCTTGAGAAAAAACAGAAAGTCAGATTTAATAGTGATATTCAGAGTAAGGAAATTTCACTTTCCTTCTCCTTAGCCTCTCTTTATCTGTCCCTCGGGAGTTTATAAGTTTTGTTAGATAGAGTTATAAAAAAGTTTATGAAATCAAATGCTTTAGTAAGTTTTTGTCTGTATTCTGCTTTAGCCTTACAAATATAATGCAGGAGATCTCTTTTCTATCCTTCAAAAATGAGCCCCAAAGGCAACATCCTGGATCTATTCCTCATTCTCTGAATAGTTTAATGTAATTTTCCAAATCATTCTAGACCTTGCCATTAAACCACTCTGTTCTTCAAGATATTTTTGTTTCGTATGGGTGAAATAGGACGTCACATTTCTTGTGCATTAAGGTGTCACATCAATAAAAAGAACCCTCGTGGGGAACTCGCACTTGTTTTGGAAAGGACTGTTGCATACTGTCTTCCTCTGCTGTATGCAAGTCTAGCACATGAAGTATTCAAAGCATTTGAAATCTAATCCTTTGACAACCTCAAAAAAAATGATAAGACAAAAGCAAACTTGCAATAGATTCATGAATTAAAAAAAAAAAAAAGAAAAAAGAAGAAGCTGGAGCAGAGGAAACTAAGAAATTTTTCTTATTAAATTGCTATCTTTTTAATATAAAATAAATATCTTGCTTCGGGAAAGACTTGTCTCTATGATCCTACTCATTTACAAGACTCCATTCTTCATTTGTACTGACTATGTGAGTAGCTTCTGCTAATATTTTAGGGTTTATTCCATCACTCTAGCTAAACTAGTAAAATATGAGGGCATATTTTCAGTCTAAGAAGTGTCTCCAAAACAAAATTATCTGTCACAGCCCCCTATGATTTATGGATATCACATCTCACAAAAAGTTTATATTCAACTGCTCCAAAAAAGCTGAATACATTAACTATTGCATATTTCTCAGCAGCTATGTCCATACAGCCAACTGGCTGTTACCTCTGGGTACACAGAACAAAATCTTCTTCATTTTGCACTCCTCATTGCAGGATCATATCCCAAATTACTTAGCTAGTCTTTTGGCCTGTAGTAATCTTAATAATGTAACAGAATACCAGCTGGAAATGGGATTTAGGATTAAACTCTCAGAAATTCCTACCTGGCACTACTTTCAAGCTGCTATAGCAACAAATAGCAGCACTACCCGGTAGGCTGCTGTCGTTGCAAATAAGCAGCAGCTTGTATTCAGCAGCTTGCTGCCAGCCAGCTCCAGTTGGCTGAATAGCTTGTGCAGCTGTTTTCACAACAGCATCAGCAGTTATCCCACCCCAGCTGCACACAGGAGGAAATGACAGCAACTTAAATCAGCTGTTGCTGAAGGGTCTTGGATGTGCTTTACTTGTTAAAGCACCATTGATAGGTTCATAAAATAATTATCAACATGTCTTCTGCAATCTTCTCTAACTGATGTAACCTATGAAACAGGTCAAAAAATAAATAGCTGGGACTAAAGGAAGGAAAACTGTAGCTACTAAATGTAGTTATTGGATCCTATTAGTGTATTTATTGGGAGTAACTTGACCTATTTGAAAGACTTGCAGTGATAATTTTCACAGGTTGCTAGCAGAAGTGGTTTTGTCTGGGATAGCATTAAGTGTTTTCATTGTTGCATTTGTGGTGCTTGCTTTGAATTGGTGAAAAGAACAGTGTTGATCATATAGAGATGTTTTTATTACTGTGCAGTGGTCACGCAGAGTCAAGGCCTTTTCTAGTTCTCACCCTCCCTTGTCAGCAAGTAGGCTGAGGGTCACAAGAAGCCAGGCAGCACAGATGCACAGCTGACCCCAACTTTACTTATTAAATTGTCTTTATTTCAACCCAACATTTTTCTCACTTTTAGTCTTCTGATTCTCTTCCTCATTCTGCTGTAAAAAGGAGTAAGTGAGTAGCTGTGTGCGGTTGAGCTCATGGCCAATGTGGTTAAACCATAACACCAGCCCTTTACCCAAGAGGGATGTTTGTAGTAGCTTATTAATCAAAGAAGAACCACCAAGATCAATAACTCTATTATTTATTGTTATTTTTCTTTTCTTTCTTTTCCTTTTTGCTAAAGTGTTGCTTGTTTGAGAATTAATATAGCTCAAATAATAACAAAGTAGTGGCAGCAAGACAAGATGTTCTAATGGAAGTTTAAGGGAACTTGTAAAAATTTATTTTTTTTTTGTGATATGAGATAAAGACACAGAGATACATAATGCATATATTGTGGAAAGTAAATAATGAAAAAAACATATAAAAATATTTGCCGATCTTGTTCGTGAAAACCTTTCAGAGACTTCTGGCTTTGTATTCCTATAGAGAATGCTAAAAAAATGTTAAGAATCTTGAACTAGTTCCATCCTATTGCATTATTTTATTTCATGCTGGAAGAAACTTTTCTATGTGTAAAATAATAAAAGTCTAATTCACTTCTCAAACAGTTTTTATATCTATAAAATATTTATTACTTATGTCAGCATTTTACTATCAGAGACATTGATGTAGAAGACAATCAAGCAATTTCACCTACAGAAACATCAACCTCTTGCGTTATCTTCTTCTAGGAACTGCCTGTTCTACTCTTAGGCCCTTTTAGAAATTAGTCCTATGTCATTTGTGCTGAAGAGCAGTGCTGAGCTTATCACTGCAGGGCCAAAGGAAACACACTTATTTCTTAAATGCCTGTCTTCCTATAATATCTATGAACTTCTCAGGAAGTATATAGCAGCATGTAATTAACATTCCTTATTAATTGAGGAAGAGAAGTGTCTCCACTGCTCTCTGCTTTTGATTAAAACCTGTTCATAAAACCCTTATCATTTTAATTGTTTGTCCATAATCCACAAAAAAAACAATTTTCAAATTTTGTCCATAAACCTAGGAAATTTTAACAGCTGGGACTTCAGAACACTGATAAATCTTCAGTACCTTATTCTATCTATCTATCTATCTATCTATCTCTCATTCTGATAAAAAGTATTAAAATCTTGTGCTGTCCGCTTGTGGCACACTGAAAATTAGCATGAAATATATTCATTGGGCATTGCAAAAGCAAAAAAATCCCCTTCATTTTTGAAGAATGAGATTTAAATTTTTTATTCTATTCAAGTTCAATTTAATGCTCACAATTTTCTGTTTCATACCAACTGGAATCTTTGGTATTAAGACAAATACTGTAGGTGTAGAGGCCCTCTTCCTGCAAGCAGTGGTTAGAACACATATCTCAGTGCAATGGTTAAGGTCTCACTTTAAGAATTAAAGGTACAATCTTTTTGATCAATAAGCTATTTATATTTTCAAAGAATTCTTTTAACACACCTATATAGCTACTATAATAATGATTACTGTAATGTGGTTTACTACAGCAGTGTTCTTAATACAAGATATTTGTATATGAACAATTTGCAAAGCCTGAAAGATCATCCTGTCTGAGCTACATCAATGATGTGAACAAAGGAATTGAGAGCAGACAAAGTTTGACAACAAAGACTAAATTCCCCCAAGGGTAGATAAAACTGGTCAGTTGCAGAGCTGCAGAAAGAGATCTGGGGGTGTTGGTGGGTGGTAAGCTCAATAGAAATCACTAGTACTCCCTGGCAGCCAACAGCTTGGCAGCTAGCCCTACCCTGGGGTGCATTATGTACAGCATACATAATTGATCTAAAGAAAAAATCATCCCACTGCTCAACACTGGTGTGGTCTTGCCTTGGAAACAGTGGGCAGTTTTGGGTGCCACAATGTTAAAAGGATATAAAAATATTAGAATGTGTGCAGAAGTGGGCAAGACAGATGATGAAAAGACCAGAGGGTTGTGAGGAGCAGGGGATTTTTAGTGTAGGACAGTCTGAGAAATGTCCTTATTGCCTTCTCGGGACAGGGAGTAAAGAGGCAGCTATTGATGTATTTACTCTGGTGTAGAGTCAAAGAACACAAGGGAATGGCTTAAAGCTGCATCAGAGGAGATTCAGATTGGATACAAGGAACAAGCTCTCCAAGGAAGTGATCATGGACCCAAGCCTGCTGGTTGGCATTCAAGAAGCATTTGGATATTTATATGGTTCAACTATTAGGTTGTCCTGTAGAAAGTCAGGAGTTGGACTCAATAATCTTTGTGGGTCCCTTTCAACTCAGGGTATTCTATGACTAATATTAATCTGAATCTATTTTTAGATTTTGTTCCATCTCCATTTGAAAGACTCTAATTCGATATATTGATGAAGCCTCTGTTAGTAGTGTTCAGTTCTCCATGCAGTCACTTAAAATTTATCCACTAAGCTTGTCTTTTATCCAATAATCAAGTCTTTGAACTTTTCCCTTTATTCAGTTTATGCTTTAAATATATGGGTCACATAAGGGATTGGGAAGTCAAGAATGAACTGTTGGCTTTTCTCACAACAGATGATCATGACAGGAATTTAATTAAAAATGTTCTCAAGAGTTCTTTTTTTGCTTTTTTCTGTCTTTAGGTAGAAAATAGAAGTTAGCAGTGAAGAATTTTGACAAAAAGACAATATAAGTAAGAGGGGAAAGGAAGAAAAGTTTTCCTCACCTTAGCAGCTTGGTTTGGTTTAGTTTGGTTGGTTTAGTTTGGTTGTCTTTTCTCTCAATATTCCAAAAGGGGAAACACATAGAGTGGAAAATAAATATATTGATTTCAATATCTCTTTTCATAATAAATAGAAATTGTAAATGCTTGTCTCTTGATCTCTCTCCACAAACAGAATATTTTGGAACTTACTTGTCAACTGTCTGAGCAAATGTGGAGCACATCTTTGGGAACTCAAAATCAGCACTGCTCTGCAAGCCCTGTACTGACCTTGCTGGAGATCTTCAGGACTTCTGCAGACACAAAGCAGGTAAAGCTCATCTTTAATAAGCCTGCTTCCTCCTCAGCAGACAGTATATTTTCAGTAGACTAGCTCCAAGATTTACCCAGAGGAAAAAGCAAGAAATTATTTATAGGAAAAGGAAACATATATAGATAACAGGCTGTGATGTTGAATTACCATTTATTTAGTATCAGTAGAAAGAGTCGTTATTAACAACAGCTCTATACCACATTAATCAATTCTATCTTTGCCTTGCTATCATGTATTTTGATTTTTGATGTCATACTGAACTATTCTATTAAAAGTTATGGATATGAATCCACATGAATCAAAGGCATGAAATTCGAAGTGCTTCTTAATTCAGCATTTTTGAGTGACTGTACCAATGAACCAATTCATCTAAAAATGTAAGAATGCAAGATCATGGGACAGATTGTGCAACATTTCTAATTTATCTCAACTAGTCTTATTCAATTCCATGATTGGCAGTGGGAAGTTTAGTGTTAACTAATTTTTTCCTTGCGTTTGTGCATATAAAGTACACATAAGAAATAATTGTCCAGGTGCACACTGATGAAACAGGAACGCTTTAAAAGTCTGATTTATTTAAAGGTAGAGGGCAGCAGTGTATTACTGCTGATTTCTTGCTCTGACACTTCAAGGTCAAGGAGTGAGAGAGGTAGATAAAGGAGTCTCCATGACTCTGATTTTATTTACTCTATTTTTCTGACAGCAAGAGTACTGGCTATTCATTGTTTTCCCGATAAGAGATGTCCTTAAAAGCTGAGAGTAGATATGTTGTGATATTGATGACCTGATGATTTCAATGTCAACATCACATGACACTTTATCTTCCTAATTCTGCTATGCTTTCAGCTGCCCCACATCCATATAGTCTGCCATTCTCTGCCTACATATTTTTTATTATTTCTATTGCATATATTTGCAACCTAAATTGTGAGATAATTAAGTTTAGTTGCATTGGTGATGCCCTCCTGGCTGTGAGAACAATGTAGTTGAATTCTTAGGTTACATTAAAACTTACACAAGACCAGACATGGAGTTAAATTACAGTAATTTCACAATTATAAGCTGCACCTCCCAGTAGCCAGGTAGACCACAGGATTTGTCCGCATATAAGCCGCACCTGAATATAAGCTGCACTTTTTTTTTTTTTTTTTTTAAAGCAAGGATCCATGTGTAACAAAGTAACAAAGTAGTAACAGAATTGCTGCCAGCTGGGTTTGATGTCAGGTGCTCAAGTTGCAACAATTTCCATAGACCAGTGAAGCCTTTAAAGGCAGCCCCAGGCGCCCTCCCCAGCCAGATCTCACTTCTGGGTTGGCGTTTCACTGGGATTTGTCCATAGATAAGCTGCACCTGATGATTAGCCGCACTACTGGGGTAGGCTGGGTTCTTCAATGAAAAAGGTGCGGCTTATAATCGTGATGTTACTGTAAGCATTTGTGAACTCTTCAATAGTATTTCCCATTTATTTGATTTTTCACATGTGCCAGTCAATTAAAAGACAAACCCTGAGTACTGTCCAGAGAAAAACATGGCCTGTAGAATTTCCCAATAAGTAGGTGGCCAGCCTGTTCTTCAGGAGCACCTCCATGGACTGTATGGATGCCAGATGAATTTTGTCCTCATGTCTGAAGAACACTTAGTTCTCATATCTGTGTACAAACTTGATGCAACCCTCAATAAATATGAGGGCTTGCACAAAACTGACAATGGAACTCAATACATTTCCAGTTACTTTTGTTTTGCCCTACACATCTGTTTAGGAATAATCCATGACAAGCAAACCTAGGACTTTGATAACCTGTTTAAGTATAATAGAGAAGTTCCACTGAAACAGATGTTGGTATTATCATGCATTGTTGAGGGAACTGCTTAGCATTTAAATCTTTGTTTAATTATTTTAAATGAAACACATCTGACTGTATATACTGAATGTTGAAAAGAGAAACAATATTGGCCCACTATTATTAGTGTTATCTCTCTGTGCTTAGTGAGAAACTCTTCATATAGTGAGCAGGAACACTTGTGAAAAAAATTTTGATAAAGGTCTTAGAGATGTCATACATGTCATGGTATTGATAGTGAAAAGTTCACAAAAATTCTATTTGTGTTCAAAGTCACTCCAGCAGCTCTTATCAGAGGTTGTCCATTAATAAAAATTATAGCAACCGAAGAGTTGACTTTTCAAAGGATGCATAAAAGCCTTTTACATATTTACCAGGAGTTGGTGATCATAAAACTTTGAATTTGTTTTGATTAACTTTTCTTCACAGATGTTACAGGAAAACATTTAGCAGGACTTTGAAAGTTGTGTGAAAGGCAGTGTGAAACAGCAATAGAAGAGAAATATTAAGAACCATTAAAAATATCCTTTTTCTATCTCTCTACCCCTCCACTACTTACTATCAAAACTTGGAACCTGAATACAGAGGAGCTTTTGTGGCAAAAGATAGCATGACAGGGAATTGTGTAGTAAAGTGTTCAGACATGTCAAAAGAGTGTTGTTTTGATGTCTAAACACAATCATATTGCTTCTGATACACTTTGTAATACTAAAAAGAAATCAGCATTACTGATTATTTCAAGTTAGAAATAGGTGCTAGTCAAGGTTTTATATAGAATTTTCCATACATGCTATCTCTTTTATTTTATTTTCTTGCTTTATATAACATTTAAAAATTTTCCTTTATAAATCATGTCCTGACACTTGAGACATGCTGTCATGTAAGAAAACATATTGTACTACATCACTTTTAGTTGCACATTTTTCAAAAAGGTGAGATCCTATCTTTCAGATGGTATAAATCATTCTACTTCTACCAGCTGGCAAAGCCAACCCAGG
>VRYO01002772.1:45525241-45555253 GCA_009812075.1 Sialia sialis | reverse complement strand
GTTTCTTCTAACTTTTACTAAAATCTTAATTTCTTTAAGATTAGTGTTTCAGATTAGGTGGACAAAACTTCACAACTTCACTATAGAGAATGAAAATTCTCACCTGCAAGATTTGGAAGAATATCATCCTAAATAATATATACATGTTATAAATAATTTGAAGGTTATATCAAATTTCTTTTAATAAAAGAAATTAAGGAGAAAAGATGGTTCTATTACAATGACCAATTCTGATATATGTGTATATTTAGAGAGAGAGAGAGAGAGAGAGAGATGTATATTTCCTTGGGGATAGAGTAAGGAAGCATAGGAGTTGGGTTTGAAGGAATGAAATTGAGCCTAGAAAAATGAGGGAGATGCAAGAAAGGAGATTTTAGTACTGCCTTTGTCTCTCATTATAAAAAAAAAAAAAAATCAAATTTCAAGGGGGAAATTAATTTTCCTTCCTTCAACTATGCTTTGTTCATGGTGACAACCAATATGTGACCTCCCTGTCATTGTCTTGGCCCATGGACTTTTTCCTCTTGTTTTCTCCTGTCATGCTGGGGATAGAGAGTGATACAGTGACTGGATGATTATCTGGCAGTCAGACTCTGTAAGACCCAAAAAGAAATAGTTATGCAGTGTAAGCTATAAATATATTGCATTTTAAAGTACATTATATAAGGAGTAAAGAAATTTATGCTCTACTATGTACAAAATTATTCACCATAAATATTTGAATTAAAGGAAAATGTTAAATGATCTTCAAAGATGAATAATACATATATTTAAAATAAACTTGATTATAATAATTAAATTGAAAATACTTTCTGATAAACTTTAAGTAAAACTTTCTTATTTGATTGCAAATGTTCTTTTCTTTTTCCTTTTTCACTTCTTTTTCTCTTAATACATTATTTATACTTTTGCAGTCATTTGAAAGAGAATTAATGTAATTTTAATGCAATTCTACTTCAGCACTCCTTTCCTTTTAATGGCAATTTGGATTTAAGTGATCCTTTAAAAAATAAATGAAATCCTTTAAAGATCTATTTATCTTCAATATACTTGAAGAGTTCTCATTAATGTTGACAGTGGTAGTAACAATGAAATGTGCTAGATGTAAGTATCCAGAAGCTAACATCTTCAAGTTTTTATATATTAAACTGTTGAGTTGAGTTGAGTTGTGTAAGGACTAATCTTGCATGTCTGTTTTGCTGGTTTAGCTATTTTAATTGCTGCAGTTCATCTATGTTTTCATTTTTAAACCCACCATGACCAGAGATCATTACTTTGTATTTTTCGATTTCATATGCACCATATCTTTTGGTTCAAACTTCATTTTTCCCATATGCAAATTCATTAATTTCAGCAGGACACATTGGAATGGAAGTTACCATCAGTTAGGCAATATATTAGACATGGATTAGGACAGTAATATCTCCAATATCAGTACAGACAGGAGGATGAATGGATTGAGAGGAGCCCTAAAGAAAGTGAAGTAGGAATAATAGTTGATTTTAAAAATGGACAATTTTTCTGGCAATGTGTGCTTGCAGACCAAATATCTGATTACATCTCTGGTGGCATAAAGAAGCATCATGGACAATGGGTCTAGGGAGATGATTCTGCCCTTCAATCCTCTGGTGACAACCCACCTGAAGTGCTGCATCCAGCTCTGAGGTTCACATAAGAAAGAAATGGACCTGATAGAGCAGCAGAGCAGAAAATCACAGAGCCCCAGGATGGGTCAGACTAAAAGGGACCACAGTGAGTCATCTGGCCCAAGCTCCCTGCTCAAGGACAGTAATCCTAAAGCACCTGACAGAGAACTGCATCCTGATGGTTCTGGAGCATCTCCAGTGAAGCTGACTGCAACCTCTCTGGGTAATCTATTCCAGTGTGCTGTCACCCACAAAGAAAGGAAGGTGGAACTTCCTGTGCATCCGTTTCTGCCTGTTGCTTCTTGTCCTATTGCTTGACTGGCTCCATCTCCTTGACACCCTCTCTTCCAAAACTGATAGACAATGATGAGGTCCCCTCTCAGTCATCTCTTCTCAGGCTAAACAGCACAGCTTCCTCAGCCTTTCCTTGTAAGACAGATGCTCCAGTCCCTCAATTGCCTTTGTTGCCCTCCACTGAATCTGCTCCAGGAGCTCAATGTCTCTCTTGCACTGGGGAGTACAGAACTGCACTTAAAACTCCAGATGTGGCTTTTCCAGGCCTGGGCAGAGGGAGCAGGATCACCTCCCTCAACCTGCCAGCAATGCGTTTTCTGATGCCAAATTTATGACCAAAAAGCTGGAATATCTCTCCTAGGAAGAAAGATTGAGTGAGTTGGGGCTGTTCAGTGTGGAGAAGATTCTGGGATGATCTTACTGGGCCTATTCAATACTCTAGTGGGGCTTATAAGGAAGAAAGGATGGGCTTTTTAACAGGGCCTGGGATCATTGGTTTTAAAGACTGGGATCATTGGTTTTAAAGTGAAAAAGGAAGAATTTAGATTGAATATAAGGAAGAAACTTTTCTTATGCTCAAGTTGGTGAGACACCAGAGCACATTTCTCAGAGGTGGATGTTCTAGTGTTGGAAAGTTCCAGGCTGAATGGGGCTTTGAGCAACCTGATCTAGTGAAAGTTGTCCTTACCCAGGACAGCTGGACAAATGATATTTAAAGCTCCCTTTCATCCCAAACCACTCTGTAGTTTCTATGGCTGTAATTCCAAGAAAAATCTCAAAACAAGTCTTAATTTATGATATGTATCAAAATTAGTTGGTTTGAAATTTATTCCTGATTGGAATAAATTTCTAATTTCAAATAATTTCATTTTTTATTTAATAAATTTTAAAATTCAAATAATTAGGTAGTGAATGTGAATATATACTTTATATATATTTCTGGTTTTTAGGAAAGAGTCTTCCTAAATGGGGTATCAGAACTCCTGATGGCCAACAAAAGGAATAGAAAAACTCCAGGAAGGCTGCGCCCTGGTCACTCCAAATCACAGCTGAAACAATTACTGTGGGCTTTTGGCGTCTGGAGATGGATAAGCAGTTACAGATTCTTTTGTATAGCTGATTCATTAAAGATACTGCAAGGCAATAATTTTTACGTGAATGGATAGTGAATAGCTGAATAGTATCTGATAATTTACTAAAAGATCTTTTAATAAAATACCCTCCATGCATAATTTGATTTTCAATAGTGACCTGATTTTTTTTTTTCTGGATAAGAACATATTTTCAAAATTCCCTCTTGCTGTTTTTAATGAACTCTAACTCAGCTACCTATTTTTTTTTTTTTTTCATTAGGACTGAATTGTAATATAACAGGCTAAGTTGCTTGCCATTTGTATGTGTCATCAGCCATAAAATTAAAGTATAAGAGTGCCTGCTGGGAAGTAAGAGCTGTAGACTTTTACAGTAAACAGCCAAAACCCTTTCTTTGCCAAGTGAAAGACATCTCCAGTGAAGATACTTCTCTGCCTTCTGGGGAGAGTTGCTAATATTTAATATCTTTAGTTAGGCAAAGGCCACATAAGAGAAAGCTAAACCAACGTTTTACATGTAGTGTATAAGAACATTGCACATTAACCTTGTTTTATCATTTTACTGGATTAAGAAAAAGAGGTCAGGTTTGGCTGCGGTGGTGTTCAGGAGTTGATTTCTTATGCTGACACAACACTGTTTTTCTGCTTTTCAAAAGAAAAATTCTCTAGCACAGCTATTTAATTGGTGGCACAATATTATGTAACAGCAGGAGATGCACTGAAGAAATACTGTAATAACATAGGGCAGAAATAAAAACAAAAACTTTAAAGAATGAAATAAGAAAGTAAGAAATGTTTTTATCTCTAAATCAAAAATTGCATAGAACTATACTGTAAACAAATAACTTGAGGTTACCCCTCATTCTCCTCTTCTCCAGACTAGATAAATCCAGCATCCTCAGCCACTCCTCACATGACATGCCTTCCAGGCTTTTTAGCAGCTTTGTTATCCTCAGTTGTGTTCACTCAAGGACCTTGGTCATTCTTATGTGGGGCCCAGAGCTGCACATAGTACTCTGAGTGAGGTTTACCAATGCAGAATACAGTGGAATAATTGCCACTTTTTATTGGCTGGAGATGTTGTGCTTGATGCAGCCCAGAAAGGGGTTTGCCTTCCTGGTTTCAAGGGAACACTGCTGGCTTCCATTGAGCCTGCAGTCAATAATCCTTGATTATTATAATAACTATATAATTATAATTATTAATATAATAATCCCTGATTATTCCTATCATCCCTCAAGGGAGTCAACAGAACCTCCCAGTTTGGTATTGTCAGAAAATTTTCTAAAGGTTCATTCACCTGTGTCCATGCAATTCAAAAATCTATGGAACAGGACTGGCCACAGGATTGAGCCCTGTGGAAGACTTTTATTGATTGGTTGCTTATTCTTCTCAAGAACCTCAGTCCAGAATTTGCCAGTGTTAATCAAACCCCAAAAGAAGCATGCCATAAATATTAACATAATAAATGTTATCTATTTCTTAACATCTGCTAGAAGAGTCTTTTCATTCCATTAAAGTTTTAATCAAGGTTTTAGTTAGGTGATTTTTTATAGGTGATGATTTCTTGGTCAATTACATACCATTTCTTTTTCTCCACACAAGTAGTGAGGATTTGGGGGTGTTTTTTGGTTGTGTTGTTGGGGTTTTTGGTTTTCTTTTTTTTTTTTTTTTTAATTTTTTTTATTTTTTTGGGGTTTGGTTTTTTTTTTTTAGGTTTTTTATTCCTTTTCTTTTGTTTCGCTGTTGTTATTTTTTTGTTTGTTTGTTTGATTTGAGGTTTTTTTGTGGAGGGTTGGGTGGTTGACTTGGTTTGGTTTTCTATTTTGTTTTCTATTTTGACTATGGTTTAGTTAGTTTGTTATTGGTTTTTCTCTAACCTGATGTAATGTAAATGAATGAGTTGAGCACCCTCTGCTAGATCTTATACATGTCAGTGAGCTCATAGTGCCTCACTCTTATTCATGTTTATAGTATTGCTTAGTTTCTGCAGTGAGTCTGCTTTAAATTCAGCCTTTCTTTTTATCTTTTCTAAGCTTGAAGTAGTTAGTGTCTTCAAGAACCTTATCTTCATTCTCTCTGCTCATACTGTCTCCCGTTCAGGTCAATTACTTTTTCTTGGTTTCTTTTTCTATCTCTCTTCTCTCCTATGTTTTTTAAGTCTGTGTACCTTTAGAGACCAGGAGAGCTATGCATACTGAATTTTTGAACTTTGCTTCTTCTAAATTTAGTGAATTTTATCTGTAAGCTTCAAGGATATCTTTCTATTTGAAACAGATTGTATAGATTTAGGCTCCACCAGAGTCCATTCCATGCAGCTTGTATCTGTCTAAGAGGCATGGGGAGATGAAGGCAGCAATAACCACCTTTGTACTCTACCCATCAATCAGCAGGTGAGCAATGTCAGCCATGAGTCTGTAAGTCAGTAATGATTCTTGTCTGCTTCTCTTACCTTCATCTATTAATGTTCATTTTCTTTTCCTTAATGCTAAGTTATTATTCCTTTCCTAGAGGCCAGCCAATGTGGAACATTAATTTAAGAATTCTTTATCAAGTGTTTTGCTCTGAGAAGTCAGAGACTACATCTAGGACCAGGTGCCCCAGCATTAGAACTTCTGCCCAGTCATGCTACTTTCTGTCTTGGGGTGAGAAAGAGGAAGCTGGTGACCAGGGTGGGGGAGTACAGAGATGTGGTCAGCAATTCCATGTGGGTTGTACTGTCTTTATGTGCCTCATATAGGCTTTACTGCACCCTTAGGGGACTTTGTAGAAAGACTTTTAAGAAACCATTCTTTACAGCTCTTGGTCTAGAAACGTCTAGAGACTAGGGAAACATAACTCTCATGATCAAAGTACTGAAATAGCAGGTCTGAAGGTACTGAAAATTAAAATCTTGGAACTGGGGTCAAAATAGAATGTGATGCTGTCTATATTACTGCCTAGAGGTTGTCACCAGATGTGCTGATCCATAGGGCCTTCTCAGGTGTGTGAGCATACAGGCTCCTCGGGGTATCTGTATCTGCACTGTAATCAGTGCTTGAAGGTGTGCTGAATTACCAAACTTGCTGATAAAGATACAGTGCTAATTTTTAGTAGACCATCTATTGGCCTTGAATCTTTATTGCTGTTATTAATTTCCCAGTACAGAGCTTCTTTTTTTCAATTCCACTTTCCCTTCGAGGTTCAGGTCGATTCCTAGGACAGCACAATACTTTGCTACCATTACAATGTAAGAAATTAACAAATCTCTATTTTACAGTTTTAGAAATATGTATTAGCAAAGGAGTAAGAAGTAAAGTTGCATTTTCCTTAGATATTTGATTTGTCTTTGGCCAAAAGTAGTACAGAACAGTAAACAATAAGATGTTTGTATTTCTCTGTTGTACTTTCTTACAAGTTTCTGGGCCTTCACACCCATTAGCCGCACCTGGTTACAAGCCACACTTTTTTTTTTTAAGGGAGGCTCCATGTGCAACAAAGTAATGAGTTAGTTAACAGAATTGCGCCATCATGGTGTTTGCTGTCAGGTGCACAATTTGCAAACAGTTTTCACAGACCGGCGAAGCCTTTAAATGCAACCCCAGGCGCCCTCCCTGTGCCACGGGCCCCAGCATTCCTGCCCTGGTGCTGGCTGCCGTGGCTCCCCGCACCACTGGGCAGCGGCGGCACGGCGGGCTGGCTGCGAAGCCGGCAAAGTGCGAAGCCGGCAAAGCTGCTAGGCAAAGCAGCTCAGCAAAGCGGCAGCAAAGCGCCAAGGCGGCAAAACGCGAAGGCGGCAAGGCAGCTCGGCTTCATGCGAAGCCAGCAAAGCGGCTCCGCGGCAGCTCTCTCCCCAGCCGACTTGCACTTCCAGGTTGGCATTTCGCCAGAATTTGTCCATAAATAAGCTGCACCTGTTGATTAGCTGCACTTCCGAGGTTGGCTTGATTCTTCAGTGAAATAGGTGTGGCTTATCAGTGGGAAATTACTGTAATATCCTCTGAGATCTATCCAGTGCATTGCAGGTATTAGATAGAGCTAGTATGACTAGATTTGAGCACATAAGAAAAAGAAGCACCAAAATTATTGTAATCCAGGACCTGGGGGTTATATAACTAGGACATGGAACCATAGAGTCCTATTTCTAAGCAGGAAAAATCAATTCAAGTACAAAAATATACTGAGAGTTTGTCTAAATTGAAAGAACTTCTTATCTATAGATGCTACCCGGATAAATATATTTTTAAATCTTCAGTGTAAGAGCCACCATTAAACTTAACTCCTCACACGTATATCAAAAATATGTGGGCAGGGGGTATGGACTCTAATGGGTCAGATGAACTGTGCCAGAAAGTGCCTGTATCTATTAAATGATAATAGGACCCAGACTGACCGTCTCAAAGATAGCTATTAAGACATTCTGGTTATCAGGCAGCCAAGGGGAAGCTCATCTACAGAGCAATTAAAAAAAGTAATTTTTATTCTCCATTTTATCAGGATTTTAAATACAAATTTGATGAAACTATTTTTAAATGTCTAAAAATAATAGGTATTTTCTTGGTGAAAATATTTACCTAAGTAACAAATTAGGAAGTCAATAAATGGTAAACAAATTTGTATGTACATTCATCCCTGTTATGTGGATGTGTGTACTCACGCGCTAGTTTTTAGGTCAATAAAGAGAAATGGAGCAGTTGGTTTTCAGCTCTTGTATTTTGATAATAAAGTTAAATAAAAAAATTGCTTGGGGAAAGCTGTACTTCATTAGGTTAACTGGTAATGTAAGACTTTTATAGGATGCAACATAATTTATTTATATTTTATTCCTTTCCAGATTGCAATTAAGAATTACATCTCTGCCCACAATGACTGATGAACTCTTAACATAATCACCTAAATTATGTCTCCTCTCAAAAACAAGAACCCACTTTGCAGTTGTAATAGTAAATGAAACATAGCTGTGGTGTAGCTTTGATATGACTTAGGTGATCTTTCTGGTTGTTTGTTTGTTTTTTTTTTATATACAGAGTGGGCAGTAGCCCAAAGATGTAATTAGTAATGTGCAATAAAGGGAATCAAAACTTTACCCATATAGTCATTCCTATTTTAATAATTTAGATTGGTATGTGTTAAGGATTAGGCTAACCTCTAGTAAAATGATCACTATATGAGTTTCAGCATTCAGGTTGGGTCCAGGATCTGGTTTATATGCTAGAGGTTTGATAAATACTTCAGGTTCAAAGAGTCCATGATCTGTTTGTTAAGTTGTGACCACTGAAAATCTCCATGTTTCTCGTGTGGATGCATCTCCTAGAGTGGACTATTTTCACCACAGAATTTTTTTCTGGGTCCAATTACTTTCTGTGTCTTAATTACTACTTTTGTGGATTGTTCTTTTGGGAGTATTTAAATAATGTGAAGCTGCCATAGTCCAACTGAGTGATGGTTTCATGAAATTGAGAGTGTGTCTTGAACACTTAATGAGGGCCGGAGGGTGCAAAATTTGATGAAATAGTGTTGTAGGACTGTGAAAAGAAGATGGAAGCAATGCATTCTGTGAACTGTTCCTGCAATAAAATATCCCCAGAATCATACATTGGACATTGTCCTGAAGACAACAAACTAGAATGAGTCAAAACTGGAAGATGCTGAAATCTAAAAATTAAGTAGTGTGTATATTCATGGAATTCAATTTTCAAAACTCCTCACCTGTCCTGCCTTATCAAGCAATGTCTTCAAAGTCTTCAAGTCACTATTAACTGACACATAGAGAAAACTAATCAGTATTCTTAGAATTCTAAAAGTGCTTCTGTGAAATTCTTATTTCCTGATAACTAGCTTTTTAGCTTTCCTATCAATATTACTCCTTTCAAGAAAAAAAAAAAAAACAACAAACCAACCAACCAAACAAACGTAATACAGCAAATACAGCAGTTTTAAAATTTATTACTATTTTAAAGGTTTTCTATAAATCAAAGTTTTGGGGGCTGAAGTAAGAAAGACTTAAATTCTGCTGAGCAAACAACATATTCATCAAAGAGGGTAGATCAACAATGTATGTTGTTTGAGATATTTTTTCTGGGCATTAATGAGAAGACTGGAGAAAACTATGATTAATGAGTTCATAAGCATACTCAGACTTAGAGATAACAAAGGAACTCAGGAATAAACTGAGAAAGAATGTTCTGAATGGAGAGTTAGGAGTGTTCTTTATTTGTATGATTTTTCATTGGAAGGCAGGTTCATTCTATAGAACTTTGGCCAGTCTTAACATACTGTGATAGGCTGTCAGGAAAAATCATATTTTAACCATATACAGTGCTTCAAAAGGTCATATTGTGTATAATTATAATAAAATAAGTATGTAGCTTTCAGAGATAAAAGGTTAAATATTAGAATAACATACCATACACATGTTGAGAATTATTGTAGATTATGAATAATTTGTGTCATTTATTAAAATTAAATATATCATTCAATATTTGTGTTGCTCTCATTTGCCCTAACCAGTTATATGATTTGAGGATCACTTCTTTTATAAGGGCTGTTTAAATCAGTGGGAAGATGCACCTACTGAAGACTTTTTATATGAATGTACATACAGACCTTACTACAAAATTTAGAATTGCAGAAAGTGGTAATTGAGCAATCACTATGCTGAGACCTTTACTTGTCCATAAGTCATACAAAAACTCAATTTGTCAGGAAAACTTTTTCTTACCATCTTACCTTTAGTCTTTTGAGCCCTAAGCACATTTCCAGGAAGTATAACAGAACGCGCAATTATGGGTACTTTTTACCACACAATTGATCTGTTAAATGGTGCCATTCTTTCGATAAATTCTGCATTTCTAAATTCATGTAAGTCTTGCCAAGTGGGCGTTTGCAGTGTAATTTACCTATGGAGATAGTTTTTTTGATGATAAATACAAAGAGTCACAAGAGCTTTAAATAGATGCTTCACTTGTAATTAAGAGTTGTAATAATGAAATGCCATGCTTGACAAGGTTTATTTAAATAATGAAAATCTTCAGGGTGAAGTGAGTATTACAAGCAATTGAATTGTTTGCACAAATGTCTGAATTCCTGTCACAGCCATTGCTATTTCTTCAGTTGTGTTTTGACCAGTGGGCAAGCACCTTTGGGTATTTATCAGGCCTGTATCCCATTCAAAGTCACAGTGATATGACTAGTACTGACACCTGTGCCTGAAGTTCTTCATGAAATAATTAAAAGTTAGAGAAGAAATTTGAATGTCTTAATTTCTCTTTGTCTTACCAAATCGCTGTGTTCAATTGTGTGCAAGGGAAGCTCTTTTAAAAATGGTTCGTCAGGAATGAAATTAAATCAAACGAGACAAACATTGTACCTGAGAACCGTTTATTGGTAATGAAAAAAAATAACAATAGAAAGGAGTTACCCTACTAAATAGGGCTAGAAGAGACAGAAAAGAAGGAAGGAAAATGGAACAGGAATGGGAGAGAGGGGAGAGTGAGAGAGAGGCTGTTACCGCTGGAGCTCAGAGAACGCCGTTGATGTCCAGGAGTAGGGGGCTGTGCACGCTGCCTGTCTGTGGACAGCACCTGCAGTGCCTGGGCACAATGTGAGGGGATTGGGCAGGGGTCAAAGCTCTAGGAGGGGTCGAGGTTGGGGATCACAGTAGTGGGCAGGCTGGAGTGTGCAGGGCTGGACTCACGGGGGCTCAGCAGGGATGCAGAGACAGAGCAGCCGGGGCACTGGTCAGGGACACAGGCAGGCAGGACAGACGTGAAGATGAGCAAGAGCCAGTGAGAGTAGGAGAGCCAAAAGGCAGACTGGGGCCAGGGAAAAAGGGGCAAAATCAGGCCATGGCCAGGGCAGGAAGCAGACCTCAAAAGCCCCGACGCAAAAGTAAATCTCAAAAAAGCCCCAAAAAGCAATAAGATCCAAAATACCCGAGACAAAAGGCCCCCAAAAGTAAAAGCATAGTCTCCAAAGCCCCCAAAACACAAAAGCATAAGCTCCAAAAGCCAGTAAGTTTGGAAAAGCCCCAGGGCTTTTGACACAGTTGCTTTTCAAGCCCCTGGCTCCCCTCAAAGTTTGTCTGTTGTCAGGGGATCTTTAGCCGAGTCCAACGTTCTGCTAGGAGTCATTCACCTCTCTGGTTTTATCCTAACTTGCCATTATAAAATCATTTTCTCAGCCGTAATATTTGTTTGAGATTCATGAGCTTCATGAAGGTTTGGAATCTAGTTTTAGCTTTTCCTGGGTATGTGCCAAACAGTTGGGTTACTATGGAAAGAGCAGCAACTACTATCTTCTCTTTCTTCATGTCTTCTCTTTTCTTGATATATTTAGAAGCAGTTCTGCTTGAGCAAGTAATTAGAACTGTACCTCTGATTCAAGTCAGAGGTTGAAAGGTCCTCTCAAGCAAGAGATGAGACTTGATCTTGCACTTAGCAATTTTCACTCATCTGATGTACAGGTTTAAGTGGAGAGTCTCTGAATAACTGACCTTTTTATCTTTAGAGAGCCCTTGACTAGAGGTCTGTTGAAGGTCATTTCTATAAACCTGCTAGAGCTTGAAATGCAAACTTCATATTAAGTCACAGAATCAAAATGGGTTTAGTGGATAAATCTCACTTGATTATGTGTGCATAATGTAAACACATACATCTGATGCTTCAAACTTCTTTTCAATTTCACAGAGATATGTAAGCACTTTGGGAGAAGCCAATTAATAAATCTGCATTTAAAAAATAAATGAATCTCACCCCAGAAGAATATTCAATTATAATAATTTATATAGATATCTGTGTTGGGGTGATCTGGATGTCTACATTATCTATACACATCTAAATTTATGAAAAATTTATCTTAGCCATTTCATCTTGACCATAACTTTTATTTATACTCATTTAGATGGCATAGGTTTTATGGATATTTGCATGAAGGAAAATTAATTTCTTTGATTTTTATTCCCTCTATAGCAACATAGATGCAATTTTTTATTGCAATTTATACTGATTTTCTCAAAAGTTATTTTTTTAAATGCATTGGAATTCCTATTTATACTTACTTTATTCATATCAATTTTATAAAGAAATATCTGAATCTAGGAGAAAAACAAACAAAAACCACCAGGAGGTAACCATTTCTTGATTAAACTGGATAAAGCTAAACCGGTTATTTTGGAATACAGGCCATATAAAAAGAAAAGATGTGTTAAATTTAGCAGTTCCTTTTCTTGTAGTGCATTTCAGATTTTCTTTAAAATAAATATTTTTATTTTAATAGTTCCATATGTTTTTACCCATTGCAAGGCTCACAAATATTATTTTTCTATGGATAGTTAGCAATGTATCAAGCCAAAAATAGGTAGAACTATAAACAATATAGTCCCAAAAATTATGTGGAAATTGCATAACAGCTATCTTAAACAAAATATGGAATAGTCACAGAATTAAAATATTTGGCAAATTATTATGTACGTTTTATTAATATTTCCTTTATCTACTTTATGTTTCACATTCCTTTACCATTTCTTTTAAGCTATGAAAATTAATGAGAATAAGTGAAGAAAATCTCAGTAGAATAATCAGAAGTACATATGTTTTTGAAAATATAATCCATTATTAAATTATCTCACTTGTTTTTTAAATGTTCTTGTTTCTTGAAGAGGTAGCAGTATTTTTAAAGCTTTTTGCTTTAACAGAGAATTTTAAAGTCATATTTAAAGATTTTTAAAATATCACTTTACTCTGATTGATGAATTTATACATGATGCTAACATTTTGAATTATTCTGGTGTTAACAGCCTGCAGCTTGTCACAGGTTTTTTTTCACAGTATGAGAAGGTTGTAGAAGTGTCTCTGTTATGTTCATGACTTTATCATTAATTGTAACAACATTTAAGATAACTTGATATTATTTACTTCTAATTACTAATGATTCTAGATAATGTTACTGCAGATTGGAGAGGAAACAATCTCAGACAAAAATTATCTTAAACTTGTGAAGCTTTCTTATCTCAAGACATCATTGCTTTTATTCTGGATTAATACCTTTATTTAACATCAAGAATCACAGAAGAGTTGGGGCTGGAAGGGACTTCCAAAGATCATCTTGTCCAACCACATTGCACAAGTAAGGCCACTAAGTGCCAGTTGTCAAACATATTATTTAGTCAAGTATTGAACAACTCTAAGAGTGGTGGCGCTGCAACCTTCCTTGGCAATGCATTCCAGTGCTCTTTTTCAAAGAGAAAAAAAAAAAAAAAACCAACCAAAAGTGTTTCCTGATCTTCAGAGGGAATCTCTTGCATTTTAATGTGTGCTCATTCACATGGACCTGTCACTGGCCTCTGAGAGGACCTGGCTCCATCCTCTTTGCATCCTTCCTTCAGGAATTCCTATGCATGAGTAAAAACCCCCTTAAACTTCTTCTCCAGGCTGCAATCCCAGCACTCTCAGCCTTCTCACATAGGTGACGTCTTGTAAATAAAGACTGAGACAGTAAAATAATTTTATAGCTCACATTGTAAAAAAATCATGGAGCATTGCATTTTTCTTGTATTGCCTCTGCATTTGTAGATCCCCCTTTATCTGACATGCAGGACCAGCTCCTATTCCAATTGGGATTTAGCTTTCATAACTTCATCCCTGGATGCTTAGTCAGTGTTTCCATATTCCTCCCAGGTTATCTAACTGTTTTCACACTTTGTCTGTTCTGTTTTTATTTCTAAGTTTGTCCAGGTGGTCTTTGTTCATCCACACAGGCCTCCTGGCATTTTTATCTGACTAGTTATTAATTTAGTATGGAGGTCTGCTAAGCTTTTATGAAGACATATTTGAATAGTAACCAGTTTTCTTGGGCCTCTCCCCTCTAAAAACTTATCTGATGGGCTTCTACTGAACAGGTCTTTGAAGAAGCAAAATTCTGCTCTCCCATTTTTAAGGTCTGTGGGACTTGATTTTCACTCTCCTCCTTGGGTTCAGGATCCCGAACATCTTATGACCCATAGACAGGGCTGCCTTTAATCTCTGCATTTCCAATGATCCTCTCATGCCCCTGAGTGGTTATCATTAGATCCAGAAAAGCATCTCTCCTCATTTACTCTATCACTTGTAGGAAGAATTTATCACCAGAACACTCCAGGAACATTCTGAATTGTTTATGCCTTAGTGTGTTGGCCTTCCATGATCGTCATGGTGATTAAAGCCCCCAGTGAGGATTAAGACTTTCAAGTGTGAGACTGGTCTTATTGTTATCCACTTGTTCTACGTGTTTGAGTGGCCTATAGCAGACATGCACTATAACATCATCTTTGCATGTCATTTCCTTAATTCTAAACCAGAAGCTCTCCATCGACTCCAATTCCACCCTCAGGAAAAAATCTGCAGCCAAAACTCTCTAGGAAAGGAACTAAATAATTGTGTTCCACCATTTGTGTATCTTTTTTTTTGCCTCATTTTAAAAAAGGCAACTTTCAATTCTCTCTAGAGAATTCCCAATAAGTTTGCTAAAGACTAGCAAACCTTTCTCTCTAGGTAGAGAGAAAAGAAAATTATCGTGAAACGCTTCTATGATAAGCGCCATGAGTATTTGGAATTAATCAGACCACATATACATGCTGCTTTTCTGTCTGAGTAGTGCTCAGGGATGTCAAAGAAGTGAGGCATTACACAGAAGGAGAGTCTGCAAGGAAAATATAAAAGGTGAAAAAATCACAGAGATCTGGAAGAATATTGAGACTGTTGCAGATTGACAATGCTATGAACTACAGGAATTAAGACAGAAAGTAATGGAAAATGCTCCATGTTTTCATTAATCTTTCTGGTTATTAAATAGAAAGTTTATTTTAATTTTAGTTCTCTCCAGTTATTAGTGTTGCACAATTTTTTCTGATGGAAAGAACTTTACTGACAATCTTGATAATCAAATTCATTAACAAAGGTTACACAAAGCTGAGACTGTTCTAGTTTCAGCCTTTCTTGCTTTCAAAGAGTTTAAAATATGATCTGAGGAAACACTGCAGGAGGCGAGAAGTCAAGTTGTGCTATCATCCTGTGAAATGTTGTTTCTGGGCTGTAATTACACATTATTCTTGATGGTACTTTTTTATCATGCACAGTTCTTCATCAGAAAGTGGGATACTTGTTTTGCATAAGCCATCTAACAATCTGGGCAATTGTGTAACCAAGGATGCATCTGAACTAATGACCTATAACTTCAAATAAATGGTGCTCATTTGTCATTTGAGCCTACATTATTCCTGCTGAAGGTCCTTTTTATTACTACCACTATTCTTATAACAGAGATTTCTATAAGTAGTGAATAAACTAATTAAGTACTTGAGTGCATTGAAGTGTTAAGAAATATAAAAAACCCTATTTCTGCTGGTCTCTCAGTAACCTCTGACCCAGGATACCAGTGTAAAGGAATGTTGGAAGGCTTTTCCTTGATCAAAGAGGTTTGGTTTAGAGAGCACACAGGAAAATGATATTCACAAGTCCATGGGCCCTCATGGGATGCATCCTTGAGTGCTGAGAGACCTGGTGGACACTATAGCAAAGCCTCCCTGATCATCCTTGAAAGGCTCCTTCTGGGGCCATGTCTATACATGTGACCCTAACCCTAATCCAAATCACTCCCACTCTACCAAATAGGCCTCCATTAATTACTGGAATGTGGTCTGTAAATTAAGCTACCTGCAGGAATTTGAGACAAGAAAAGATACTACTATTATCCAATTATCTCAGACCTAGAGGGGAGGTGAAAAATGCTTGGAGAGGAGAATGCATCACTTCAAGGAGTCTGCAGGGAAGGGCAGCTCAGAAACTGTGCTGCAGATCAGCTCTGTCTGGGTTTGGCAGAGGCGGTCATAGCTCACCAACTGAAGATAGGAGGCCCACTGACTCAAGAGAAAGACTGAGTGTGGGACTAATTAGCACTGGCAGTGAGGGAATCATTTAAGCAATAGAATAAGATAACAGTGTAGCTAAAAAGTATTGATCCTTTTTTGGCTGAAATGTATAAATTGTGAAAAGTTTTAAATGCCCTTGAGACCCCTACCACTAAGAAGCTCAGGGTGAAGAATGATCTAGTGGGAGACAGTTGGATCCACATGAAGTGATATTTTTCTACTTTATATGTCTCTCCCTTTCTCTCCCCCATCCTCTGTGCTTCCCCTATTTCTTTCTATCTCTCTCAACCTCATATTTACTGTTAAATAAAATCCATACTATTGACTCTAGCATGTAGTGTAATTTGCACCTTAATTTGGGTAGAGGCAACTCTCAACAACTGGATCCTAACAGTATCCTGAAGAGCATTAGGAAAGCATTGTCATCATGTTGAGGGAGGTTATCATGCTGCTCTGTTCAACCCTGCTGAGGCCATACCCGCTTGGGCAGAGAGGTAGGACCAGATGACCCACTATGGTCGCTTCCAAATTTTCCCATTCTGTAATTCTGAGAATGTAAAGGTAGTATCTGCATACTTTTAACCTCTTTGCTGTCAGGATTTTTCTACATTTCATGAATCAGGACATCTTTCCACAGCCTCAAAAAAAAAACCAAAAAACAACTATATAGTAACTATAGTAATAGTGACTGTATAGGAATTCCATTAGATTATCTATGCCAAAATGTGTGCTCAAGGGTAAGAACAGGTCCTCAAATATGGGAAATTGATCAGCTTTCATGCCAAATAACTTGCTAAATTCTTTGGAGGCTATCTCTGGTCATCTAGTCTAAGAAGAGTATTCCACAATGAATCCTAAATGCTAGGAGACATCTCTCTTTGCCTTTGAATCACTGCCTTCTTCATGAAATGAAAAGTAAAAAAAAAAAAAAAAAAAAAGAAGTATTTCAACTTTTCAACTCATTTTGGTGCTTACCTTCTGGTGTCTTTCTACTGTGTGTATGAGTTTCCTGTGAATAAATTGCTGATGGATATAACTTCAGTTGTAAATTGTATAATGATTTTGAATGTATTTTTTTGGAGTGCAGAACCAAAAAAATTTCAAAGTTGAACTTGTTGACATTTAGGTATTCAACAAAACTCTTCAAACTCTGTCTATACATCAGTTTTATAAACTAATTACCAATATAAAAATTGCCTGGAAATAAGAAAGCATTGCCACTTAAAAAATAGCCAGAAGCTGGATAATCTTTGAACTTTTTCAATTAAGAAAATTTAATGGTGGGCTAGTGTACTTATGTACCTTCATTTTCATTCTCTAAAAAGAAATAACATGCTCTTTCTCTGAGAAGAGTAAAGAAACTATACAAAACATTCTCACATCCTCAGGCATCCTCAGGCAGAAGCTGACCAAAAATTTCCTCCCTGGATTTCTTTCAGGACAGCATGTGTTGTCCTTTCCCCAGCTGTGTTCAGACCGTCTTGTTCTATTTTTCAGTACCACTTTCACTCATAAAATTCGAAAACATACATTGTTATTCAACAGTGTTCAAGAGGAAAGAAATTAATAATCAACACCTCTTTAATTAGTGTATTTATGAATCTATTTGGTTTTAGAAATTGTATGCTTTCCTTTTGGTTTGGGGGCCATCTATTGTTTCTTTCCATTAATCTAAACAAAGGGAAATTACAAGCCTCAAGATCTTCCTGAATTTTGCTACCAAAGTAGGTATTAGTGCACTCATAATTGGAGAATAGAGGCTAAATAAACAATAATCTTGTTTCCTACTTTCTTCCTGTCTGATGTTCATGCTTCTAATAGAGAAGAAGAGATATATTTTTTAGACTTGTAAGCAGTCAGCTGCATATTAGCTTTCAGATTCCTGATCACCTGCTGCCAGCTTTTGTTCTTTGTTATGATTAAATTTTATTTACATTTTAAAAAATTAGAAAAGAAGAAAAGTTATAATACCAAACGAGTCAAAACAGGGTTCTTACAATTAATAATCTGCCTTTAACTTGGTTGGCACTTAATACAAGTAAAAATCTAAAGTCAACAATGAACCATACATTATCAAAGCTTTAGCACAGAGTTTTCTATTAGTTTATGATCCCATTAGAGGACGCACAAATAGGACATCCAATTTAGTAATGGCTTATTAACTATTTTCACTGTTAATGATATTAGGTAAAAAGGGCCTTAGAATGCAAAATCTTCTAATCATATTGGATAGCTACAAAAGGAAAGAATCCTTCATTCTGACATTGTGTTTTTTAGTAAAGTTGTGGCTATTCTGCTATTCTACAAGCAATGATTGGTGCCAGGCCTGTGACAGTATCAGTAATTACCTCCATCCAGTTGTGATGGGTATGAAGCTGTCATTTGTCTCTATTATGGCTGAACATTGAAGCTGCCTTACATTTTATCCAGCAAATGAAATGCTTTAACTGTGATGGTGAAAGTCTAAAAAAAACCACCAAAAAACCAAAAATAAATTCTGCCTACTTTTCATTAAAAAAATCTGTCATGGTGAATTCTCTCTTTATTAGAACAATCATATATACACAAAATAGAAAGATACAGATATATGAGTATTCTCTAGTTCTTTATTTTTATGAACTGTCTTCAATATGAAGATATGTATGAATATAACCTATATGAAGACATACATGAATATAATTTGCTTCACACTATTTTATATACATTTTCTCCTTGTTTGTGGTGGTTAAGATAGTGATGGAAACTGCTTTCTGGATACAGAAATATTATATTTTTTTTTCTATTATTTGAAAAAATTTCTCCCTGTATTAGCATGATGGAGCCACAGAAGTGATATTTTATTTCCAGTCACAAGGTTAGATGACGTTTTTGGAAAAAAATAAAAGCTTCTAAGAAATAGCAAATCCTGTCAATCACTATTATCAAAGAGACATTATAGTACCGTCTTTGTATATATGTTTCCACCTTACGTACTGAGTGGGGGTTGGTTCTATCTATCTATCTATGTAACAGTGCTTGGGAAGACAAACACCATAACTCTGAACATCCATGTTTTCCTTTCCCAGCTGATATGGTGAGCATGACACTATATGGCATGGAATATCCTTTTGGTGGCTCAGCTCTCCCGTGTCTCCTCTCAAATTCTTGTGCACCTCCAGCCTACATGTTCATGGAGTAGGCTGAGGAGCAGAAGAGGCTTTGACTCCATGAAAGCGCTGCTCAGCAATACCAAAAACATTTCTGTATTCTCAATACTCTTTTCAGCAGAACTATTTTTTTAAAAAAAGGTTTCACAGTAGCTTCTATAAGAAAAAGGCAAAGTCAGCACAAAAACAAACAAGCTAACAAACAAGCAGAAAATTCAAAGAACATACTACTTTTAAAATGCAAAACAAGTAATAAAAAATAAATGAGACAGTGACATTAATGACTGTGGGAAATAGAAAATGTATAAAACTCTCAGAAAGTTATGTGAAAGCAAATCTCAGGATGGAGAAATGCAAGAATGCTGAAGATGCGAGTTCAAAATACAATAGGGCTATGAGCTGTGCAGAGATAGACTTCAGGAAAATATGTTAAGCAAGATAGTAGAAATATGCAAGCTTAAATAATGAAGCTTTGTCCTTTGTTTTAAGCTATTACAAGCAAGCATTTTTGGAATCAAGATACACATGTAGCTTTATTAATTGGTGTGAGCAATTGCTTGTCAGCTTTTATTATTATGCTATTGGCTAGAAAGTTGTTAAAGGCTTTATAACAAAGAGAACTCTGTCTGCTGTGCCAGCAGCTGAAGCTGTTTCCATCTCCCTTACTTGGTTCTGTAAAATAGACTGATGACCTTGATGGAATAAAGGCTTTGAGACAGTTTCTCCACCATTCCTGTCCTGTTGTTTGTGTACATAGATATATGTAAATACAAGATAAGAAAAAAAATATATATCCCAGGAAAACCCAACAAATAATTCCCATAAGAGAACTGGTCAATTTGACCTCAGATTATTAAAAGATGGCTGTACTTTCATGGATTCACACTGAGAGCAAAACTACAGGTCTCCTTTTTCCTTGTAAAGTATACAAGTTAATATACCACTGCAGTTCCAGCATTACCAGCAGTACCAGCATTATCTGAATGAAGGAAAAGATGTAAAACTTGAGGGGGAAAAAATCACATCATTAAGAAAAAATAACCAACTTTAATTACTTTCAAGAGCTGAGGAGAGATTTCCCTGACCCGCCCCTTCCCTATTGTTTTATTTTAGTACAATTGCACAAGATCATGAAAGAAGTTATTTGTTTGAATTTGTCTCATAAGATCACCTTCAGAGTCAAACAAGGTGCTCTTTTTGGTGATCTCCTCCAGAATGAGCGCAGGAGTAAAGGAATCACTCCCTGAGCAGCCATGATTCTCTTCATTTGCACTGAATGGTAGCAAATAACTCAAATGTACATGCCCAGCCTGTTAATGTTCCAATCTAATAGTGAGGAATTCCTCCTGAAAAGATCAAATTTTCAATGATAAACAGCATCTGTTTAGAACAGACAGGTGTGCACAGGAATAGATCTTTAATTTACAAACAATTCAGTTGTTTTAAATAATTATCATATGTAAAAATATCTCCTAAGTGACCCTACATCTCATCTTATATGAAATTTTGGAAGATGCAAAAGCAACTTTTATGAAATTTTCCTTTAGAAAAAATCCTGCAAACTTTTATGTACTTCATTATTTTAAAGTATCTCAAGCTTCTGAAATATGAAAATTATCTTTCAGCTCTACTGTCTCATATACAAAAATAAATTATTTATTTGCAGATGAAGTTGTGAGATCTTACGGTATGCCTCTAAAACACACTGACATCAGTGCTGCTCTTTCAGTCTGTGACCTTATATGCTCGAAGTAGAATCAAAGGAAGTAAAAGGCAGTTTTTTCTTCTGGATAATATAATCACATTGAAAAAGTGGACTAATGTATTCTAATAAGAGTTCAACTTACCGTTAGATCTGTCTTCTTTATGTCCATTTTCTCTGTGCTGATCTTACCTGATTACTTCTGTTTTTTCTGAGATAGAACATAAAGCTGAGATCTGGTTCAACTAAATTTAGGCATATAAAAAATATAATAGATAAGAGGTGGTGACCTTCCTCTGAAAACTTCATTTTTCTTGACAGAAAAACTGATCCTAAAATAGGAGAAAGTTAGTTGTTGAAATTTAGTCCTCAATTTCAATTGTGTTTAGTTTGGTTTTGTGTATGCACAGGCACATATGATTTCCATATCTAAGGCTGCACAGCAGCAAAAGACACCCAACTTTTCCTGTGTCCCTGTTTTGTTTAATTTGGTCTCTTTTTATTGTCCTGTCATGGTTTAGTCCCAGCTGGTAGCAAAGCACCATAGTCACTTCCCCCCTCCTGCACCCACAGTGGGGACGAGAAAGAAAAAAGTAGACCTTGTGAACAGTTTAATTATGAAAAAAAGAAGATATGCTCAACATAAATGTGAAGGGATAGATTCTAAAAAAGCCATATGTATTGTTTTTAACTTAAAAATAACAGAGGTTTTCCAGTACCCTGCCATTAAGACCTGGTTACAAAAGGTAAGAAGGAACATGACCTACTGATTCATATTCACTTAAACTATGCATATTTCGTTTTCACTAGATTTTATACATGTATTTAATAATATATACAGTAATTTTACAACTATAAGGCGCACCTTAAAGCCTAAAATTTTGATCGAAACCTGGAAGTGCGCCTTATAATCCAATGTGCCTTATATATGGGAGAAGATTGAGTGTTGAGGGGATCTCAAAACAATTTCTGTTTCACATTGAGAAGCAACAAACATGAAGCTAGCAATCAAATGACCAAGAGCTGCAAGGGCCGCGAGCAGCGAGTGCTGCGAGTTCCGTGCCAGTCACGAACAGCCTGGTGCCAGGGGCAGCTGCAGGGTGCAGGAGAACGGCAGCCGGGAGTGCTGGGGCCCGTGGCATGGGGAGGGCACCTGGGGCGTTTAAAGGCTACACCGATCTGTGAAAAATATTTGCAAATTGAGCACCTGCCAGTAAACCCTGCGATCATGCGATTCTGTTACTAACTTGTTAGTTTGCAAAAGTTGTGCAGGGATCCTCGCTGCAAAAAAAAGTATGCCTTATAGTCTGGTGCGCTTTATATATGGACAAAGTTTGGAAAATTGGCGACACTCGAAAGTGTGCCTTGTAATCCGGTGCACCTTATAGTCATGAAATTACTGTATGTGAAAGCATTTCCTCAGCATTAAAAATTGTTTGTATCTTTCTTTTGCCTGTTTTTTATTTTATCTGAGATATATGTTAAATCATTATTTAAATGCGTTCATGCACAGAAAGTTTTCCTGCTAATTTTGTTTGGTTTTAAACAATGTGATTAGAAAAACTGAAATTTTTATGTTGTCTTCATTTCCAAAGGGAAATAACCAGCCAAGTAAGGTTCATAGGTTGTCAGCACCAGCAGACAGCATTCACATCAGATCATTCCTTAAGGGGAAAAATTGCAGTTGAACATTTCTGTGTTGCGTAAATGTATGTTGAAAATATTTTATTAGATCTTTAAAAATTATAACAGAATCATGGAATGGGTATAACTGGGAGGAACCACTGGTGAGGTCATCTAGTCCAACCTCCAACACTGAATTAGGGGTGTTCTGCATTGTCATACTCAGTCCCATTTACCTTTGTGCAGTCTAGTATGTATTGCTGCCACAGAGTCTCATTGTGGAGCCACATAGGAATATGTTAATTCAATAAATTTATACTGATTTACACTTGCTGTGAATCTGGCTCAAAAAATTTTGAAAATACTTTCTTTAGCAGCTTTATGATGTGAAAGTTCTGAAAAGGGTTTCGCATTAGTTATTTCATGACAGGAACATTTATGTTTCTGAAAACTTTTTTTAGTTGGAATTAAAAAAAGTGTCACTTTTTTTCAGCTCATTACATAGTCAGAGAAGCTTAAGAGGTGAAATGGATACAGAAAGTTGGCATTACACTGAATAAATTTTATCCACGTTTTTGATGTAATGCCATATAGAGAATTACTTCCACATGTAGATGTTATTGTTCTGTTGTGGTTAAACCATTCTTGATACTACCAAATGTGAGAAATAGTATCCTTCAGATGAAGCTTCCTCTGAATAGTAATAATAATAATAATAATAATAATAATAATAACAGTAGTAGTAGTAGTAGTAGTAGTAGTAGTAGTAGTAGTAAAGTGAATCTCTGGGATAATAAAAAATGTTTGTGCAACTTATAAAGCAGCTTTAAAGTTTTGAATGCATAATGAACTACAGAAAATATGTATATATGTGTTGAATTAAGAGTTAATTTTGCGATGTCAAAAATGTATCTGCTGTTCGGGAAGAACATCTTGTTTGAAGTGAGGCTGTTGATTCTTGCTAGACAGAATCTGGTGAAAAAATTATAGGAATTAGAATTTTTAAATTTGGTCAAGGTAAAATTGTTCAGAAGTATATGAGAAAATGTAATCATGGTAATGAAAGAAGAGACTTAAAGACGGATGACTGAATAGAACCCTGAAATAATTGTAATTCAGGAATATAACCCTGAATTATTTTCAAGGTTTTGAAGCTGAAAATCTGGATTTCTATTCTCATAGTATATATGAAGATCATACTACATTTATTGTGTCTAAATAGTAGAACAGCACAGACTGTTAATATAATAACTACTATAATATACAATTATAACAACTACTGACTGTGCAAGTCTCATGTCCAGAGTTTTCTCATTGGTAACAGGTTTGTGTCCTTGCCCAGTCAGCTGAATATTGTTAGTGTTGTGCTTATATGTGGAAATGTGTGTATATTCAAGCTTTCTGGCTGAAAAATAATTGCAGAAGAATGGCTGGAGGGGAAAAGTGCATTTAAATTTGCAAGTCCAAGCACAAGTACAAAAGACTGAATTTAACTACTAGGGGGCTCAACTTTCACATATGCATTCTTACAGAATTGTGCTTTATTATTAAAATGTTTTTACATAAGGCTATAAGATAGATTTATACAGATGAAAAATGTAAGTAGTAAGTACTTAAGAAGTAAATCATGAGAGGTTTCTCTTTCATCTCATTATGTCTTCATGAATTACTTCACTCTTTGCTGTTGCTAAGGGAACTGTATGCTTTGTTTTGTGGTTTGATTTTGTCTGGTTTTTTTTTCCTTATAGAAGAACAAAAATAAAGTGGTTTTTTTCAATTTTTTTTTTTTAATCGGAATTTGTAATTAAGGCATACTGAATCTTTTTGTTCTTTCAAACCTTCAGTCTTAGAATAACTGCTACTATATTTTTTTTTGTTTCATATTAATTTTCTATAACCAAAGGCATATTTTGTCAGAACCATATGGAAGTGGCACAAATAAAAAATAAAGATAACTTTTTTCCCCTGAGATCCCTTATTAAACCAAAACAATATTAACAATTGATGAACAGAGCATATTTAGCTATATTTCTGGCATGAAAAACTATAGACAATAATTCTCACATCTCTGCAAAGCAGTGTTAACACCGCAATATATAGGCATATTAATACAGGCATACTGCAGTAAGGTCATCTCAGCACACAGCTGAGAGGGAAAGTTGGTTGTCACTTTTAATCACAGTTAAGCCCATACAGCCTTCAGAAATGGTTGCATTCTCAGTTTCCCTAGGCCTTGCATAGAAATGACCTATTGACTGGCTTTCTTTGATGAAGAGAAGATTTATTTTTACCTTTGGGCCAAAACTGTGGGTGTGGTAACTTGCCTTAGTCACACATCTTCTCATTAATTATGTTTCATCTCTGGTCTCTAGCTGATAGATTGTTATGGAAAATCCTAGCAATGCTGCAAGAACTACCAAATAAAGTGCTGGATGTAGTGAGTATTTCCTTTTTTGTCTGTCAACTAGGTAGGTTCTCATGTATACGAATATTTAGGAGAGGGTTTTCTAGTAATCTCAAAAAATGCTTTGAGACAGATTGTCAAGAGACATGACATATTTTTGATAAAATCAAGAGGTTTTGCTGCTAATTTTGACTCATTCCTTTTCTGAACTTTCTGCCTGCACTATTCTACCTTCTTTAATTTTTGATGGTCTGGCTTTATGTATTTTTTTAGATTACTGAAAGATATTAGGAGTTCTTTTTTTTTAAGCAATTTTCTGTATTTATATTTTCTTGGCAAAAAGAGACCTGATTAATATATCTTGACAAGCAAACAATTGTTATTTTTCTCCTGACAGCTTAATGTTAACTGCATGATCAAAATTCCTAATAATTTGATACATTCTTACACTCCCTAAATGCTTTTTGAAACAGCAGTACAAATGTAATGGATAACAATCTCCTCTCCTCCCTCTAATAATAACTATAAAATTAATTCAGTTTTAATAAGCAACATTTTAAAAATAAGCAAAGAAAAAGTAGGAAGACATATTTTTAAAATATTCATCCCAGAATTTTTTAGTTTAGTATTTCAGCAATCTTCAAAGTTAGACTAAGGTAGACATGTTTAAGAATTTTTTTGCATCCCCATCTCAATACCTCTTTACATCTAACTTCAGTTATTATGTTTAAAGTTCCTTTTTAAAAGCAAATTTTTCACAAGGATTTTAATAAACATTTCCAGAGGATTTTTGGTTCAGATTGGTTTCATTCATTTTTTTAATATAACTGTTTTTTTCTCACCAATATAGTGCAAAAATGTAGTGACCTTTTCCTACCCAGAGCTACATATATATTTACTTTTTTGGTGGTCAAAAACTAAAGTAAAATGGTTGCAGATTGTTCCTAAACCTGACTTAATGGAGTTACATACTATTTATGTATTGTGGTTATACATCTGACATACTATACAATGTTATTTACACTATCATAACATACTTCCATTTTTGTTCAAGGCAAGCCAGCATTTTGTTCTGACTAGGGCATTGCTACTTTGGAGCTGTTGCAGACCTCTGCTTTCAGTAAAATATGCTCCTGAAAAAACAGTAGTGTTGCTTAAAAACATGATACTTGATCTACATAGTAGTAAACAAACTTAACCTTGGTCTTGCAATTTTGAAATGCACATTCTAGAGTCTAATTGTTTTTTAAGGACTGTCAAAGAGCATGAATGTCCGGACGTCATTTTCCAATTAAAACAATTGAATTCCATCTTTTATCTCTATATTCTTTCTATAAATGTGCAGCTGAAAGTAACTGTATGACATTCAAAAATTTTTTCAATGGGTAAATCCAAGGAAACTAGGGGAGATGCTGCTTTAAGGGACATAAGACTTGCTGTGGGCTGGAGGGAAAAGCTATCTTGGAATAGAACCAAGATCCTGGATCCAGCAATTTTAATGGAATGTTGGAGGCATCAACACCAACCCAGAAAGAACAAGTTTGAAAAAAGAGGGTTAAAAGGGACAGTTTGCCTATTAGCAGAAGGTGGACATTATACTTGTCATCATATCGAGTGCTACTGTGACTGTCCTACATTCTTACTGAATCTTCTTACTAAATCCTATTTATAACTGTATTCTATATGGATATCTTTCCTGTTTTGAGCCTCTGTGTGTGAATACCACATTGGATCATCCAGCAAGTAGGACAAGATGCCACTTATTGGAAAATGTAATGCTCTGTATGTGCATTTGTGTTAAACTACTAGTAAATTTTAAGATGGGGATTTTCACAGAGTTGAAATTAATATCACACAAGGTGTTGGGTTAAAAAAAAAATAAAGTGAAGAAAAACTCAAAAACTCAAGTACAATTCAGTACAGTTCAGTATAAAACAAATTTTTCCTTTGACTTCCATTGTTTTTTTAACTGGGAAAATTCTTGTCTGAGTCTAAATTTTTAATGTTTTCCAAATCTATAAAAAAGTAAGTATCTTGAAAGGACTGAAGTGTCTTTCTGTGGTTAAAAGCCTTTTATTGAATAAAAAAAACCCCATTTTGCTTTAATTATATTTGTGCTGTTCAGATAAAAAACACTCAGTGGAGTACTGATTATGCTGAAATTAACTGGAATTGCTATCGATGTCAACTGTTAGAATTTCCCTTCAGGTCTGCTCAGTCCAAAAACTTATTTTTCTGATATTCTCATTGAAGATGGTCAAAAGTTTATACAAAAATCTTGTTAAAGAAGTAAGCATTTGCACAGGAAAATAATTTGTGTTGAGCCCTTGTATTTATTTATACCATGAACCACAGAATCACAAGAAAGGCTGAGACTGGAACGGACCTCTGAATGTCAGTGGTGAAGTGGGAGACTACAAAAAATCCCTGGACAGCCTGTGCCACATCTAGATAACTCACCCCGTAAAAAAGTATTACCTGGAGTTTTCTGCTGTGAGGATGACTGAACACAGGAAAAGACTGAATTTAGGTGCTATAATGTATACTTAGTAGAGACGTAGTGATTACACACACACACACACACACGCACACACATATATAATAGAGGTATAGATGTATAGATAATGTGTATATAGATGTATACATTACAGTGTCTGCATAGAAGCTGTATGTAATTACATCAGTGCACAATTTTAAAAAACCCTATACATGCACCAGTAGTATGTTAAAGAAAATAAATTATATCTGCAATAATCACATTTTCTGAACTAAAAAACCCAAATACTTTCACACACTTCCTTTGTCTTTTTACTAGTCTTCTCTAAGTGGAAGCACTTTTTAACACTTGTCATATAACAAAACACACAGGGTTTTTTTAAGAACAAAAGGAATATCAAAATGTTGACAGTTAAAAGTATGAAACTTCTATAGTCTACATCCAAACACAAGAAGAGCCAATTGACTATAAATTCTACACTCCACTTAGTTACTAAAGTTTTGGAAAGAAATAGTTTCAAAGTCCATCAGACATAACTATGCAGGTTTTTTCCTTTGGGCATTCTGAAATATTATTATTCAGTATTAAAATGCTATTAATAGAACACTTTTAGAGTCTCAAATTGCTTCATTTGTGCTATAAACTTATATGATCTCAAAAACTCTTTGAAATACTTCACAGACTAAAAATTTAAAATCCTTTTCTAAAATGAAAAATATAATCACCTTTATATAAGCTGCATGCTCTCATCAATAATTTTTTAATTAATGTTCATTTTTTTCATGATCAATATGAATAGAAAATGTTCCCTCTGATTTCTTTGACTACCAATGATATTATTTCAAAAATAAACTTTTGAATTTCTTATTTGTTTTGTGGTTGATTTGGTAGGGTTTTTTTTTTTTTATCTTGAGTCTTAATTATAAAGGAAGTTGAGATTTCTTTCTCTCAGAGTAAAATAAAATAGAAGATTTAGAGAAATGACTGCTAATATATTATTCCTCACAAAATATAACATATATAAATTTATATGCCATTTAAAATCCGTGTGAAGGTATGAGTAAATGTGTCTGTTTGTGCTCCACTAAAATTTCCTACAAAGTACAATTTCATCTCTGGCTAATAAAATGTGTATTATAAAATGAAAGGACTATAAACAATATGTGATGAAGCAATAGCCATTTTGCTGTAATCTACCTTTATCTCTGAAGAGATAAAATAAGATTTTTCAATTACAGTAATTTCACAACTATAAGGCGCACCAGATTATAAGGTGCACTTCTGGGTTGTTGGAATTTTCTGAACTTTGTCCATATATAAAGTGCACTGGACTAAAAGGCGCGCTTTTTTTTTTGCAGTGAGGATCTGCGCGCAACAAAGTAACGAATTAGTAACAGAATCGCATGATCACAGGGTTTACTGGCTGGTGCTCAATTTGCAAAGTGTTTTCACGGATCGGCATAGCCTTTAAATGCAGTCCCAGGTGCCCACCCCATGCCGCAGGCCCCCACTTGCGGCTGCTGCCCCGGCTGCCCTCACCCCGGCTGCCCTCGCCAGGGCTACCACCATGGCTCGCACTTCCAGGTTGGCAAATTTCCGAACTTTGCCCATATATAAGGTACACTGGATTATAAGGCGCACTTCTTGGTTTCAATCAAAATTTTGTCAAAAGGGTGGACCTCGTAGCCGTAAAATTACTGTACTTATTATCCTATTAAATGATACATATATTATTTGTGTGTGTATGTAGCCATATATATGCATTTATATATTCATATGCTTTTGAATAGGTGTCATAGAAAATTCAGGAGTACTGATAGACTGTACCTACAAATTTAGAAGAAGAACAAAAGGCCTAACATACAAACAAACAAACAAACAAACAAAAAATAATGAGTAATCAGTTTAGAATGGCATTCAAAGAAACCACTAGTGAACTGTGCCTGAGGGTTTGAAGTTTTCATGTTAATTTATAAAAGCCGTTGTTCAGGTCTCTGATGTGCCGTGGTTTAGGAATGGCACTCTCCAATTTAATGCCTCTCCTCTCTGAGACTCTCCCAAACAAGGTGCCACTACACTGCTCCCCCTCCTTTCCCTGCCCCTTCTGGCTACAGGGATGGAGTTGAGAGTTGGAGGCAGAAAAAGATGAGATATTTAAAATAAGAACAATTTAATGGAAACAGCAATAAGTAAACAAACAGTTACAGCAGCAAAATTAATACCACAGGGATACCAACAGAGGGTGATTTATGTGCAAAAAATTCACATTGACTGATGCAGAAACAGTTATCAACAGTCTATAATAGGAACTAATAATTTCATTGTGAAATTTTTTTTTAAGTAACTGGACTGAGTATTTTAAGATTATGAATTTTTTTTTTCCTAGCAGAAATGGATTTGGCAATTGTTGGCACTTGGAAAATGGTTAGGTGTTTTTTTCACTTCATGTAATCAACATTAAGTTGCTCAGCAGATCTGGTACGAAGTTGGGGTAGCAGGGACTAACCATTACCTGCATATTCCCTTTAGGCTTGTAGACTAGTTGCTTTCCTTTCACTTAGCTAATTCTCCTTTAATGATGAGAAGTGTTTCTCCTGTTTTATTCTGCCTATACTCTTAATTTGAGTGTTTGTCCATCTTCTACTAAAGCTTTGAAGTTTGATGTAAAGTGGATATGCTTACAATAATTTCATGAATATAAGCCACACCTTTTTCATTGAAGAATC
>VRYO01002772.1:45473481-45524241 GCA_009812075.1 Sialia sialis | reverse complement strand
GCTTATAATCGTGAAATTACTGTACATTTCATGAATGGGCAGTATGAGTCTGTTGCCAAAACTAGGGAAGAAATAATGTTACCAGATACAATTAGTGAATATTTATGAAGATTGTTGAGAAATATGTTTTAGTGAACACTCAAATTATCTTGCTGTCTCAAACCTGTGTGGCTGAGAGCTCATGGTATGTTCTAGTATAACATATCCATAGTCAGCCTCAGCATTTACATCATGTATTTCACAAGAATTATAGTTTAAAATAAGATTTAAATTGTGAAATACTTAAAAAAGATAAAATGTTTATGTTGAAACACTGCAAACTAAACTAAAGATTTTTCAATGAAGTGATAAACAATAATGATACACATTTCAAATATTTTCTAAGCAAGATCTAAGCTTTATCTCTCTGAAGGTGTAAAAGCTTGGTCGACAAATACTTGTACTAAGTTATTACAGAATTAAAAGTCTGCATTGGTTATATAAGGTACTTTACCTCACAAAGCTTTAACTCCACACAAGGAAAGTTTATAGGCTCACTCAAAATGCAAGGTCTTGGATACTACAGTACATAATATCAGACAAGGCTTCAAATTTATTTCTAAAGAATTACATCTAAGAGATATTTTGAACATGATTAGGAACTTGCAATTCTTCTTCTCCATTCATATTTCTCAACCTTTCCCCTCTCTGCCTTACCACTCACAGAACTAAAGATCTTGTGACTTCCATCAACAAAAAGAGGTCGGCTTTACCCTTCAGCATATTCTTAGAGAGGACTAAATTGTGCTAAGAAAGGCATTTGGTCCAGCTGTGCCTGACTTACACAGAGGAAATTATATATAAAAGTAGTGTTGGGCTCCTTTGTAAAAGACCTGTTATCTTTAGAGGTTTGCCATGTCTCTTGGACCTAGCACACTGCAGACTGCCAAAGCTTGTCCTGTACTGCAGCTACCACTCTTTTAACAAGTATAATGCCAAGGAAAATAAAAAATATCTGAAATGTGATCAGAGGTCTCAGAGGGACAGAATGAAGTTGAACTCTGATGGTAGTTTGTTGTTTTTTTTTTTGACTGGTAGAAGATATCTCTTCATCTTAGAAGCTGACTCTTTCATGGAACTAACAACCATAGAGAGAAGAATATGGTGAGCACAAGCAAGGCAGGTGAATTCCTGTGTCCAAGAGGAAAATATGTGATGCAGAACCTGGATGGACCAAAAAGAGGAGGTGCATCATGGAGTCTGCTAATCACAAAGGAAAAAGAGCTGACCAAGAATGTGTTGGCTGCTATTATTGTGACAGAGTAGAGTTTACGATCCTCAGTACAGCAAAAGGCAGAACAAAGACCCTGGGCTTAAAGAGCATGGATGATGGTTTCATCAGGATCTTGAAAGCTCTCTTTCTAGGAAGGGCAAAGAAGCCCATGAGAGCCCAGGATTATTAAGGTTGGAGTAAACCTTTAAAATCATGAAGTCCAACTGCTAACCTGGCACTACCATGTTCACCACTAAATCATTTCCCCATGAGCCACACCCACACGGCTTTTGGTAACTTCCAGGGCTGGTGATTCCACTACTTCACTGAGTAAACTATTCCTTCAAGGAGGCTTCAGGGACAATGTCCTTAATGCACAAGAGCAGGTCATCCTCAACACTGAGAAAAGAATCAGTAATAGGAAATTTCGGCTTGGCCCAGCCCAGAATATGTGACTCAGCCTAAAGGCAAAGAGGAAATAGGTTTGTGGTAGAAAAGACACAGATCACGGAGGAGTATAGATTACTGAGATGGACAGATTACTGAGGAGTTCAAATTCTTAAGTGTCACAAGGGGAATTAGGAAGACCAACATTCAGCTGCACTTAAAAGAGGTAAAGGGTGCAAAATGGAAATGGGAAGGACATGAGCAGGCCCAGAAAATATCAACCCTCCCAATCCTTTCCCAATAAATGGGAAAGGAAGGCTAGTGTCATGTAAAAAACCCCCTTGCTTTCTGGATTATCAGCAGATGTTGTGGGTGCAGGAGTGGTTTCCCATTCTACTTATGGTAGCATCTGTCTAATAGAGTCCCCAGGAGACCTTCACAAATAAAACTGTAGAGTAAATAATTTGGCACTATAAGTCTGGTAAGGTGCTGGATGCACTAAAGTATGGTTACACTGTAAATCTGGTCACAATCATAATCCAATTTGCAGAAATAGTGTGGGTTGCACATTAAGTCTGGACACATTCAATAAGATTCCAGACTCATATATAGTGTGATTGTTGTGACAAGATAGGGTTCAAATTTCTGTTGATACATACACTGATATCAGAAAGAATAAGCAACAATATTACTGTGGAATAAAGCTTACCTGATGGTAAGGTGTCATTTACCTTAGTGGGATGGAAAGATATGTACAGCTCATCAACCATCCCAGGATGTAGAGGTGGAGTCTTCTCCCTTCTTCAAATCCTTGCCATAGATTATATTTGGTTTCTTGGAGGGTTGGAAAAAGATGAAATCTCATTTGATGTTTTTTCATAATTATGTGAAGTTTGAGATACTTTTGTCATAAATGTAAAGCATGCACATGTTTTACTTCATTAGCATATTAGCAGGAAAAGTAGTATGTATTTTCAAGTCTATCAAGCAAAGTTCAGCTTTTGCTCACCTTTTGGACCACTCGTCTTGGTTCCCATTATCTGTAATGTTGTAGACAGTGCATGATTACAGCACCTCTGTGCTCTCTCAGGGTTGTACACAAGATCCCTTAATACTCCTACTCTTAAAAACTCACAAAAAATTCACTTTGCTGTATAATACAACTTCACATAATAAATCTTGCTCCCAGAAAGTAATTTTCCTCTTGATACTTGCTTTTTTATATAATTGACTGTGATTAGTTATCTGATAGTTGATAACAATGGGGAAGATGTTGCGAAAATGGAAGGGCATAAAGCTGTGAATTTTCAGCCAGAATATGTTTTAAGTGTTTTATGTTTGAAATACAGTTGCAATATTTCACAGGGACAATCTGGAATTATTATGAAGTAGTCAGGCAAAACACACCAGAACATATATTACTTACAATAATGGAGTGAAAATAAATAAATAAAAATACATACACTTAAATACAACAGAATCTATTAAAAATATCTTCTTCGTTCTTTCTCAGTCATTAATCATTTAGACTGCCACAAACATGAAACACCTTGGATGTCCATTGAAGAGATGTTGAATGGAAAAACAGGATCAAGAAGCAATGATAAGTAGATAATCCTGAACTTTTTTAAATAAACAAGTTTCACGTTACTGCGTCAGAGGTTCTTATTGATTAAAAACTTCTACATTAGAAGAAAATGTGGGCAGAATAACATAGAAGTACATTAGCACAATTGAAAATATACAGCAACATAGATTACTGCCAAACAGATTTATCTTTTTACTGAATTTTGCTCCTTCGTGTCAATATTAGAATATTAGACATCTATCTTGAAACAAGAAGCATAAAGTATATCTACATCCATTTTCCTTCCTGGGCTTGACAAGTTTCTGTATGATTAAGACTGGAAGTAAAGAACATGCAATGAATCCTTGTAAATGTTTTCCTCTCATACATACATCCTGTGTAAGAAAACGAGTACATAACGAACTCCTCGTACCCTCTCCTTCTTTCTTGCTTTAAGTTTTAAAAAATTTATTGCCAAATTTGTAATGATTTCTCTTTCTTCTGTTCTTTTATGTTCAGTTCTGTTGTTTCTCTTTAGAATTTTAGAATCTAAATTTTATGCATGGTTGTTCACACTACATTTCCATCTGCTCTCCTAGATGTTCATATAATGACTGAAGCTCTTTGTCAAAGGTATTCAACTGTTGTGAGTGTTCTAATTAGAATAAAGTGATGCCTTTATGAAAGGCAAGAAATAAAAAATGGAAAAATACATAAAGAAAGGACTTCATAGCTCAATATCAAGGAGAAAAAGCACAAATCCACTGAAGTTTTTGAGAGAAAGGCTACATGGGAATATTTTTTATTGACAGCGTAATGGCTGATGAAAACAATAAAATCTCAAAAGCCTTAGTATTTTAAAGTAGGGTTTTATTTATTTGAAATTTTAAAATACAAATGTAAAGGGGTAATTTTTTTACTCTGAAATGCTAACCCAATCTTAATGCAATTATGCTTTAGAGAATTAACAAAAAAAAAAGTTTGAAAGTAGAATATGAGACAAACTCCACAGATTTTTTTAATAGAAAATGAAATAGCAATGTGCTTCTGCTTGAATTTTTTTAAAAAGAAAAAAGTCCCCAGAATCACCACCAAACTCCACTCACCAAAACCCTAAGAGAAAATAAAGCAAAAAACTCCATCAAACGAAAAAAAATATGAGACTTTTGTTTATCCACCTTTGTTTTCCATTTCCTCTTCACCAAACATAATTGCTACATATTGCCAGAAAAAGTATTGTCTCAGTTAATACCTATCTTAATTTTCTTTTACAAAAATATCTTTGTTTAAGAACTCAAGAAAATATTTTTCTGAAGTGCCATAGCTCTTAGAATGTGTTTGGAAATATGAAGTAGTATATAGAATGTTTCAGTAGTATATGTTCAGCTTCCAAATGAAAAAAATAATAGATAAAATAATTAGAAGGTATATGAGATCTGTTTTAAAACCTATGAAATAACTATTACTTTATAGCATGGGTACTATAACTATTATTATATAACATGAATTGTGTGTTATTTAATTTAATTTAAAATAACATTTGTCACAGAAGGTTTTCTTAATCTATATGACTTTCTTTTAAATATATAGTTACACGAGAAAAAGCAAATTCAGATCTTTCTTATGTCTTCCTTAAGATTTTTTTAAAATATATGTATTCATTTTTCATACTACTATTACACATTCTCATTCTTCTTCCTGTTTTAAATTGTTTCTCTTTTCTCTGATTTTTGCATTATTTTTTAAACCATTTTAATGACTACATTCATTTAAACTAATACAATGATTAAATTATAAATTTCTAGACCCATCTGAATTCCAGAGTGGTGTCCTAATATGGATTGCCTATAAAACCTCTGTAGGAATATCCTTTATCTATATCCCTTAGACTACCCAGGATTTTTCTTTCTTTACTCTCTTGATTTCTCATAGCTCTATTGCCATGTGAAAACTCACACAAGAACAACTGATATGGTAAAGTCTAGATACCAGTAGGTGATATATGGTGTCGTCAGGCTTATTGCATTTGAAAGATAGCATGTGTACACAGACTTCAGAAGAGAAATATAGTTTTACTACTCTCCGTCTTAAAAAAAGGAGGAAAGTACTGAGAAAAATGCCTGAACATCAGCTAATGAATGATTGTTGTGGTTGTTTTATTTGTGACTTTTTGAAAAGGCACTTTTTTAAAGGAAAAGAAAAAACTCATTCCTTCTCGGGATTTGATAAATATAAAACAGTTTAAGAAAGCTCAACAAACATATTTAAGGCAAATATAGAGGAAAATTAGTTTTCTTTAAATTAATAAACTAATTTTATATTATATTTTTAACAATATTTTAGTCTTTGAGCTTTTCCACTCACAAACAGATCCCAATAACCCTGGCTTTACCAAATGCTACTACTTGATCTATTCAATTCCTGCCTGTTTCTCAAGCATGCATTTATATCTGTGTATGTGCCAATTGGTATTGTCACTGCTAAGCATCACATCAGGGAAAGTGCTGGCAGCAGCAAAACCATGACTGAAATGGAAAGTGAAAAGAGGGTTTAATAAATTCATTTTGGCAGCTGCAAATCATTCTGTTCCTTGTATTCAGACTTGTTCCACAGCTAGTAACAGCACAATCAGGGATAAAATTGCTTTCTGGATACATATTTAATAGAAGATAGATAAGATTTTTGTAATGGAAAGAACTATATTGGAGTATAAAGTTAGTGCTTTCTGTTTTGTTCAGAAAAAATGTGAGCTAAATCTATATTTCATCTTTCCATTTTCTGTTAGCTGACTGTATTGTTGCAATTGGCATATCTGTTTTACTGAATTTTTTTATGAAGTTTGACATGAAGTCGTGAGTCAAATGTAGTTTTTATCCACCTTAACTTTGGTGATTTTTTGCAATAAAGATTGCCTTTCTGCAATTAGTTGATCGACATATTTGCCTAATAGTTGGCCTTACCTGAAATGTCCAGAAATATGCCTTATGGACATATTTTCTTTCACAGTACGCTGTTTATTCCTTAGCAGTAATGTGCAATATAAAAACTAGTGTAATTCATGTATGATATTTTCATGCATCCAGAAAGTGAACTACTAAATTATTTATATCTCGTCATGCAATGTGGTTAAAATCACTGATAAAACTCTGTTTAGTGCTATGGGATTTATGGAATCATAGGTTCATGAAATATGCTGTGTTGGAAGGGACCCATCAAGATCATTAAGCCCACATCCTGGCCCTGCACAGGACCCCCCAAGATTCAGACCATGTGCCTGATAACATTATCCAAATGCTTCTTGAACTGGTGTTTAGATTACTGGAAGAAATACAGAAGAAGCAAAGGCTAAGGATTAATATTTGATGTCTCTTTATCTTGTCACTCTCTCTTTAGTCTCCTTTACTTTTTTAGGAACTTCTGGCAGCTGAACAAATATCCTGATTTTTTACTTTTATCTCTTTCAGAGAACTAGATTTGACTTGTCATTTGACAATGAAATTCACAAATACATCTTTCTAGTAATCAGTAGATATTTGTTATTATTGATGAAATAAGGAAGGATGATTAGCTTAATGCAAGCAAATCTATATACAATAAGGAATATTATTCACTTGCAGGCATATGAAGACCCTAGTGCAATGGTTCATTATTTTGTACCTCAAAGACTTCTGAACTAATGGACAGAAGGTTCTACTCATATGTTAAAGTTCTATGCTGTAGCCTTCACTCTTCTAGTGCATAATTTTTTCCAAATGAATTGGTAGGAAAGCTACAGGGAGCATTTCAGAGGATAAAGAATGGAAAGTTTAATTTGATGAACAGAATATTCCATTCATCCTTACTGCTTCTCTCTGATTACATATCCGTTCAGAATTTCAGCACATTCTTTGAGTTTTAATTTGAAAAGGAGCAGCAAATGACAACTAAAACATTCTCTGTGATAAGTAGCAGTTAGAGTATTGCAGTGTCCATCTATTGCATTCTCCAATGGCTGCAGGAGAATTCATTCTCCAAGGTCACGTACCTAGAATCTGTATTTCATGCTGGGAAGCACAATGTGTTAAGAGTTCAGAAAAACCAACGCACTAAGAAAACAGCAGAAAAGACAGGATACAACAAACATGAGTCATAAATTAATTTCTTATGGAGACTGAAACTCCGAAGGTCTGCATATTTCATCAAAATTCTGATGTCAAAGCTTAAAAATTCAGATGCCCGAAAGTCATGCTTTTCAAAAAATGATAAAAGACATGACAGTAATGCAATCTTGCATTTAAATAACCTAAGAAAATTAAGTTTGAAGTCAATTTTCTGTACAGCAATAGCTTCATGTAAGCAGCAGATGCACAATAGAATTAAAAAAATTGAATGTTTTTCAGTTGCTGTCACATTAATAGTGTGACACCAACAGCCAGGATAACCTAAAGATGATGATTCCTTGCTCTTCAAGAAAATGTCTGTTGCCTGGGAAATAGAAAAAGAGCAATTAGCCATAGAATTCAGGGACTTCAACATCTATGTATAATCATCAGGAACTTAGAGAAGTGAAATTTTTAAACCATACTTTGTCTCTTACAGAAGCTATAGGACTGGAGTTGAAGAGGAGTGAAAATCCATACAGAACCTGGAATCTTCCTCTCTCCTCTAGTGAGACCACATCTGCAGCACTACATCCAGCTCTGGCATCTCCAGCACAAGAAAAACATGGAGCTCTTGGAGCAGACCTAGGCGAGGGCACAGAAATGATCAGAGGTCTGGAATACTCTCTCTGAAAAAAGGCTGAGAGAGTTGGGGGTGCTTAGATTGGAGAGGGAAAAGTTCTGGGAGATCTCGGTGAAGCCTTTCAATTCTTAAAGGGGGCTTATAATAGAAAGGTTAATGGCTTAACACTGAAAGAAGAGAGAGGTAGATAAGCTATATGGAAGAATTTTTTTATGGAAATGGTGGTGAAGCATGGGAACAGCTTGCCCAGAGAAGCTGGATGCCCCATCCCTGGAAGTGTTGAAAGCCAGGGTGGATGAAGCTTTAACAACCTGATGTCTTGGAAGATGTCCCTGCCCATGGTAGGGATGTTGCAAGCAGATGATCTTTAAGTTCCTGTCCAACCTGAATCATTCTAAATTCTATATGTGTCAAAAAATATAGGCAGGGCAAACCTGTATTAAAAGATACTGCCCCAATATTTCACAAGTTCCAACACTTAGCTTGGGAGAAATTTTTTTTCTTAGCTCATGTCACAGATTTCAATGTGAACACAACAAAGTTTACAATTAGTGAAATATTGGAGTTTAGTTTTGGTTTTTGGCTTTCCAATGAACTTATTTAATCACTGCTAATTTCATTGAAATTAGAAGATAACAGCAGCGAAGTGCTTAAATACCTTCAAGTATCTCCGTTTGTGTAATTACAGTGCAACACAATTACTTCCCTCAAGTGTGCCTTGGGTAACATTGAGCTAATGGTTCACAGAATAAATTCAGTCCATAAATACCCGGACTACTATTTAATTGTTGAAAAACATAGGGAACATCTGTTGCATGGGCTTGTTAGGTGATAACACCATCATTAACTGCAGACAACAATGTATCATCCGTAGCCTGGTGAAGTAGGAGGTGGGTTGAAATATTTCTCTCTGTTGTGCTGAGCCCAATGAAAACTGTAGATGTTTCTCCAACAACTAATCCCACAACCCTGAATGCAAAAACATAGTACTTTTCTGAATATTTTCTTTTATCAGTTGGATTTGATAGGACACAGAAGACTGAGTTTTGTTTAGGTGCAGTGTCATTGTTTTCCAACAGAGAAAGCTGAACAGGCAAAATTCAATAATATAGCTCAGTTTCTGTGTAAACAGAAAATGAATTTAAGCACACATGGTAGTCTAGGTAGGAGAGGAAAAAGAGGGCCATACTTGCATCATTTAGGGCCTAGTTTTCTTTGGTCTTTCCAGGCAGTCATAATGAAATCCTATTTTATATGTGAAATTTTCCAATGCAAGAAAAAATATCAGCACTTTTCAGCTGTTCATGTGCAGAAAAAAAAAAGATCAAAGCCTCTATTAAGTATCTTAAATACAAATTCTAGTCATGGACAACATTACAACTCAGAGAGGAGAAATTAAATTGGTCACAGAGTAAACTTGTTTGCAGTTGGTAAAATATGCTAAAAGTTCTAGAACTGACACCTAGCCAAAGGATTTATCTTTCAAATATTATTTGTAACTATTCAATAAAGTATTTTTTTCTTTCTAGTGGCAGTAAAAATTAATATCTTAAGTATTAATCTTCTGTTCTGAATATTGATATATTTTAACTTTTTCAAAATAATTTTGATTACCTTTAAATACTTACTTATACCCTAGTTTAACAGGAATCTACCTGGTCTTTGCCATTTTTCGTAATTTAATTTAATTAAGCTTGCCAACCATGTGACCACAGAAGGAGCATAATTATTATTATTTCCATTAACTTGATCACTCCACTACAGTATCTTGGCTTTTTCATATTGTTTAATCTTTCCCCTTCATCTTCCTTTTATATTTAGAATATGGTGTGCTTTGATAAAATTATTTTTAATCCTGGCCCAACAATATATACCACTTATGCATTATCAAAATAAAAATCCCTGGAGATAAAGATATTTAAGATATTAAATTTTTCAATTGCTGGTTTAATTGTTTAGTGACATAATTGATTGTTCTGTCTATGCATCCCATTACTGTGCCTCAGTTAAGCATGATAAGACTAAATGCTAAGATCAACATTAAACAAAACTTGTATTGAATCTATTTTTCTCAAGATGAGTAGTATGCACTGACACAGAAGATAATTTGATTCATGGCAAAAGTAGGCTGAACTGGGCCAGCTGCCAGACATCAACACAGATGCCCTCTACACTCTCTCATTCTACTCCTCAAAAGGGCAGGAAAATAAGATGAAAAATGTCACGTGAGATCACTTGCCAATTATCATCACCAGCAAAATAACTCAGTTTGGGAATTTGTTTCCCCCTCAACCAGCCAAAGTCGATTTGGGTACCTAGAAACATATTAAAATACCTTCCCCCACATTGCCTGTTCTTGCTAGACACAGTTCTTCTTCAATTCTGACTCCTCCCTTCTCCCCACTCTGCTGAGTGGTACAAGACAGGGGAAGTGGGTGGTTGTGGTCAATCTGTAACAGTTCCTTTCTGATACTCCTTCCCTCTAATACCTTTCCCCCTACAAATGGGTCTTCCATGGATGTAGTTTCTTCAGGCAATATCTGTATGTTGCAACCTGGTTTCCTCTGTGGACTGCTGAGGATTCTCTGTTCCATTACCTGGAGTACCTCTACCTGCTTCTTTTTATCTCACTTTAGTGATTGGAAGGCTGTTGCCCACTTTCTTTGCTTCCTTCTCTCTCTCTCAGGCAGAACTTTACTCTTTATTGAACACACTTTTCCCTGAAGTGTCACAATCTTGAATGAGGGGCTCATACATGCCTTAGAGTGGGTCCATTCCACTTGGCTGGAATGAGCTGGGATCAGCACAGAAAAGCCCCAGTGTCTCCTTACAGGAGTCCCTAAACCCCACACATAGCCCCTTCCACAACAACCTTGACCCCTACAGCAAATAAAGGGATCAAAATACAAATTCTGCATATTTCTCTGAACCTTTAACTCTCTTATTTTGGCATTATTAATTTAAAAAAAGGAAACAGTATACATTATATAACACAGAATCCCAGTGAAATTATTGACATTATTTATAAACTATTAGGTTTGAAGTTTTTCTCAAGTATATTTGGAAAGTTAACTATGAAAGCTCTTTTCCTTGTTTTTTAATTTTGTAACTTTTCAAGGTTAATCAAGCTGTCAGGAAGAAATTGCAAATACATGTGCCTGCACTCAAGAGTACAAATGTGCAATCACAGCAGGAAAAGGAATATGTTTTCCACTCGGTTGCAATACATTTATCACAAAAGTTCTCAAGGAAAATGGTCTGTAACTTATATGTAGTTTTAAGTCATTTTTAAAAATATCTTCTCACACTAGGTTGTTAATGCCATTTCAAAATACTGCTTTGTAAGGGCATAAACTAGGAATGAACTTGTAAATAAAAGAAGTATAGCTAAATAATATTTCCTTTTTTTTTTCCTCTTCTATCTCTGTCTTATATTGATTCTTAATACTACTTTCCCAAAAGGATGAGATTTTCACAGTAGACACTGACAATTGCTTATCCATTTAGACATGCAATTAAATTGCATGCAATTTAACTTTTCTACAGGTAACAAGATGAGACATCGACTTGGCCTAGAGAAAATAGGCAATGAGTTAAAAGAGAAGGGCATTTATTTTGAATTCATTCCCCCTTCTTCTTGAAAGGAAGTTAAGACCAACATCACGTAAACAACTGTCTGCTTTTCCATGGATGGCTATTCAAGTTGGTATTGTTAAAAATAAAATCTTCTCTTCCTTTACTGCTTTCATCATTAGTTTCTTAATTTTTTTTTCTCTGAATTGATCAGTTAAATTGTCACTCAATAGGAAAGACATGCCAGCTCTACTGTTGTAGGAGTCACTACTAAGATGAGAAACTACTTTCCTTAAAACAGTACAATTTTTACTGAGGCAGCACTGAATGGAGGGTCCCTTAGCATAGGAACAGATATATTAGTCAATTCAGAGACAAACCTAGACAGGTAACTCTGTTAACAGTAACTTGTAGTGAGCAGTTAATGAGAAAGCAGATATGACTCAACCTTCCACCCTTCCAAATATCAGTCATGGCTTGCAAATAAAGCAATATATATCTAACACATATCTTTTTCTGGGATGTCTTTACCACCTACATAATAGAGTGACTATTTGAATATAGCACCAACATTCAAGCAGTTGAGTCTGTAGACTAAAGAAGCAATATCCTCGAGAAAAAGAAAAAGAAGGGGGGGAAATAAAATCAAAAAAAGAAAAAAAGAGGAAAAAAGAAGCAATAGAAGGAAAAAAAAAATCTTATGGTGATATACAAGTTTCTTATGTTGGTTTTTCTCTCAGAGGGCTGACATTAACCTTTTGTAAGTAAAGTAATAAGATAAAGATGATAATAAGATAAAGATGCTCTTATTTCAGTGATTTTCTACAGGTTATTTTAGAGTGCCTGTCATCTCTGAGTCCTGGCTTTGTTTGCTCCCTGCTTTTCTCAGCATTTTCTCAGTTTTGTTCATGTTTGCTCTATCTTGTGGCACTCTCCTTTTCCACTGTCTCCCTACCTGTCCTAACCTGACTTCTGCTTGGTGCTCACTGAGGAGATAGATTTCTTCCTCAGCACATAGCCCACAAACCATCAAGACAATGCCATTTTTTTTCTTCCCCGTTGCTCAGAAATGTGTATCTTTTTGTTTGTTTGTTTGTTTCTTGCAGGTATTTGCAGGTACTTTGGGATCCAGGTGAGGTTAATCTTCTTACTAAACGGCAAAGTATTGACTTCTTCTGATGGACTTCACACTTATTTACCCTGAATTTGATAACCTACATGAACAAGATGCAGCCAGACATAAGGTGGCAGACGTTGCTTAACCTGACAGTTTCACCAGCTAGAGACAGACCCACATCCCCCACTAGTCAGACAGGACCAGTATCTGACTGGTGTGAACTGTCAGGTGCTGCTATATGTGAATGGCAAATTGATTGATAACTGTGGAAGCAAAAAAAAAGAGGGATTCTATAATTTTTCCTTTGCTGAATTTGGTCCTGATAAGAAAAGATAAAATGGAAAAATTTTTTGCATACTTAACAGAAACTGTCTGAATCAGTAAGGATTAAAAATCATAAATGAATGTTCTGAAGAATTTGGCACTGAGGTCACAAGTTAAAGAAAATAATACAATACTTTCATAAAATGTCCCTGAGATTTCCTATTAAATTTTTGTTCATGTTGAACACATTTTTCTTCACTTCCCCAAATCAAAACTACAGAATCAACTTTATCAAAATTTAAAAATCCTCATATTCTACTTTTAATTAAATCATCAAAATTTTCCACTCCGTTTCAAATCCTTGCACTGGTTTTCAAAATCTGCCTCTTTCTCCTATAGCCCTGTGAGACAATTTTTGTCTTCCCCCATATGAAAGATAGCAATAGCCACAGACATAGCACTCTACCAATATCTGTAATAAGGCCCTTTCTCTCCACATCCTTGCCCTAAGTATTTTTCACTGTCTCTTCTCTTTTTTAATTCCATCTTCTGTTTTCTCAGTGGAATGAGTAATTCCTAAATCCTTTGTGGTATCTGATTTTTCACCACGGTTCTCTTTCTTTCTTGAATACTCTGCACATCCTTTTAGTTTATTTGTCTTCTACTGCTGCTGCTACTGTCAAGCTCTGTGTGTTTCGTCCCCTCTCTCCTTCAAAAGGAATTATTTGACTGAACTGTAGTGTCCTTCTTCAAAACTAGTTCTTCTATTATTGCTTCCTCATTTTCTGACACATCATTCCCCAGAGAAGGGCATCAGTACATTCTTCTGATGAATTACTGTAACTTTTCATCATCTTTATTTCTGTAGGCCTCCATCTGTTTCCCTTTCCTCCTTGTCTGTGTCATTCTAATGGACAGAGCAAGCTCTCTCAGGCATGGAAGAGAAATTCCTATGAAACACTGCACAATACAAGTATAAATCTATAAAATTTTCAGTACAAAAAAGATTTTAAATTAGAAATGCTTTCTTTAAATTAAGTTTCAGTTTCAGTTTTATGATGAAAATGTCACAGACACTAAATCAAGTCTCCTATTATCAAGAAAATAATCAAATGAAAGATATATGATGCATAAATCATCTGGTTAGAACTTTATCCATTTCCATTTAGATAAACCTTCTTATCCTACAACTTTTTTTTATATTTTAGGTAACATAAAAACAATCATAAACACTAATCATTTTGAAATTTGCTTTAAAAAGTACTGAATAGCTATCTTGAAAATTGATGCAATTTTTTCCAAGTTCTCAGTATTGTGGATGGATCGTATGCTAAAATGGATATGTCATCCCACAGAGTACACAACATGTAGATGAGGTTAATATTCCCCAATTCCAATTCACTTCCAACTATTATATGAGAAGCAGTTTCCTTGAAAAAGAAAAGATACGGTAATTTTATGTTTATAAGATGCACCTCTTTGACTGAAGTGCGGCTTTTCATCCGGTGCGGCTTATATATGGACAGATTCCAGCGAAATGCCAACCCGGAAGTGCGAGGTGGGCCGGCCTGAGGCGGGGTGGAGCCGGGGCCCGGCCCCTCTCGAAGCTGCTGCCGCGGAGTGGAGGGGCTGACCGGAGCCGTGCTGGGCCGAGGCGGGGAAGGGCCGGAGCGGCTCCGCTGCGGGGTCGGGGCCTGGCCCCTCCTGGAGCCGCTGCCCCGGGGGGTGGGGCCTGCCAGAGCTGGATCCTCGCTGAAAAAAAAAAAAAACCAACAAAAACTAGCAGCTTATCACCTGGTGCGGCTTATTTATGGACAAAGCCCATGGTCTTCCCGGCTACCCAGAAGTGCGGCTTATAACCAGGTACGTCTTATGAGTGTGAAATAACTGTAATTTAAATCTAATACTTCTAATGATTAAGATAGAGGGAAAAAATGCCAAATCTCTTACTGAAATACAACTCCAGAAGCTTGACTGCTTAAAACTATCATGCATAACTATTTTCATGATGAGTCAAAAATTTTTCAAGAAAGTTTTAAAAATAACAAATTAATTACAAACTAAATACTGAAGTTCTTATTGATAAGTAATTTTTCATTCGCTAAACAAGTCTCACTGAGATATATGCCCACAACAGACACAAAATGCCACGAAGGTCTCGGGACCTCTCAGTTTATTTTTCCCTTACAGGCTCCCATACATTTTTTAAGGTCTTGGACCTGAACAATTAGACTACCAGTTTTTTGAATTCCAAATAATGGTACTACATCCATGCAAGGAAGACAAGGAATACTGCTACATTTTAGTTCCTAATATGCATTTGACACTATCTTACGGACCAAATCAGCCTCACCTCAGTCTTTTCACCTGAAAAATATGAATGGACACTGATGTATGAAAGATTTTTTGACAAAGTATCACAGAACTCAAGATAAAAATGTATATCTAATAATAACAAAACATATTATTATATTTTTGTCTAGAGCAGAAAAAATACTCATATCAGGACTATGTAAAACTGTTCTTAAAATTATGATGAGGATTAATGCTCTAAACAAAAGAAAGAAAATATTCATACTTTCAAGCTGTTCATCTCATTAAAATGTTGCTCTCTTTCCCACATCTAATTTCTTTACAGGCTCATGAGCCACATATACCCCAGTAGTCAATTTACTTCTCCCTTCAGAGTTCTAACACATGGGTGTTCAGTGGGGGCTTGGAAAGTTGTACTATCCTCTTTAATCTTTCTATAAAAATTAAATTGAAGATTAATAATTGTCATATAAACAAATGAGGTCTACGTGAGTAAATTATTTTCTGTACAACATAAAGCTTCTTCTACGAAACTTCAGTAATTTATTTAAGTCCAATATGTACGTATTTCTTGTCCTGCCTGCTAAAAATCTCCTAGTTACAGTGATTTACACTGAGTGGAATGTTACAGTTTCTGTTGAGCATTATTAACAATGCTGAGGAAAATGAAGGACTAAGACTGCATACCCTCTCAAAATGAGGACTTTTTAATGGGAAACAATATCAATTAAGTCCTCACGCACTGAATGAACTTTTTTTCTGAACAATTGGATCAAACTGCCTGAAAGCTTCCTAGAAGCAGGTGGATATTTACAAAGTTCTAATGTCTACTTTTTTAGTTCCTGAACTTTGCATAGAATTTCTAAATAAAGTGTTGACATTAGTGAAGACAACAAAGGTGGCAGCAAAAGGCTGTGATTTAGACTGAAAGGTCACCTGAAAACAGAGGGTTAACCTACAAATTCATTCTCCCATATATCAAATGATGTCTTTAAACAATGAATGAGCTCATAAAAGTGTTTTATCTTTCTCAGATGCTTCACAGCTTGGCATTTAAGAAAATCCTCCAGGAAATACAAGTCTCCTGGGGCATCTTAATAAATTGAATCAAGTTTTATTAAATTTCATATGATTGCTATAAACATTAGGCTCTTCATTAAATCTGTGATCTGAGCAGTCGCATGTAATTTTTTCAAAAATATTTTTTAGCCAGTTCAGGCTAAGGTCTTAAATACTTGCAAAATTATCAATTTTTTTTTTTTTTTCTCTAGCCATGTTTTCATAAGCAGCTCACCGGGTTTTGCAGTACACATGCTGTATATATCTCTGCACAAATAATTAATAAGGGCAGCAGGAAGAAATCTATGAATCAAAGAAATCTATCATCTCCTGAGTCGAAATGGTATGTTTCAGCCATAAATAAAGTGTATTCATATTAGGATACTATGAAGTCTCTTCCAATCAATCTCTCCTTGAACAAAAATACTTTTTCACGATAATTACCTCATTTCGGGGGCAGAAAACTAAATATAATTACATTTATTTAAAAAAATCTAATTTAGTTATGACTATATTTAATAAAAATAGCCTTTTAGAGGATTTTTTTAATTAACTATCTTGTTTTTAAACCAACTGTACACTAAAACATTCAATATATGGCTTTAGATTAATTTTTAGGATTTGATAACATAGAAGGAAATACTTATGATTCAGTTTTAAAATTATTACTTATACTCTGAATATTTTTTAGTCGGACTAAGCCAAAGCATCCAAACCCTCAGAGAACTTTGAATTTCAAGAGAGTACTTAAGGTGAGCTCCATGCCTCCAAGCATTTTCACACGTTAAACTCTACTTATCATTTAGTAAAGCCTGCATTCCTTTTTAATATCCAAATTCTTGGAAAATAAAGGACGGAACTGAGTTGCTTAAATTCAGTGTTGCTTTCCTTGACGCTTCAGGAAATCTCTTGTAGCTCCCAGCTCTTGCTCCAGAAATGTACCAATTTCTTTTAGGTCTTCCCATCTGCATCTGTCAATCAGACTTAGGTGAATGTCTGGGAGCTACAGTTCCCTGTAGAAAAGGAGTATATTCTCTAGTTCTCACAAAATCAGAGAAAAATATTACTAATATTACTAAGGTTGCATCTTATGTGATGGCTGTTGCATCTTACAGGACTGTATAAGCAGTCAGTAATGAGTTTTCCCAAGGTGAAAATCATGCCTGGAAACCTTACCACCCCTTTAATTCAAAGCAAATATGATTTGATTTGGCTTCACTGGAAACTTGTTGACACAATCCCCACCAATACCCTTTTCCTGTGAGTCCCAAAGGGGGCCCCAGTATTACAGGGCACACAGCCAGAAATACTTGGCCTCATTCTGATCAAGAAAAACAGTTCCAGCTCCTGCTGGAACACCCTGTAACACCTTGCCACTGGTCTTTTAGCCATGTTTTATTTCTCCAACTGCTGTTGTGCGATATAGATTGTGGTGGTCATCGTGACCTGGGGTAGCAAGGAAGGGCCTTTGTTTCTGGCAGAAGCCAGGAACTGTGTTGTAGAAGTTTGAATAGAAAGAAGCAGAGTAACAGGAAGTGTTCAAAGACCCTCTTCTATCTGCATTACATTCATGTAACAAAGCAGGGGTAGGAAACCTGCTGCCAGAACCAGATTCATGAGGCAGGGACAGAAGGCCTGGAATCATCCTCATTTTATTATATATGCATCTTCTCAATGGTCTCACTATCTGAGACTGAGCCTCTATGTTCTTGCTCTGGCTGTGTTAAAGCCAGGGCTCTGACACTAGTTTCTAAACTCTAAAACAGCTGACTTTTATCAGGACTATGAGTTTCAAGGGTCAGTTACTCTAACTGCTCTAAGGCACTGTCTTAAGCTTCCTGCTTAAAAGATCTGAGCAAAGAGTTTGCAGCTGCATATGTCTCTGTGAGAAGCCCAGAACTTTCCTGCCACTCCTGAATTTCTGCTTGCAGGGATTCTTGCACTTTTTCATGTTCTTCTACCTTTCTATTTTTTTTTTTTCTCCTACATTCTCCCAAGCATCTGCAACCTTGCGTGACTTGTTTTACAGAATCTCACCACTTTTGTTTTACCACACTGTCTCCACTTTTTCAGATCTTAAATTGCCATTGAACTTTCTTTGCTTTTGCACTTACCGAGGGTAACACAAGATTTCTCGGTACCCAGCTGTACTTCAAAGATGCCAGTTAAGATTTCTAAAGATGTTTCTGGTTCTCAACGCCAGTTCCCTAAATCTCCCAGGTTGGCAGACAATTCCCATCAGTACTGTTCAGCAGACATTTTATTCTGTTAAGTAAATTTACTCTTCTCACCAGGCCATCTTCATGGCTGTTCACATCAACAGTGAAGCCCACTATCTCCACTGAAAATAGCTGGAACTTCAGCAGCTGCACCAAGGGCATTAAACGTATCTGCCTGTGAACCTAGATAAGGACCTACTTGAAAGTAAAACAACTATGCCTATGCAGCAATAATATTTGAAATCACTGTCATTCAAACATGAAAATAAAACCTCAAACATCAAAAACCCCAAAGGTATATATCAGTAAAATATTTTTTTTTTCATCTAGTTTGTGGGGAGTACTATCTCTCTCATTATTCTCTATTGTGGTTCAAGTGTTTGTTCTGTCAGGGAACATTATTCTATCACTTCAGACTAGAGCCTCAGAATACTATTACAAGTCAGTTCTAAGAGCTCCAAGTCCATTACAAAATGTCAAGAAATAGAATAATAAATTTATGGAATATTTTATGTTGGAAGGGACTTGTAAGAATCACAGGCCAGCTCTCTGCTCCTCACAAGGGTACCTGAAATTAAAGCACATGACAAAGTTCAAACAGTAAAGGGAAAGCTTATTTTATTATTTTTGTGCACAAATTCTAATATTTGAGTTTCTTCAGAAGTTGCAAGCTTAAGTGAAATGAAATTCTTATGTGAGCATATGTTTTGCTCATATGTTCAAGATTTGATACCAAGATGGAAGTTTTATCTAAGTCTGTCAATGCCTTTGTATTGTCCTTGTTTTGTTTCTGCAATAATGCCTGTACAGCATGCAGTGTGACTGACTACAGAAAGCCTGACTGGAATTGCAAGTTGCATCTTAACTCAAGGCAGGTGCAGCCATTATGCCCTGGCTGTCCAGTTCTTTGATTGTTTGCTGTGATTTCTTGAAATACATCACAATGCACTCATTGGCCATACACTAATCTGCCCTTACAGAAGAAAAAAAAGAATGGATATTTCAATCTCTGAGATTTCATCCTGATGGGCAGGCAGAATGCAGCCTTAAGGTGCTATTGAAATTTGAGGCTGATCAGATATGTGTTAAATGATCTTCACTGTCTCCTGCCTCATATCTGTGGCTAAATAATGAAAGGCTAGAGAACAGACTCTGCCCTGCAGAATGGGTATCATGCATAGTTTCTTGTAAGAAGTGATTAGGCCTAATCCACCATATATCAAATGCATATTAGAATGAGATTTGTCAAAGCAGCTAATGATTTCATTTTAGGATATTTCTGTAAGTTGAAATTAATAATTTAATGCAAATTATATATGGATATAAAGTATTTCTGAATATTTACTGACATCTTTGTCATATTTTTAAATGGAAACAAGACATTTGTAAAGAGTGCCATCCTGCATTTTTTACGAAACACTAAAAATCACTCTCCCAAGAAAATGAATCTTCAAAATAAAGTGCACATAAACAAATTATTAAATTCTTAGATGTTACAGTATCACAATATATATGCAAATAGTAGATCAAAACTTGAATAGTCAATCTATTTTGTTGATATTTTACAAACAGGTTTTATGACACTAGGAGAAATATTTAGTTGTATGTGAGATAAATACACATTCTCTTCATTGCCAGAAAGTAGGCTGTCTTGTTTGTTCTCTCATGTAAAATTATCCAGGTGTGTTTTAAACATGTAGCCTTTATTTTATTTAAACATATAATCACACCTTTATGATTGATGCAATTAATTACAGTTATTGCAATTATGGTTGTTTACAAGCGTAATTTATATGTAAATTTAATACTGAATTATTCATGTCACTAAATTTGATATTCCTGATAAGCCATGAGACACTGTCTTATATGAATGCATTGTTTCCTGCTTTACATCCAGACGTGGTAATATTTTATCTGTTTTTCTTAATTTTATTAATAAATACCTCTAATGAAAATAGTAAAATGACTGAAACAGGACGAAAATGCCTTTAGGAATCAATACTAATTCTAATATAGATTAGATAGGGATCTAATCTGATGGAAACCTGAATTTTCTTATCATTGCTTTACACGAATACACTACCAAGCATCACAATACCGCGATTCATTTTAGCTCTAGCTTTAAATTTTATTTGTGGCTCCATCTTTGTGTCCAAAATTCTTATTGAGTAAGTTTGACAAAAAATTTTCTGTAAACATCAGTCTTCATTCTACATTAATAGTAGATCAATAGAGGAAGTTAGCAGCTGGTTGGTTTATGAGGGATTTAGGTAGCCTGATTTCCATATATATCTTTGGAAATACATTTGTTTTAAACACTGAGTGAAAATTAATCTGAAAAAACCCTGCAATTCAATGGTTGGACATGGCCTTGCCTGGTGTCAATGTCAAAATTTGGTGGATCTTGACTGTATTGACTAGTTTTACCACATTATTATAGCCACATATGTAGAATATTTCCTATTTGCTTGACTACCTTTGGAAATTCAATCACTAGTATTAAGTGATTGAATGAATTTTTATATTGATAGAGTATATATTTACAATCTTTTACAAACAGCAAGTTATTTTTCTAAACACAATGATAAATCTTAAATAAATCCATCCACTCCAATGTTGCCTATTTTTAAGGCCTATTTTCATAGTCATTGTTTCCAATAAAGCGTACTTCTTCTCTGGAAGGATTATGCTCACTTTAAGCCATTGGATGCTATGAAGCTTTCAACTGTTTAGGTGAGAACAGTCATTCTCCGCCATTCTCCACTACACTGTTTCCCCTTATAGATATTAGAATAAATTAGTTTGTAAAAACTGTGACTACGATGGAATTCTGCTTGGAACAACAGAAAACATAGCATTTTTCAGAAGTTCTTTTTTGCCTTGGGAATGTTTGATGAAGTAAACTGCTAATTAAAAACATCAGAAGTACATTATTGCAATCTTAGTCCTTTTTCTTAAACACTGAGAAACCCCAAGCACTTTTAAAATGAATATAAAGATCAATATAAGAAAATTAGGACTAGTTCAGTTGTCAGTGCATAGACATCTACTGCATTATGGATTTCTTGGTTCAGAAGAGCAGAGGTTGCCTGCAGATCTGTAATATAGATGAGTCTTTTATGGATGCCTTAGATACCCTAGGAACTCTCACAGGTACTAGGTAACTGAACTAAGCGCTTCATAGCTGTGCTGACTTCCATTGAAAAGAAAGCCAAAACTGGAGATGAAATGTTTTCTCTTATAAAAGAAGGAAAAATGAAAGAGTCAGTGTATCATCATGACAGATTATATGCATGCAGCACATACATATTTTTATGAATCTGTCCATGATACATACCTTCAATTCTTCCTATACCTTCTACTTTTAATCAAACAAAACTGTACAAAATTATACTGCACTCTTTCTGGGAACATATACATTTCCATGGGAAATGCATTTATGACATTAATGTTATTTATTTCAAATACTTAAAACATTTCTTTGGGTGAACTGAATCACTCTCTACAGGTACTCTCTCTGTTATAGTTGCCTCCTGAGGACAAAACTGAGCCTCCTTAAACATAGGTTTGCAGTGTCATCAAAAACACCCAGGGGAATTTCACTTGGTCTCCACATGCTATTCCAGACAGGTCTGGGAAATTCAGATCTAATTTTAATGAGCCAGTCTCATGCTGGATATTGCAGGATCTTTCAAATTGCAGCAGAAAACCCTGTCTAAGTAACTGAATTGTATTAGATGTCTGAAGACCATCTGAACAGTTTCTCCAGTAAGGAAGCTCATCCATGGTTCCAAATACTTCTTTGGAATCTTGCCTAGGAGATGTTAACAGCTTTCTGAACATGAGATATTTTTAATTAAATAACAAGCACAAAGTGAACCAACATTTTTATTGATTTTTTTTCATTCAGAAAACGTGGACTGAAATTAGTTTTCACCCACAGAGATATCTAATGGCATTTTTAACTCTTTCACACCTGTAGTTGATACTCTGGTTGTTTCACAGACCTTTTGAGAGCCTTACCACATAGCACACTGTGTATGACACTGATATGTGAGACTATGACTTCATGTTGTCTACTTTTTTACTTGTGTATGTATCAAGGTTGATGGTTATCAAACCTGTTTTCACACAAAATTACATATTTTGTTACAATCCTGATAGGTTTCATAGATGTGTGTGTGTATCTGTAAACACAGGCATCTGCACTAATACTTTTAAAAGATCAAAACTCTTTAAACCCTAAATTTTTAATGAGCCTGCAAGTGAAGGAAAAGTCTGTTCCACAATATTACAGTACTCAACAGTATGAACAAGAGGTTTCTATATTGAAACTTCCTCAGATTCACAGCACATGAAACACAAAAGGGCATAGCCTCAAACAGCGGGTTTGGATGACAAAAGAAAATAACCATTGTCTAAAATGAAGCCAAATCCTTATCTGTAGGATAATGAAGAAAATAAAGTCACAAACCATCTTTTTAAATTTAATTTTCTAAAGTGAAAAAGACAAAATCACCATCTCTGGGTTTATTTTAGAGAATTAATTGAAGAAAAGAGGGGGAAAAAAGCTAACCAATTGCAGTTCTTAAAAAAAGACATATCTGGCTATTATAAAAACATTTAATAGGTAAGTCTTACTATAAAAATATATGAAGCTACAGCTGAAATTTTCATCATAGTCAACATTAATACAGAGATGATACCTTCCATTGTGGAAGAGAACCAGAGACAGATATCTGTAAAACTTCAGACTGATCTTGTGGTGAAAATATTATTTTATTTATTTTTTTTAAATCAATGCACTTGCAGAGCAGTGCACAGGAAACAATTAAACACACACATATCTGATATATCCTAACAGGACACCTAAGTTTACAGATTCCCAGAGTGATAAAGTGTTGGGAGATTGGAAGCAATCATCTAGTCCAAACTCCTCACTTAAGCTGGACCATGCAGAGCTGTAATCAGATGAATTTTGAATATATCCTTGAAATATATTCTTGAAAATCTGTTCTAGTCTTTGACCAACCTCACAGAGAGAGAGAAAAAATAGGTGTTTTCTTTTATATGGAGCTACCAACAAGCTCTATGGAGAATACTGGGAATGTACTTCTTTTTGTTTGTTCTTTGAGGAATGAGAACTATACTAACTGTGGCTTTGCTAGAGAAAAGAGTAACCACATAATATTTGTCTACTGTGGTGCTTCAAACATTAGAGGGCATATGGTTCACGAAAAAAGAAAATGAGGAAGGAAAACAAAAAATGCCTCTGCTTCATGTATGAGATATTTGGGGGCTAAAATTAGCCCACCTTTTATTCTACCTAGGCAGTTAAAACCATAGAAAGTTTGACTGGATGAGAATGGTTCCAGTTTTTACAGAGATATATGTCAATATGAAAAGAACTTGCTAATGAATATGCCCAATATTGCAAAGGCACAGTATTAAAGTTTTATATATCCTCCCCCTGGCCCCCTACATTTCCTTAGTGTAAACCAGATGTTTGTTTCCTTGCCTGTGTAGTCCCAAGAACCTGTGTTTCATATAACTGTATATATAACCTCTTCAAGAATGACATTCAGAGTTGAGTTTTGTCTTCCTAAGTCACTGTTAGTTTGTGAAGGAACCCAGCTCTTCTGGGAAGGGCTGAACATCTGCCTGACGATTGGCAGTGGTAAATTAATTCCTTGTTTTGTTTTGCTAGCTTGCAAGGCTTTTGCCTTACCTATTGAACTGTCTTTTTTCACTTCTGCCCTTCAGATTCTACCCCTCACCCCCCATTCCACTGGGAAGGAGGAGTGAGTGGCAGGGCAAGGCTTTTTTGCCAGATGGATTATAGCGTGGCATGGTGTTGTTTGGCTTCAATGTCAGGGAGTAATGTGCATGCCTCACATTACAGACTGTGCTACCATTAGAAACCCTGGGGTTACCCATTAAATATCTTTTTTAGTTGAGTTTTCTGCAAGACACAGTTTTCTTCTTTGTTACGGTATTCTTACTGAAAAAGTTTCCCATTGAAATTTGTCATCTACTAAAAGTGAAGAATTCCAATGTGATGCCAAAATAACAAGCAAAATATGCATTATGGAACATAATTTGCTTTAAATGTGCACCAAGAACAACAGACTACATTATTTCAGATGAAACCTTCTTAATATTTTACTAAAATTGTCAGTTTTCCAAATGTCACGTTTTTCTTTTCATATTGTGCTCAGATTGCAGGAAACCTGCATGAGCTTTTGAGGCTAGCAGGAGCATTACAGGCTCTATTTATTTATAATACTCACAGTTCATCCCATGGTATTAAAAGAAAGCGAAAAAAAGGGAAAATGGATTTTAACTTCAGGCAACAGAGAACATAGATGACATTTGTGTAGAAGATTAAATAGCCATCAACTATAATTGTGGTAAGCCCTGGAGAGGTTTTTTGTTTGGTTGTTTGTTTTTTGGGGATTTTTTTAAGTCTGAAAGTTAGAAAGACACAAAAATGTTATGTTATAACAATTATCCTGCTATATTCAGCAGTGGTGCAGCCCCACAATTTAGGAAGGATGTTAAGACCCTTGGATGAATCCAGAGGAGGGCAACAAAGCTGGTGTAAGAGCTTAAAGCAACGTTCCATGAGGAACAGCTGGGGACTCTGGCAAAAAGCAGGCTGAAAGATCTCATTGCTTTCTACACCTTCCAGAGGAGGGGAAGTGGAGAGAAGAGGTGCTGATTTTTTCACCTTGGTATCTGGTGAAAAGATGCTTGGGAATGGTCCACGGATGCATCAGGGGATATTCAGTGTTGACTGAACAGGCTTTGCAGCGAGGTTGTTGATGTCCGAGCTTTGTCAGTGTTTGAGACAGTCAGTGCCTTTAACAATGTGCTTCAACCTTTCTTCAGGCCTGATGTGGTCAGAGAATTGGCCAATTTTAGGTCTCTTCCAACGGAAATTCTATTCTATTCTATTCTATTCTATTCTATTCTATTCTATTCTATTCTATTCTATTCTATTCTATTCTAATCAATGTTCTTGAATATCTAAAGGAAAGACCATAAAATTAATTAAAAATTTAAAAAATATTGCTTAATGATTATTTAAAGCAAATACCTTCCCAAGGTCATTATACTCATGCCAGCTTTCTTGCCTGGAGAAGAAATGTCACATTTTAGAAAGGGGGTTTTTCAAAGCAGCATTTTAAAATACATAGCAAAGGTATTTTTATTCCTCCATTATGCACTGACAATACTGAGTCCTGTTAGAATTTTGCAAAAATGTAATTAATATATAGAGGCATAATTTAATTTCAGCTAAACATACCCAGAAGTCACTGCACAAGATCTTGAAAAGATTAACTTCTCTATCTACATGCTACTTTGAAAATAACACAGTCAAGAAGTGGTGTACCACATCCTTCAGAAAATAAAAAATAATTTAGCTGTTGCTATTGAATAACATCTTTATACTTCTTTAGACTTATTAAAGGTAAGGCTGCATTTTTTTTCTGTTCTTACCACATGGTAAGTGGGTTATCTGATGAAACAATTTGGTTTGACTGGCCTAGAGCTATTCAGACTATACAACATCATCTGCATTTTTCTACTTTGTTCATGAAGTCCAACAGAGAAAAAAAAGGGAAGTAAATTTTCTTTTGTTTTTTTTTTTTTGCTTTTTGAAAAAAGTTGAAACCAAAACTCTGACATAAGCTTTTGCAACCAAGCATTGCAACCAAGCTTTGCAACCAAGCTGAGAGAACTACATAGAATTTTACCTTTCAGAGTATATAAAAAATTTTGCATAATCTCAGTTTTAAACTAAAAAAAGAGAGATTTAGATAAGGCATTTAGAAGAAATTCCTTGTTAAGAGGATAGTGAGGCACAGGGACAGGTTTCCCAGAGAGGTTGTGGATGGTTCTTCTCTGGAAGTACTCAAGGGCAGTGTGGGCTGGGCTGTGGGAAACCTGATCTAGTGGGTGGCATTCCTTTTTATGGCAGTGGGGTTGGAACTAGAAGACTTTTAAGCTGGCTTCCACCCCAAGTCATTCTGCAACACTATGAAGTGCTGACTCATTCATATTTGCCCTGATGAAATATTTATTTTCCCAGTTAGTGATGTCAATTCATATCTCCAAACATTGCATACCATTATGCATGCATTTTGATCCCAAGAATATTCCTCTTGAGTAAAATAATGCAGTTTTGAAAGTCATACTAAGTGGAATCCCACTGAGATCAACCCATGCCAGCTGTGTTGTAATAACCACTGGTGTGACAGTGTACTTGGAACAGAAATTGAGTTTACCCAGCTTGCAGAATATGCAAAACTATGTTGATTAGTGTTAAAATAATCTTTATAAAATACACTAAGATCCAAAATCAGCAAAACAACTTTCTGCCACAACAATTGCAGCCTTTTACTTAGCAGGAATCTCAGAGATGCAAAATATTGAGTAGATGAAGCAGTAACTTCAGTACTGCTTGTAAAACTTTATTTATTGACAAAGTGAGTATATTTTTCAAACCTGGGGGTAAAAAAAAAACAAACAACAAAACCAAACCAAACAAACAAAAATACAAAACAAAACAAAAAAATACCATTAGAACATTTGCATAACCTCAAGCTGAAAGCCGTTTAAATTCTAACCTGGACAAATACATACAGGGAACAAAGCTTGACAGATGAGCTCCAAGAACATTGGCCATGTTGTTTCTTGCTATGATAGGTTCTTTTGTGTCTTTTCTGTTGTTGTTAGTTTCTACTGACCGTTGTATTTCACAAGACTAAGAAGAAAATAGGTATGGTGCCTAAAAGGCAGAAAAAGTTATTTTGTGATACATTACACCCCTGCATGCAGTACATATTGTTGCTTAAAAATAAACCAAGCCAACAGATATCTTTTTTTGTCATGTACATAGCTCAAGATTGCAGTAGACCCTCTGTCTTACTTCATAAGCAGACCCTATTTGTAAAAATGAATAGATACAAAATTTGAAATTTGCTTTATTTTACTGGAATATGCTTACTTGATAAAAAAAAATCTTGCTGCTTTTGTTTTCTAAAAAAAGTCTTATACAACTTTCCCCTCCTAAGCAAACATCATAATGGGTAACAATGACAACATGAACTCCTACTGGCAACAGAAATACCAATATTTTTCTGTGGGTATTAAAAATTAAAAAAAAAAAAAACTCCTGTGGAATTTATTTCAAAATCTAAACAGATACTTTTGAAAATTATTTGTGATTAAAATACTTTTACAAAATAATATCTGTAATTGAAATATTAGAAAATATAACAAGTATCAGCATTTTTTGTTTCTGAACCCTTTAGAGTAAGCAGAATACAATATTTGCACTATAAAATATAAGTATTCTTTAAAAAGCTGCATCAATATATACAAGTGTAATATTACTTCAAGTTTACAAAGCATAATTATTAATGAAAATTCCTGATCACATTGGTGGAAGTATAGCTCAAGAAATACTTTACAAAAAACACTATAAATGCATTATTAACATGACTATCAATATTTCTTAATTTTTTTAACATAAGAACGCTAAAAAAAAAGAACATTAAAATGCTCAAGATAATTTAAAAAAGTTTTCTTTAATAAAATTCAACAACTGTATTGTCTCAGAACTCTTGCTTTTTTAGTAAGAAATTAATGTAGAATTTATCGTGATTTCATTTTGTTATATCAAAACCTATACCAGATATTGACTAGCATATTTTTGAAGGAAAAACAGCCTGAAGTCCAGAATCTCCTTTCAACAGCACAAGTTCCTCCAGGTTCTACATATTTCCTAAACTTGGAATAAAAGGTGACATATTTACTGAGAAAATGAAGAGTGTACTTTCTGCACTACTGAGTTATGTTTTAATTTGCCTTCTCTTGTTCCATGCACAGATGCATACACTTCTGAAATATTTTTCCATACACCCTACTGTTTCCATGTCACTGTAATTCACACTTTATTTAAGAGTCAATTAATTTGGTATTCACAACAGGCTACATCCCTGACACAACTTTCTATTCTGCATTAGAGGAAGTTGTGGTATCTCTCCTTGCTGCCTCAAAAATTGAGGTCACTTTCCTGATCCCCTACATACAATATCAGTTTAAACAGCCAGTTACAGCTGAAAGGTGGTTTGGGAAGATGCCATCTCTAATGCGGGATCTTTGCAGAAAAGTCTAAATGGAAAGAAAGTACAGTAATTTCACCATTATATAAGCCGCATCTTTTTCATTGAAGAATCCAGCCTGCCCCAGCAGTGCGGCTAATCATCAGGTGCGGCTTATTTATGGAAAATTTCCGGAGAATTGCCAACGCGGAAGTACGAGCCACGGGGGGAGCAGGCGTTCCCTGCCCCTCAGCTCCCGGCGAGCAGCCGGGCCCCCGCCGTTCCCGCTCCTGGCGCTGCCACATCCCGCTGTCAGCCGGCTCCTCCCGGCGCTGCCGCATCCTGCTGCTGCCTCCGACTCCTGATCTGCCTGGCCCCTCAGCAGCACCCCCACCCTGCCACGAAGGGGGAAAAAAAAAAAAACAACAACAAACAAACAAACAAAAAAAAAATAGGCGGCTTATGTGCAGGTTATGTATGGACAAATTCTGTGGTCTACCTTGCTACCTGGATGTGTGGCTTATAATCAAGTGCAGCTTATAATTGTGAAATTACTGTAATTGTGTATCCTCTCTTTTAGGTTAACGTCAAAGGAGCTTAAATCATCACCTTCATAGCCACCTCCATCAAGGTACTGAAGAACACACATCACTCATGGCCCTCAGCAGGTCATTAACTACCACTTTTCAAATTCATGAGTATTAAAGTCTTATTGTTCAATCTTCAAACATATCACATATTTACAAATTTGGCTTATTATTTAGTATACAACCTTGGGGAACATTAAGTATGGATTAATTAAATTTGAGCTGTTATATAAAATCAGTTTGGCTGAAATGCATTTGCCTTTATGAATGGATTCTGGTTGCCAAAAAAGAGTGTAGTTGTGCAATTTGAGCATAATCTCCCTTGTTCTGCAGGGTCTCCAACTGCTGCTCGAGAAGCATGTGAATGTCCCCTTGGTCCAGTCTTGTAACTGTAAAGTGCCTTAGAGCACATGAAGTGAGATTAGATGCTCATGTTTAAACATCTGTAGCCTGTCCTGAATGCTTGCAATAATAATTTCTGGAGTAAAAGTCACTTGACTCAATTAAGATATGTGCCTTCAGATTCAATTAAATAGCTTTAAAATACCAATATCTCATCACAAAAAAAATTCAGATGGTTATTGCAAATGTATCTACAGGATAATTAATAGAGTCCACAGATCTTTTCAGCTGACCAGATGCAGTGTCTGCTGTAAGATGTGACAATTAAAGACTCAGTTCAGTAGCCTTTATGTGTACTTCTAGTGCACTCTAATATACAATAGAATATGTGAAATAACTCCCTACTTATCTAGAGCAATAGATTGAAAAGTTAGATGGACATCTCCAGAGAAAACTGAAAGAATAAGCCAGTTTCTGTCGATTATCTTGTAATTTCTCATCTATGCAATTTCCTATCTATTTTTTTATCTAGAAATATAAGGAATGCCAAAAGAATTATGAGCTTTAATGCTAATTAAAGTAATCCAAATAGAAGGATAAAAATATACTGTGTAAATTCCTTTCAATTTAATTTTTTTTAAATGTCCTAGGATAGTGATAGGGGACACAAAATAGAGCACTTTGCAAACAACTTTGCTTTGTAGTAGGGGCTTCTTGAAGAGGTGATAAATGTGTGACTTGAGTGATCGCATGTTTGGTGAGCATTGTTGAGGATTTCAGAGTTATTTGTAGAATCATTATCTATCAAGCATTTCTTAAGAGAGAGACTTGGAAAGAATCTCTTTGTCAAGTGGTTGGCACAGAACTTGTCCTTCTTTAAAGCTAATATACTCCTGAATAATTTTCTTTTTTTTTTTGTTCTGAATAATTTTCAAGAAATCAAACAGACTTTCAAACTACAGTAATTTCACGAATATAAGCCGCACCTGAATATAAGCCACACTTCCAGGTAGCTGGGAAGACCACGGGACTTGTCCATATATAAGCCGCGCCCCCTTTTTTTTTTTTTTTTTAACTCCGCACGGCAGAGGGGGCGGGGCGTTCCGGCCCAGCCACACACAGCCCGGCTTCCCAGCGGCACCCGTTCCTGCCGGTCCCACGCTGCTGGCAGCTGCCGGCAGCACAGGGGCTGGCCTGCCCACTTGCCACTCTGCTTGGCCGGCTCTCACTTCCGGGTTGGCACTTCACTGGGATTTGTCCATAAATAAGCCGCACCTGAATATAAGCCGCACCACTGGGATAGGCTGGATTCTTCAATGAAAAAGGTGCGGCTTATATTCGTGAAATTACTGTATATGGTTTTGGCTAGTTATACTCGACATACATCATGGTCTTTTGTTTCCATATACTATTACTAGTTTCTTAGGAGGAGGCTTCTTTGGTTTTTTGTGGTTTTGTTTTTTCTTCTTTGCTGAGTTGGTTTGTTTTTGTGGGTCTTTTTTGGTTGGTTTTTTTTTTTTTTTATTTGCTTGTTTGTTTGTTTGTTTTTTATTTTTTTTTAGGGGGAAGAAGGCTTAACCTCTTAATAATAGGAGTAACACATATCTCACATTCAAAAACTACCAAACAATTAGGCTAGTTCAGTCTTCTAAAGATGTGAAGTGGATGCCATGCTTCATTTATTGGGAGATTTTTTGACTGATTATTTTCTTACAGCAAACTACGGTTGTGAAAGATCAAAAGCCTGATGCTGTGAACTAATTCTACTAAACTGACAGTAAAGGAAGAATATGTCATAGGAATGGTAGCATAACAATAGTTCTTCATATACTAACTGAATAGGTGTTATTCATTTAATGCAAAGGTAAAAATCCAAATATGATACAAAAATCATCATGTCAACAACAAAAACCTCCAAGTATGTAATTTGCAATTTTCCCTGTATCTACTAGATATCCTATCACAGAAATAAATTACATTTACTTAGAAAACCTTTTTTTGGACTGTATTATACTGGTCATTTCTAACTCCTAATGTTTCTCAAAAAATACTTAAACCCTCTAATTATTCACTCCTTTGCTCTTCCCTTGTCCTTGAGAAGCACTAAAGATTCAGGGACTGCTTCTATTAATTCCTTAAATACTCTAGGGCAAGCAGAGACAGGCTCCCTCAACTTTTTCATAGTGCTCCTCCATCCAACTCCCTTAACAGGTCTGCAATCCTAATCTATTCATTCTAATAAATATAAAATAATAATGTTCAAATATGGGCTTTATATTGTGTCCATATATATGTGTGTTATCTATTATGGTGGAGAGCTGGATTGAGTATAGAGGGAGGAAAGCAGTAACTGTCTATTCAATCTGAAGAAGATCTCGGACCAATTAATGAGAGTATGTTCTATTTATTTATGGAGATTGTGGAGAATGCTGAAAGCTTAATTGAGTTGTCACAGAAGCAGCTGCTATCTTTTGCAGTGCTCTTGGGTATGACACAAGAGCTGACTCTTAGTGTGGTATTGTACTGGTTTTTGACTGGGATAGAGATAATTTTCTTCATAATAGGTGGTATGGGATTATGTTTTGGATTTGTGCTAGAAATAGTGTTTATCATGTAGGGATGTTTTGGTTATTGCTGAGCAGTGTTTACACAGAGTCAAGGCCTTCTCTGCTTCTCACACCATTCCACCAGAGAGTAAGTTGGGGGTACACAAGAAGGTGGGAGGGGACACAGCCAGAACAGCTAGACCAACTGGCTAAGGAGTATTTCATACTATACAACATCATACTTAGCATATAAATCTGGGGGAGAAAGGTGGAAAGGGGACATTTGAACTTAAGGCATTTTGTCTTCCCAAGCCACCATTATCCATGATGGAGCCCTGATTCCCAGCATATCGCTGAAAACCTGTCTGCCCATGAGCAGTGCATTCCTTGTTTTGCTTTGCTTGCATGCATGGTTTTTGCTTTACCTGTTAAACTAACTGTCTTTATCTCAACCAATGAGTTTTCTGACTTTTATCCTCTCAAATGTCTCCTCAGTTCCACTGGAGGGAGAAGTGAGTGAGAACTGTGTTATGCTTAATTGCTGCCATGTGTTAAACCTTAACATAGCATAGCCTGTATTCAACAGAAAAGAATAATCACATCCTTTGTTCTGTCTACCACATGGTTGCTCATGCATTCCAGGACATGGATAGCCTTCATTGCTGGAAGAGATCATGCCCAGATCAACTGCACTCTTAGCCAATCATGTCTGTACTGCTGGTTGGGATTATTCCAACTCAAAATTTCACATTTATCTTTCTGGAGTTTAATCCAAGCCTTCGTGGTAACTCTTGCAGCCTGATGAGCTATGTCTACGTTCATTCTTTTCAGTGTATCTACTACTCCTTGAAGGTTGGAATCATCTGGTGAGGTGCATTTCATCTCACCATTTAGATAGTTTTATAAGAGAATTAAAAGCTTTGAAACTAATGTAAACCTTGAGATACCTCTATCTAAATTATCTGACAGTAAGAATCTAAGTTATTTATGGCCACCAGGACAGTTTACTCACTTTTTATTCCTCTAATCTATATTTTATCAGCTTCAGCCAGAATGTTAAGACAGATCATCTCAATCACCCTGTAAAATTGGAGGTAGATGGATGTCCACCGCTCTCCTCCCTCCACCGAGAAAACTGCTGTATGAGAGAGAGCAGCAGGCTGGTTAAAGCACAACATAACTTGGTAAGTCTAGCCCTTTCAAGATCTCCTTCCTGTCTTCCATGTGTGTGGAAATATCTTCCATCTGGATTAGTTCCACAATTATCCCAGGTATTAACAAGAGCCTATCTGATCTCTAGTTTTCTCAGTTTTTCCTGTAGATGGATGCAATATTTTTGCTGCTTCAATTGCCTGGGGTCTTCCCTAATCTCTATCATCTTAAAATAAAAAAGAAAAGAGAGCAGCTTCACAATGTTGAATTCCAGAGGTCCTCAGATGCATTCTGTCAAGTCCATTGACATGTACATGTCCAAGTCATGCCCTGAGCTCAACCCTCCTCTGCCTCCACTCCTTGGATCTGTCCTTTTTCTTGACATAGAAACTCAGGAACTTGCCTCTGAAGACCTAGACAAAGACAACACTGAGTACCCCAGCCTTCTCATTGTTGCTTGTAACTAACTTGCCACCCCATTCAGCAGTAGTCTTTTGTTTGCCTTGTGCTTCTATCTGCTACTAACATAAGAACAGAAGAATCACTTGTTTGAGTTTGAACTCCGACTGAGCCTTTGGTTTCCTAACTGCATCTCTGCATGCTAAAGTAATATTTTTGCAACCCCCTTTGGATATCTTCCTATTTTACCTTGTCTCACATACTTCTTTCCAATTGTAATTTGCTAATAGCTTACTATTTAAAAAGGCTGGTGTGGTAATTTGAGCTGGGCTGACTGCCAGGTGCCCACCAAGCTGCTCTATTATTCCATCTTCTCAGCTGGACACATGAGGTAAATTATAATGATGGCTTGTGGATTAAAAGAAGGACAGGAAGAGATCACTCACAAATTACCCAAGCCAGACTCACCTCAGGGAAATTAATTTGATTTATTACCAGTCAAGTCAGAGTAAGGCAATAAGAAATATAAAATATCTTAAAATACTTTCACCCAGATCAACCCTCCTTTCCAGGCTCAATTTCATTCCTGATTTCTATACCTATATGTCTCCCCAGTAAGTATGGTGGGAAGATGAATTGTAGTCATTTCATCACAAGTTTCTGCAATGCCTTCCTCCTCACATTCTGTCCCCTGCTTCAATGTGGGATCCTTCCTACAGGAGACAGTCCTCCATGACCTTTTTCATAGTGAGTCTTTCTCACAGGCTTTATTTCTTCACATACTTCTTCAGTATGGGAACTTTCCATGGGGTGCAGTCCTTCAGGAACAGACTGCTCCAGCATGGCTCCCTTCCACAATGTCACAGCCTGCTCTTGAATGGGCTTCCCACAGGGTCACAGACTACTTCAGCAGTGGAGCATCTACATCGAACATGAGAGAAGCTTCTATCAGCTTCTCACAGAAGCCACAGTAGTCCCCCCCACAAACCAAACCCAATGCATCTGGTTTTTTGCCATGCTGTAGGGATAGATCACACTTGTGCTTTCAGAATGACGTCCTGAAAATCTCAAAGTGCTTCTGAAGCTCTTTTTGTGCCTGAAGACAAGCTCCATTTACACTATTCCTAATGGTTTCCTGAAGAACCTGAAGTCTGCTCTCTGAAGTCAGTGATCTTTATAACTTTACTTTTCTTTCTCATGCTCCTCAAGCCCTTACCCCTAATGCTGTAGGTTTCCTGCAGGCACAGTTTCAGAACCATCTCCAAAGAGTTCTTGGCTATTTGCAAGCAGTGTCTCCAAAAAAGGTACCCATCTTTATTGCCATACTTGACAACTGTCAAGAATATGTCTGACACAGTCTAGAAATTTCCCAGATAACCCCCATTTGCTCTAAGTGCTCTCTTCCACAGTACACAATCTGTCTTTCTCTTTCACACTTCCTTTCTGTAAAACCTGAAATCTTCTTTTCACTGTCTCCTATTTATTCTGAAAAACACTTATAAAACTTTTTATTTCTTTTTTTTAATGTCTCTGCATAGCTGGAACTGATTTCATGGTTATATCTTTCTTATAAAATCCTTACATGCTTGACCTATTTCTTTATAGTAATATTCAGTCATGTCTTTAATTTCAGCGTTGTACGATTCCTTTTAAAAGACTTTTAAAGTCATTACAGAGCTCATTATAGAGCCATTATGTTATTTCAGTATGCCTCATAACTTTCCTCAGCAGTAGGATATTTTGCTAGTAATTCTTTTGTCTTATTTTGTGCTCCCAGCTTCGCTTTCCTGTGTAGTAATACTTGCTCATCTTTTTTATTATTACTCTTACCCATATTAACTTCCAGCTTGAGATAATCAATAATTTGTCTCTGACGATAAAAAAAAAAAAAAAAAGTAGCTTCTCCCATAAAACTTCTTTCCATTTTATAAATCCAGGCATTTTTCAAGGAACAGTTAGACTGTGTTCAGATTAGATCTAATTTCCAGCTAATAACCAGATATAGATATCACTTACCTGTATATCATATATTTTAGCCACACATATTAAAAAAAAATAATAATTAGGATAGAAAAAAAAATTGTATCAATGAGACACAGGGTTACTCCATCTCAAAAGAATTAGATTAATGCTTATATATTGTATTTTAAAAGATAAAAGTATGACATAATAAGGGATATACCTGAACTGAGCTAAATAGAGTCTGATCAAGTCATGCTATAGCTCTTTTCATCATTGAAGGGATTGACTGATTGCAAGAGAAATACCCAATACAGGTCAAAGAATTCAGTACACTTCATTTTCCTCTGACTATCTTAAATAGCCAAACATTACATCTTTGTTTCATAAAATATGTCAAAGAGTCCAAATTAATTTCTTGCAACCTGAAAATAGATTAGTTGATTTTTTTTTGGTTTTTTGGACACCAAAATAATTTTATAAGTTTCAAAGACATGGGAAACCCTCATAATGGAAGAAAAAAGAGTACATTTCCCTTATAGTTTGAATTAGTGGCCAACTTCTCTAGTATTTTACTACCATGTTTGCCCTGAAAATTACATATTTAGAAGGAAAGATGATATATTGAGTTGCCTCATTTTGTCACAGTCAGTTGTTTCTGGTATTAAGGGTTTGATTTAGATTTGATTCAAACAGTCAGATGTAGGTATTTATAAGTGATCCAGGTGCCTGAGCTCCTGTGACAGTCACAATGTACACACAGTCCATGTCTTCACCTCTGTCAAAAGTGAGGAGCTAGTCACTCCACTGTAAGAAAAATCATGTCCCTGTTCAGTAACCTGCATATGAGTATCTTTTTCAGTCCTCTACCTGTCCAAGGCATTGTGAAGAAGGTTGCAGATATAAGGAACCCATAGTATTTTGGTAAGGCACATGCACAACAGAATATGTCAAAGCATTTTGACTATCTCTGGACATTGATGCTTAGTTGAATGAACTAAGTCTGTACCGATGATCTATTAAAGTTACCTTGAAAAAAAACCAAACTCCACAACAACCCCCCTGCTCCACTACTTCAAGGAAAACAAATTTGCTGCTTTTTAGGCCACATAATTCTTTGTGTCTGAAGGCAGAAGACACAAACACTTTTTTCCTATAGAAATTTCTTTAAATAAGAGATGACTGCGTTCTCATTGTTCATACACATATGTCCACCTATACAGATTAACTTCTTTCTTCTATCTAACAAGAGCGATCTCGCATTTCACCATCCTGTGTATAATGAATGATAGTGAAAATATGGTTATTTTTCTTACCTGCCTTGAAGTCAGATGTCTCTATCCTGACATTTTAATTGAAAACCAGACATGCAAACAGAAGATTGCTTTTATACGCATTGTCCGATGTATAGTTTCCATAGTAGAAGACAATATAATATATTTCAGTCCATTATTTTTCCCCCTCACTCAAAATCATTTTGGAAGACAAATGTGGTTCCTTGTTAATCCTTTAATCCAGCAATTAAAAAAAAAGAAGAGCTCTTGAGTATAGCTATTAAGAAAAGTGGGTTGTGAAGCTAATATCTATAAAAAAATGCATATATATTCCTGTATATATTATCTTGAATTACATATAAAACTTCTGATATTCTAATGTTTATAAGAAAATTCACTTTCCAAGTAACAGGATATTGTTCAGTCAATAAAACTCTGGAAAAATCATGATAATGAAGTGAAAAAAATAATCAAATTTTTTTTTCTGTACTGCAGTTGATTGAAATTAAAATTTTATTGTTATACTCTCAAATTATTTCAAAATATATTTTTTAACAACCATGTGTTTTTTACTACACCTTGCAGACTTGTTGATCTAGATACTCATTTATATATTATTTTCAGATAAATTAAATAGCCATAATCCCGAAACAGTGAATGATAAATATTTAAAATAAATTATTCTAACCAACAGCTCAACCAACTGGATCTTCCTAAGACAGCTCAACAAACAACCAGATGTAAGATTCATTTTCCTTTGAGAAAATCAACTAAACTCCTTATTGAATAAAAGCTATGCACTATTACACAGCAGTTTAAATTGATTATGGATACCACTATTTATTAGTAGCAACAAAAAAAAAAAAAAAAAAAAAAAACAAAAAAAACAGAAAAAATAGCTATTACATCAAGATATTTTTATAGTTACTTTGGTTGATGACATTATTGATATTTATTCTTAGCTGCATTTGTTAAGAATGGAAGCTCTTGATCTTCCTATACAGATATATATAAAGATTTAACTATCAGAATTTTCTTATCTTTTAATACATGCAAAAAAGGCTTTTATCAAAATTTATATTCTCCTATCAGATGCAGCAGAAACATCAGTCCAGCAGCACTCAATTGTGGAGGCTAGCAATAAATAAATAAATAAATCCTTTCCCAGGTACTCTGAAACAATTTCCTTGTCATATAAACTTAGATGTTAAGACTAAAAATGCCACGATCAAGTATTTAGGACTAAAGCTACAAAAAACTGTGAATGATAATTGGAGACCAAGAAGAAAATACCAAAGTCACAGAAAGATATGTTTCAATAAGCATGACTTTAGCATGCTTAACACTACCCTGACAAGGTACAAATGAATATTTTTTAGAAGCCCCAAGATGATTACAACTGCAACATACATTGACAAATTACAGTAATGGCTTTTTTACCAACCTCTTTTCACAGTAGGTTGACAGCACACAGAGTAGCAGACATGGGTTCTTATCTGCTTGTAACTGAAAGGAAAACAAGCTGTAGTTCCACTTTCCCAGCTGAGTGCATGGGTCACAAAAATAATAGTAGGAATGACTAGAAGGAGAAGTATTCAGTAACTCAGTTCAGTGGCTGAAGTGGATCCCTTACAAAAAGAGAAGAAAAAAGATGCTGGATGCTGCAAACCTAATGGCCAGATGTTTTCTAAACTAATCCAAATTCCACCCACTTTATTCTGTGTATGAGCAGACAAAGATCACCAATCAAAAAAACAAGGTAGTTTACTGGGCACTACAGTTCACAGGGCGCTACAGATTACATCAAAATGAGAACATAGGATTATAGTCACATGTTGCAAAAGACTTCTAGAATTACAGTCAGTAAGAAAATATACAGTTTCTTTGGAGTCCAAATGTAGGCTAAATACCTGGCATGATAAACATGTTTGGGTTTTTTTGTTTTGCTTTATTTGAGTACAATATTAAATTCATTAAGAGGTACATGAGTTTTTTTAATACTTTAATTGAAATGCATTTGAAAACTAGCTTTTAAACCCCAAAATTATGAACTGTGAGTCTCAATCTCAATTGATAAGTGATGTTTCATCTTCATGAATATGTTTTATACTTTAAAAATCTAGTATTTTTCCAGAGTGACATTTTTAGCAATTTTTTAAGCCGTCTGACTTTTTCAAACATGTTTTATGAATGAGAGTAATTTAATCTTGTAGGAGCCTTCCTTCTGGTAATTTAAAATCATTAGCTAAAACAGCTTCTAGATTAGCAAAGACAGATATAGATAAGCATTTAACAAAATACATCTATTACCACTTCCAGCCCACTCTACTCCTGGAAACACAGGGCCTTTCACAAGCTAATGGAATACAATGTTATACTAATTATTTTGGAAAAAGAAAAAGGTGATAATCGAGCAATACAAGGTCGTTTTATATTATGCCAGTCATTTTACTATTCTAGTATTCCAAATATAGTTAAGCTTCCCTCTGTATTTGTCAAGATGCTTGCTTAGGGGTTGTTTATTTGTAGCTGGCAACTATACTTACATTAATTTCCTGTAATGGAGATTTAAAACTGCTCTTTCTGACCTGAACTAACTCGTAGCAATTTCAAAACTATATTTTTCTGCCATGCTATTACAGAAATAACATAAAAATTAAAGGTATCTCCACTGCAAAGTTGGCAAGTGACATTGCTGAAAGAGACTGGAGAGCTTGGATGTTTCTTTAAAGAAAAAGCAAATGGGTAATTGAGATTATAGGCTTTTATAAAAAGAGAGCAGATTTTCCTTTTTTCAGATGCTCCAAAATAGCTTTCTTGAAATCCTTTCACTCTTAGGACAATACTAGTCTCCAGAGACATGTTCTATGGTAAGAATGGATGCTAATCATAAGTGGATTCTGTAGACAAGTTTGGATCTCTTCACATTTTATTTTGTACTTGGAGCTTAGCGAAGAACCTCTGTGGAATACCAGTCAGAGCTGCAAAGACTGGAAGGTAGGTTGTTTTAACACAGTATCCCTTTAGGCTTCAAGTGAACTTGAACTTATCTTCTGTTATCTGCTTACTCAGAAAAGACTATCAATTTTATTCCTTACAGAGAAAATAAACACAGAGGTACTGTACTCTGAATTTTCTGATTCAGACTAAGCTTTCTGTATTTGTACTATTCCTTAAATACGGAATTATCATGAAGTCTGTGCTTTTCATAAGCATATCTTTTTCATTGAATTTTTTTTTATCCTTTGTGAAGATTCATCTAGGTTTTGTTAGATCACACTGACTAAACTATTACAGAAAGAAAATGATTGTGTTCATGTATGACAAAATTGTCTTCATTCTGACTTCTTTGGTTATTCAACCCATTTCAATAGAAAACACCACTTTTCCGTTTAGGAGACATATGTAATTAAATCCTAACTCCTTCTATGGTGCTCGAGATAAAATACTCGTTGCTGGCCAGCATTGACAGGATGATACTGGCATCACATTGGCTTGAATAATGAAATGATGAAATAAGGTTGCAGACTAACTATGTCAACTTTTGTCCCAATAAAGCCTCACCTGCAATTGTGGAAATTTTAAGTAGAAAATGACAGCATATGGAAGAGATTGAAATATATTTGTTTTCAAAAATGGTTTTACTGATGACCACAGCTGTTTCACTGTTTTAACTGATAAGACAATAAACCAGGGTTACCCCAGGCTGGAAGGAGTTTAGTACTGATAGAGTTATACAAACCTCTGAGCACAAATGCAGAGGAAGGGGAAGCAGGAAGGAACAAAGAGAGTAGGCAGACAGAAAAAGGTGTAAAGGGACTGGCTGCATTTAAATAAACCAGCACACTTCTTTGTCAAAGCCCTGTTCCTTATCACTGCAATCTGTCCTGTCTTCTAATATCTTCTTATTAAAACTTCTGACTCTCTGTGGTCTCACTCTAACCCTGTGTGTGTGTATTTCAAGTACCAGCTGGCAGGCGCTGGTGCGACCTGTGTGTGTGAGGGTTGGTTGCCTGTGGTGTCAGAAACCAGAGTGAGTAATTTGGACAGGCTGTAGCTCTCTGAATCTAGAGGGGGTCCTTCTGAATTTGTGCCCAGAGAGCCAGCCCAGAGAGCAAGGGTGTGAAGGGGTCTGATGGCAGCAACACTCACTGTATCCTGTGACTCCAGCTCTCACCTTTGCTGATCTCCTGTTTATCCTCACAATATTGCAAAAAAATGTTTATTTTATCCAGCCCCTGATAACTCAGTGTCTTGAACAGAGTATGACTCCAAAAAGTGGCACCATTCTGATCTCCAGCTTCAGGCCAATACCCTCTCTGAATCCCATGGTCAATACAATGGTATGTCAGGATCACTGAATGCTTGATGTAGAAGGATATCTTCTACTCAATCCACCAAGGAGTAGAGTCGGCCCATATTTTACCAGGAACAAATATATCAGTTTATAATCATTAACTTGCCAATCAAAAAGAAAACTAACAGAAGATGCAGAGTTCCCTGAAGACTTCCAGAAATGTTCCACCTAACAGGACACTTACCTCTGAAGCTCTGGAAAAATGGGAAAAATCAAAATGTTTTTGGGCAATCTTGCACAGCTAATAGAGAAAAAAGAAAAAAAAATTTAAAAGGCAGTGGAAGGGCAATAAATATATATCTGGCTGCATGTCAGTGTGTATGCATGTGTGTTTGTAACTAGTGAGAATCAAGGTTAATAAAAGCAATTAGAAAAAGAAATTTTTCAGTTGTGTAAAAAAATTAAAGTATATACTTATAATTTGTTAACAGACCTAAACATGTTTTAATTAAAATAATTAAGCGGGGGATGGGAGTTGGCTAAGTGGTAGAGAAGAATAGGGAGCCATATCTTTAGGTGTTCTGTGCAGTGCCAGGACCAGAAGGAATGTGCACAAACTGTAGTAAAGAGGTTCCCTCCGAGCATCAGGAAACACTTGTTTTTATATTGTGAGGGGGACTGAAAACCAGATTAAGCTGCCCAGGGATGTTGTGGAGTCTCTGTACTTAGAAATTCCTCCTAACCTCAGCCATTCTGTGATTCCGTGATTAAATTTTGTGTTACTTCTGGCAGAGATGAATAGCTTTCATTAAAGTCTTATCAGTTTAAGTCTTTAAAATCCCACAATGTCTATTTATAAACTACCAACCACCACAGTAATTAACCATAATATTTCTTCAGGACGTTTTCAAAATTGACATGAAGTTTCCAACAAAGATACCTATACAGTATTTTAACTTAGCAGTAAAATGATGATCTGAGTTTAGGAGAGAAAAAAATTGTCCTTTAAAAACCTGTTTTGTAAGCTGTCTTCTAACATAAACACTGGCAGATCTTTTCACATGATTCCAAAGAGAAATCTGAAAGCTTTTTTTTTTCTCATCCTTAAAAAACATCCTAGTTAGAAATTTAGTTAATTAATTTGCTAATAACTGACCATATCCACTTCAAAATATGGGAGCTTTATCCAAGTCTAAAAAGAAAATTTCTTAATCAGTATGGTTGTCCATTAACTTCTTATGCGTATTCATAAGGACTCCAATGACTTGATTTAGAAAGGGAATTTTATGACAAGAACAAATACATAGCAGCTATATTGGCTCTTTTAGGCATTGAAATTGCATAATTATGAAAAGATTCTCTAGGAGAAGCAAAATTCATCTTTGGACTGATACTAGTAGTTCTCCAGGATGTTTTACTTCAGTAATGAGATCACTAATTCATCTTGTAAGACTTCAGAGAATAAAATGATTACTTCCTTCAGCAATAAATTGTTTCAGGAAGTCACAAGACCTACAGGGAGTACGAATTTCTGAGACAGAAGATATGTTAAATGTTCTGATGTTTTAATTGTAAAACCCCTCATGCATTTGAAGTTCTAGTTCTATTTTATGTATATTGAAATTTACTGCAAATGCACTCTGGGTTTGTTTGTTTGTTTGTTTGTTTGTTTTTTAGGAGAATGCATACTGGGAAACAGCTTTCATCATTTTCCCATAATTTTTTTTTTTTTTTCTTTTTTCTTTGTTTTTTTTAAGTTCCTAGCAAAAGTATTAGCATCTCTAGACAATTGAAAAGGGAAGGTTAATAAAATGTCAAAGAACAAAGCATGACCAGCAGAATTTCAGATATGCTGAATTTGGCGAATTGCTATAAGAACCACTTACCCCCACCCACTCCAGGATGGGGCAGGACAGGGCAGGTCTCCCTTGGGAGGGAAAGCAGGGCAGCCTCGACTGATTAGGGTTTTTTGGACCAGATTTTCTTCCCCTCCCTGCAGGCTGACATGACTGACACTGGCAGCAACATCCGGATAGACTGTGGCAGAGGCTGGAGACAAAATAGACCTTTGCGCCTTGTTTTTTGGGGGGTTTTGGGGTGGGGTTTTTTAGGTTGTTTTTGGTTTTGGTTTTTTGGTGTTTTTTTGGGGACAGTGGGGGAGGCAGCTGCCACCCTCCTGTGCTGGAATCGCAGAAGTTAGCTGATGATGACTATGGGAGAAGGAGCACACTTCAAAATATTACAAATCATGCTCATTTTATGTCCTCCACTGGTATCTGCTAGGCTGCTTTGATTCTGCTCCAGTGGGGTTATTTTCCAATTACTGTTTCATCAGAATAGTTTTATTCTTGGTATATAAAAGTATGATTCACAATAAATTGACATTTTCTGATGTAAATCTTTTTGGTTAAAAGCATCCTTGTTTATGCTGCCAGGCACATCTACTTTAGCACTGTGCAGCTTAGCAAAATACATAAGCACATAATTGAGTGCACTCTTGTCAGGTAGGGATTGTTTAATTAAAGTCAAGCCTTAATTAGGTTTCTTCCAGATGACTCAAAAGGCCCTCATCATGCCCACTCTTATTGATCCTGGCTTAACAAGCTGTATGATGCTTGAAGACTGTTACTCTTGTTCCTCTGTTCCTTATTTGGTATGCTTTGAATTCTGTATTTGGTGTTACATATAGAAGATGAAAACAGCTTCATATTTTATATTTTATACATATTTAGGTTTATGTTCATGCACTAAACCTGATCAGAAGATACTTAAGGAAGTGTTGGTAAGGGCAGATGGAGCAGCTGTATTGTGGTAAGTTGTCATGACAGAAGTCACAACAGATGTAAAAGAGATTTTTCTAGATTACAGTGTTTAAGAGACTGGAATTTGACACCAGGACTGAAGAGTTATGAATTGCAAGTATGGACATGCCTATGAAGTTGGCAAAGAAATAGGCAGAATAAAAAAGTGTAGATTAGAAACTCTCATTAGATTCTGTGATTCAACCCTCTGACAAAAGACAGAGAAAAGAGAATCTGCAATTAGAATCATAAAATCATAGAATGGTATACTTGGTCTTCCTGCCAGAAATGAACAAGGACCACTATGGAAGTAGTGTTGAACTGCAAGCTTTGAGAACTGCAAATTTGGCTGCAATGATATTTGCAGCCTTGATAAACCTGTATTTCATGTACATGCACTCTGTTACAAGACTCAAAAACACAAAGGGTAGGAAAATGTGTGAGAAGTTGCAACGACCTGAAATGCCACTTTTGAATATGTCAAGTTTTACTTAACAGCATAAGGATGATATTTTATTTTATATCATAGAAACATATACACATATATAAGTTGTCAACAAAGGATTGTAAAACTATTAAATTGTAGAAATATTAGGAAATCATTAGGAAACTCTATGAAAGGAATACATGCCTATAAGACTATTAATATATGAAGACAGCCTAGTTTTAATGAGAAGAAAATTGGAAGCACTCAGTATGTAGACAAAATCCAGGCCATAAATTTAAAATCCATAAATGTAACTCATTAATCAGAATGTAATAGAAATTAGTTTACCTTAAAATCAAATAAAAGCTTGCTAAAATGGTGTTGAGAAAAAGAGCATTTAAATATTTTGTAATACCATGATGAAAAAATGCAGAAGCATTTTACATTAAATACGTCAGCAATGTTACTTAAAAAGGGGCAAATAAAAACATGGAGTTTCACTTATGAAGCATGGGAATATATATAAATGAGAAGGAAGGAGAAATTGCAAGAAGAGCAAAGAACAAGGAAAACACAAGGCTTACTTTGGGATTAGGATTTGGAACATGTAGAATTCCTCTGAGCACAGAAGAACACACCTCAAAAACTAATATCAAGAAAAGCATCACTGGAGCAAATTAGATATTCTCTCTGGGAAATATTCTAGAGACAAACAAATGGCTGAAAAAAGGTGAAGGAGAAACAAGATAAGCTCACATTTTTGAGACTGACTTGTCTTAACAATGGGGTCTCAAAACTGATTATCAGAAACTGTGCAGTTGAGGACTGTCACAGACAATAATCCTCAGTGTTGATCTTATAGTGTGGCTCTATATACTTGCTGCCAAATTACGCTATTATAGCTACACTTGTCAGTTTTTTGTTTTGTGTGTAATATTGATGAAGAATAATTGGCAAAAGCTGACCACTTGCATGAAGTCTGCTGCATATAGATTCATTGAGCAATTGTGTTTATTTTTTTTTTAATTTTTAATTTTAGACATGCCTGATTTGTCAGTCTTCTAAACACTCCCTTCAGAGGAATTTGTAATTTTCTATATTTGCATACACATATACATAGTTGCTTATTTCACAGAACCACAGAATTAAAGGGTCACAGAATGCTGACTTGACAGGGACAAGGAACATCAAGTCAGACTCCTGGTTCTGCACAGGACCAGCCCCAAGAGTCATGCCACATACTCTAGACTATTATCCGAATGCTTCTTGACTTCTGTCAGCTTGGTGCTGTAGCCACTTCCCTGGGAAGCCTGTTCCAATGTCCAACAACCCTCTGACTAAAAAACCTTTTTCTAACATTCAACTTAAACCTTCCCCTACACAACTCCAGGCTGTTTCCTCCAGTCCTGTCACTGGTCATAACAGAGTCTGCCCCTCCTCTTTTCCTCATGAGGAAGCTGTACATTGTGATGAGGTCCCCACTCAGTCTCCTCCAGGCTAAAGAGACAAAGTCACCTCGGCCGCTTCTTATACAACTTCCCCTCAAGGCCCTTCACTAACTGTTGTCCTCCTTTGGATATGCTCTAATAATTTAATATCATTCTTATATTGTGGTGCCCAAAGACTGCCCCTAGCATTTGAGGTGAGGCTTCCCCAATGCAGAGCAGAGTGGGAAAAGCCTCTCCCTTTTCTGGCTGACAATGCTGTGTCTGATGCTCCTCTGGACACAGCTGGCCCTCCCGGCTGCCAGGGCACTTCTGACTCATTTTCAACCTTCCATCAACCATAATCTCCTGCCTCTTTCTACAGCACTGATTTCCAGCTTCTCACGCTCCATTCGAGGTGCAGAATCCAGCACTTTCTCTTGTTAAGATTCATGCTGGTAACTTTCCAGTCTGACTCTGACCCCCTTGCCCAAATCCCCGACCTTCCAGCTAGCTTTCAGTCAGAGATGGGGTGGGGGAGTCATGGACAAAGCAGACAAAGGAGGCTCAGAACCCCTGGCTCTCTTCCAAGGTTTATTCTTGGAGGGGTCCAGGAGAAAAGAGAGAGATCACATGATACACAGAGGTTTATATACCTCTCAGGAAAGGGGGGTGGTCGGGGGTTAGTAATAGGATCTCCTTCCAGCTCGGTATGGTCAGATAAAGGTAAGGTCCACAGGTCAAGGAAAGTAAACATATGTTGGTCAGTGGAATGCAACACCAGTCCTCTCATCTGTCAAGGACTATGCAGGTCCTCCCTGACTTTGTGGGAGTCAACTCCTCACAGCTTTTTATCATCTATGACCTTGCTTAGTATGCCTTCTAGTCCTGCATCCAAGTCATTAATGAAGTTATTGAAGAGCAGAGGGCTGAGGATGGAGCCCTGTGGAACCCCACTGGTGACAAGTCACCAGTCTGATGCTACCCCATCCACTACAACCCTTTAAGTCTGACCTCTCCTGTGAGCTAGTTGCCAACCCATTTCAGGATGTGTTTGTCAGGCCTGACCGATTAGTGAGATGTTTTACTCTGTCATAAAATTATCAGATAATGCAGTAACTCAGTGTAGCAGCCACATAACTACTCCTGCCCTTTCTGGCTATCGCTGTGTACTGAATGTAAGAGGAAGCTAAAGTTAATTTTCTGTAGACTTTTTACAGAAATTGAAATTAAAAAAAATAAAATTTAGTCAGAGAATTTGCTTTTCACTTTAAGAAGATATTATTTCAATTCCTGCATTTCTTAGGCTGATTTACAATGCAGAAAATATGAAGTACTCTGAAGATAAAGCAATGATGCTTTTTATGTTATTTGAAATATATCCCTTTTCAAAAGCAGATCTGCATAATTAGCCTTGCTGATTTAAATTAGACTACTAATGTTTTCAGCTAAGAATTCCTGAGGTTCTTCAATAGCCTAAGGAATTTGTACTAACACTTGAAATATACTGTCCTACCAGAATCTGTGTCGCTCAATTACTCACGAACTTTTGAGGTATAATTGCAATGTCCTGAAGTGTTTTAAAAATACAGAATCTTGTAAAACCAATATACAGAAAGACAATGATTTGGAATATTCTCCATTTCTGTTGAAGTTTGAAAGGTGTGCTATATTTAAATCAAATTATAAATCAAATTTCCAGGTTTTGACCTATATGCAAAACTACGAAAACCAGAATCTTCCTTACCACTGATGGGAGTAACATGTATTTTAGGCATGCTGAATAACATTGTTATAATGTGCCCTTGGATTTTTCCATGCATGTGACTGATTGAATATAATCTGTTGCTAGGAAATCTTCCATATTTCAACACTAATTTATGATGCCTATTTAAGGTTTTTTTTTTCTTTTGTAATTCCATATGCATTTGAATATCCTCTACAACTGACTTTTAATGTAAAAATTTCTAGCAATTTCTATACAAAAGAAAACATCCATCTATCTGGTACAGAAGCAAAAATCAGTAAAACACATTACGGTTGATTTAAGCAGCTATGTCTTTTTATTTGCAATGTAACCATTTTTAAATTTTGTCTGCTACACACACCTGCATAAGATTTTTGATTTACAAAATTTTCAGCCATTATCATGTGTACATTGTACTTTGACTTTTACTAAGTCCATTCTGCTGAAACCCATCGATGAATTCTCTCAAAATTACTCTCTGTCTTTACAGATGAGTTTTTCACACTTGTCACAATTGTATCCAGCTGTTTTCCTGTCTTCATGATAATCACTGGTATTTTTATTCTTCTAAGGACATTTGGATAGGCATATTACTGTTTCCCTTTGTAGAGTTCTGTAGAGTTTCTCTTCACCCCGTCTGTTCAATGCCTGAATGAATATTTCCCTGTAATATGTGTCATAATCTTCACTGGGCTATTTCTACAGTCTGAATTATCCCAGAACTCTATTTCTTCTGGCTGCACAAGGTCTATTATCAATGTGGAAGCATCACAGAATGGAACAAGGTAGTATCATATTTTCTGCTTTCATTTTCTCCTCCGGGCCTTTCCACTCCATTTTAATTATATTTTTTGTTGTTATTATACCTCAGGTTGTGTTCTGTACAAAGCAGCTGTTCATGCTTAACAAAGATTGGTTACTCATCTTTGTTAATTTAAAGTATTGTTATTAACCACCATAGCACAACCTATTCTGTTTAATGAGGCTTGAGACAAAGCTTAGTGAAGTCACTAGCAAATTTTCTATTAAGTACAATGATGTAGAGTATAAACTTGAAGTGAATATTATTTTTTTTTTAGTTTTAAATACACATTTATTATTTAACTAACTTTTAATAACAGTAATAATTCATACAATTATTAACATTACTACTTGGGAAAATTGAATATTTTTAAGAAAACTGTGTGATTAATAGTTTTGAGCTGCATTCTTTCCAGAACAGGAACATTAAATCTTACTTTGACACAAAAGCGTAATTTTTTTTTTTTTAAGACACCCTATAAATATTAACACTATTAAAAGACAAAGATTCCTCTGCAAAATGTCAGGCTGCTTGAATTGATTTCCTTCTAAACATCTTGGGAAAACTGGGAAAATATGAAACGAGATTAATATGAGTAAGAAGAGGAAAGAGCAAGATAGACTTTTACTTCTGAAATAATTGTGTGTAACTCTACTATAGATGAAAGAAATATCCAGGCTTTGGGCAAAAAACTTAAATGAATTTTTTGTTTAGTTTTGTTTCTTTGCTTGTTTGTTTATTTTACTTTTTATGGAGTACTTTTTCCTGCAGTATAGCTATATTGGAAAATTAAAACTCACAAACCTGATCACCTTGATTTCTAAGAAACACTGAAACCCATAACCATCAGCGCTAAATACTAATGCCAACTACATGAAAGAACTTCAAGATCCTCTTTCTAATAAATAATCTTGTCTGCTATAGTAGAGGAGAAAAGCCTAATTTGTACACAAAAGCATCTCTGCATGTGTTCCTTGTTACAAAATACAGTATCCTACACAATTTTATTTTGTAAGTTTGGTATGGCTTTTTAATGAACCTTATATATATGTTTGGCTTCTCATTCAGATAGCTTTAGGCTATCCTGATCTGTATGGAAACCTCAGTTGTTATCATTTAATACCAGTTAAAACTAGACAATGGCTGGACATTTGCTCTCCAAGACCTTTAGAGGCCAACCTATACCTGCTGTAGATCGCTAGTTTTCATTTCCCTTGTTAAATGTAAGAAAATCAGGAGCAGTGCTGCAAGTGAATAGGCAGCAACAGAAGAAAAGGGTGGGGGAAAATAAAAAGGAAAAGGACAGAAGAAGACACAGCAATGACTGAGGTGTTTCAAGTTTTATTTTCTTCTATTTTTAATGATATTTCTTCTCATGTCTCCCAGTATCTAGTGACAGAATATGAGAAACTCAAACACTAATAAGTTAGCATGAAAATACTAAGTTAGCGGAACAGTTGATACATGGGAGGGCATGGAAAATCTGGAGAAATGGTCTGGCAGAAATCTCATGAGGTTCAATAAAAGCAAATGGAAAATCCTGTACCAGGGACAGAGCAACCTCATACACATTACAGGGTGGATGGCATCTGTATGGAAAGCAGCTTTACAGAAAATGGTCTTAAAGTCCTGGCAGACAGCAAGCTGAGGATGAATCAGCAGTGTGTTTGTGAGATGATAATAACTAAATGACTGCTATTGCAGTGGTTTTAGCTGTTTCAGAAAGAATTATCCAACAAGAAGAGGAAAGGGTTTTTTTCCCCCTGCACACAATACTTCTGAGACTGTTTGAAGTATAGTGTGATATTTGAAGCTTTTTAATGCAATAAAAACATTGACAAACTAATAAATTCAGTGGAGGGCTACTGTCACACTTTAAAGGCTGAAGCACTTGATATTCAAAGAGTGTTTCAGATAAATGTATTTACTTAGCCTTAAGAAAATAGTAAGGGGGTCCTAATCATAGTCTTCAGCTTACTGATGGATACCTGTAGAGGAGATGGAGCCAAATTCGTCTCTGAGATGCACTTGAAAAGATGAGAGGCACCAGGTAAAAGGTGTGCTGAGAGATGTTTAGAACAGATGTAAGTGAAAAACTACTGCAAATTATTGAAAAGAAAGGTAAACATATACTGGTACTGATAGTCCAGAGATGTTGTGGAATATGGAGCCTTGAAGACACACTGAAGTCGAGTGGCAAAAGTGCTGAGCAACCTGATGATATTTTTATGTTTGCCCTGGTTTGTGTGAATCTCTCAGCTAGATGATCTTCAGCTATCTATGACTCTAAACGAAAAAATAAAATAAATCTAAATTAGAAGACCTAACTCATCAGCACAAATGCCTAAGGCATTGTTTACTTAAATGCCATAAATTACAGTCTGAAAAGATTTGTCCTAGCAAAATCCAGTGAAATTT
>VRYO01002772.1:45447288-45467182 GCA_009812075.1 Sialia sialis | reverse complement strand
CAAGCCCCGCAGCACCCGAGAATGCCACCCAGGGCAGGGGATGGTGGCACCGAGCATCCCATAGCCCTGGGCACCTGGGGCACCCCGGCACCAGGGAGGGCCGGCACGGCGCTTGGGGGGCTCCGCTGCTCGCCAGGAAACTTTCTTGACTGCAGCCCCCGCTGCCTCCTCCAGCCCAGGGTGGCAGATCCCCATTCTGCCCAGTCCTGCTGCCCTCGCCCCCCTGGGCCGCGCCCTCCCCTCACCTGGGCGAGAAGAGAGACAGCAGGCTTAATAAAAGTGAGTGATTTTACTCTGTATTTTTTTTAATGTTTTGATTCTTTTTAGGCTGCGTTTAAAAGCTATGCCAGTCCGTGAAATATGTTTGCAAATTGAGCACCTGCCAGTAAACCCCACGATCGCTCGATTCTGTTAGTAATTTGTCAGCTTGGGAAAGTTGCACGTGTATCCTTGCTGAAAAAAAAAATAAAAAGCACCTTATAATCTGGTGCACCTTATATATGGAGAAAGTTTGGAAATTTGCCAACACATGGAAGTGCGCATTATAAACTGGTGTGCCTTATAGTCATGAAATTACTGTATTTTTATGTTAATCCTTCTCTCCTCTGAAGATGATAAACTAAAATTGAAATGGAAGATATTGTGGGGAGTTTGTTTGTTTGTTTTTTATACTGAAATATCTCCCTAAAATATATTAACCAAAATGGTAAATTGTTTTTAAATATGCTACATTTATTTTCCTTTAGCCTATTTTTATCTCAGAAATAAAGGATCAGTAAAAGGCAAAATTTTTCATTTTGCATTATTTTTTTTTTAATTTTAAATATAATATTGATTAACCAAACACTTGAGGAAAGAATAAAAATCAGCTATTAAATGTATAATAAACCAAATATACATTATTGAGAAATAATTGAAAAAGTTGTTGGGGGCAGTAGAGGAAAATGAAATGGTACAGAGAAGATGAACAACATGTCTGATGGCATTTTCACTGTGAAAGTACAACAGCTGCAAATGACCCAAGCTGTACCCAGTTTATAGAGTCCCTGACAGGTGAAAATCCATTTCTGGCTTATTGTTCAACTACTTGCAGAATCACTGTATTAGGTAGATACTGAAATAGAAAAAATAATGCCGTAAAATACATCTCAGCTGCCCTAACTGCTGGAGACAGAAAACATCCCCCTCTCTTGTGCTTCCCTGCCTTGGTCACAGTCATTATGTATAGGAGAGCATAGCACTGTAGATTGAAGAACAGGAACGAATATTCTGTAAATGAACCCTAGTTCTTTAACTGTCAAACACTCTAGATCTCCATCCTTTGCATTCAGAAGTTGTTTTTAGAAGTTGTAAATTTGGGGCCTTTTTGCAACTAAGATGGTATCAGACTGCTTGCTTGCCCTTTCCCTTCTTTCAGTGATCTATTTTCTTTTAGATAGCTCTCTTGTAGCTGTTTTATGTGGTTCTATTTCCAATTGATGAAGCACATACATTCTGGGAAGAGATAGCTCTGCTTTGAATGTAAATGGATTACCTGAGGATCAGAGCTGGCAAAGAAACATTTTAACAGCAGTTATGAACAGATTGGCATGTTTTGTCAGAGGCTTACTGAAGGCCAGAGCTTAAATATATCCAAATTCTAAGTACTGCTTTACTACTCCTCGGATTAGGAGTAGCTCCTAGGATAGAATCTTCCTCATTTATTAGGGAGGATATATATTTTTTGTTACTCTCAACATACTGCAGAAGAAAGTAGAAATTATATTTTTAATTATTTAACTCATGAGTAGTGTTACACTGTTCTACATTGTAATTTTTCCTGTCTATGAGTTTTACATTTAATATATTTATTCTCACTATTTCAGTGTGTTTTCTGCTTATTTTGATCATCATTTGCATGCGACAGAACTATGAGAGAGTATGCTTATTATATCCACCACACCCATTTATAAGATCTGAAAAAGTACCCCTTTTACCTGAGTGAGGAAAATTAATTATTCAATGATATTAAAATCTGTCTTACTTTCATGATATTTAGGGGTTTTTTTCCTCTTAATTATTTGACAAATAACTTAGTTTCTATAGTCTTCCATATTGGCATTAGGGTCTGGGAAAGTAAATTTTGCCTCTACTCTTTCATATGGCCTTTCATCATGATTCTGCAAGTTCTCCAGGGTAATTTCCAGGGTAAATTCTTAGCTGCTTCTTTTTGAACCGCTGATTTCTTTTGTTTTCTTAACACTGAGAACCCATCATGTTGATATATCTTTTTGGAGCATATGGATATTTAGCCTTTAGGATTAAGGTAAGTGCTCCCTTTTCTTAAAATGTAATTCCAAAGGGAAATTAGACTAAACAAAACATATTTGACTTGTGAAATAAAACAGACTGTGTGGCATAAGGATCCTTTGCTTCACTTAATATTTTAATTTCAAATAAAGTACTGCTGCCACAAGAATACCATCCACCATCAGCATTAGAAAAGTGAGGCTGAAGAATTGTAATATTATTATTATTATTATTATTATGTAATCAGCAAAAGAACCCACAAACCCCCAATCTATAACAAATATAAACAGAAAAATTTAATATTAGGATTCATTCTTAGGGTTACATCACTTTTGCTCAGTCTCACATCAGCTAGATTCATTCAAGTGTATTAAGGATTTATATTTATTTTATTAATGTCTCTTACTCTACAGGAATATAACTTTATGGGTGTTGATATGAACATTGCTTTGGGTATTATTTGATTTATATGCCCTGATTTCTTAGCCCTTAAAGAGTAATTATTGTAAATAAAAGAAGTCATCATACACAAAAAATACCCTGAGGCTGAAATGATACATTATGCAATGCTTCGTTTCTGTTTCTGACCACAAGTAGAGCGATATTTTGTTCTTCACATTTGTCTCCTCAGAGTCTGTTTATTTCAGGACCAATGAGACAAATAATATCAAATTATGATTAAATGAATTAAAGACTTAGATTAGGACTACCAGGTTTTGATGTAAGTCTTTGTTGTTGATACATGAAATTAAAAAAAAAATCCTGAGCTTCATGAAGAAGTATAGTTAAAAGCAAAATTAATCTCAGTACCTTGTGTCAATGTGTTGGTATCGCAGGCAGAATGGGAGCTTCACAAAGAGTTCATTAGGTGAAGTCCTCGCCTGGAATCACAAGGCACAGAGAGGACATCCTAGCTTCTTGTCCACCTTCTCAGAGAGAAGCCTGGGTGTGCCTGGATCTAGTCTTAGCCCCAGACTTAATCAATAGTTTATGACTAAAGGATTACATAGGTGTAATTAAACCTTTATATAAAAGTTTGTGTTTCAGGATCAATAACGGCAAAACACACTTATGTAAATAAATAGTTTATTTAAATTCATTTTTATAATTATTAGACTAAAATACCTGAATCAGAATTATTTATTGCACCCTATGGATAGCTATAGCTACAGTGCACTATTTTTAATTCATACTGAAGCAATTACAACAAAGCTAACAAATGCCCACAATTATTACGTAGGTATTTATGTCACTCACCCATACCACAATACTCACACCCCAAGAAATGGTATGTTAGGAATACCTACCATTTAAATGTGGGACTGGGGTTTTATAGCATAAAGTAAAAAGTGATTTTCTGTCAGTCATGTGTCGGCTAAGCATCTTTAGATCAGTTACCAGTGCAATTACTCATTGGTTCCTTTATCAGGTCTGCCACATCTTCACTGGTACCAGTTTCTGTGAGGAGACACTGATCTTCCTCAGGGTCTTTAACTTCAGGGTTGGTGAGTAAGGCTCTTACCAGAATTATTCAACAGCAAAAGCAGCATGACACTCCCTTTTCCATTCACCATTGATAGTTTTGCAAAAAGGGCGGGTATTTGTCAAACTGTATTATCCCCTCTCCAGACAGTGCATCTTGCTACAACTGGTGCCCAGGTGCTGGCAAATGGCGAGAGCAAGGACTCTGTGAGGAGCAGCCAGGGCTGCCCCAGTCTGGATGCAGCCAGTTTCAGGCAGCCTGATTGGAGCTGAGTGTGTCTGAGCCTCTCAGCTATGCCTGGGGCATTTAAAGGAGTTCAGGCTTAAGAAAGGGTGAAAAAATGTGCAAGCAGTGAAGAGCAAGCAACTGAGATGCAGCCCTGTGAGCTCTAGGGTCAGGGAAGAGAAGTGGGAGGAGGTCCAGGTGCTGGAGAAGGATTTTCCTGCAGCCCATGGAGCTGGTGGACATGCCCTGGAAGAATCTGCAACCCATGATGAGCCCATGCTGCAGCAGGCTCTCTTTTTTCTCCTGTTTTGTTCAGGAGGGAGAGTGGGAGAGCAGCTGTGTGGGTGTCTGGCAGCCAGCCATGGTCAGACCACCACAGTCAATTTTCCTTTTATGTCTAGCCCTAGAAATATTGCTGTAGTGCAGGGAGTATTTTATTCCCTCCTGACATCCCTAATTAAAATGAAATAGTATGCATACAGCACTGAAGCCTAATAACACAGAAATTGTCAAAACTCACGTAATTATTTTGTGTGGATTTCATCAACAATCCTGGTCTTACTTCCTCTAAACTCAATTTATTGCATTCAGGGCTGTTATTATATCATTTAATGAAAATTTTTCAAGATATGAACCTGACTTTTCTCTGTGTTTAAACTGCATACAGACCTCTGCTTTTCTTTAGTTTTCATAAATTTCCTTGGTTGCACATCTTTATACTGCTGCTGTTCTTTGTATTTTTAACACCTCTCTACGGCTCCATATTATGTGCTACCCACCATTGTCTTCTTCTCAGAGAAATTAAATATGTCACAATGTAACATTTATTACAATTCTGTAATGCAGAAATAAAGCATTAGAATGTATATAGAGAATGTTATTTTCTTCCTTTTATAACTGTCAGGACCACATTTTTTTAAATACTGTGTCATCTCCATACAAGACCTAGACACACCCCCGTGAATCTAACCCCTGATTACAAGACATATTTGGCAACCGTAGTGTTCTAGTTACCATGACAAAATTAATACTTATATTTCATACAATCTTTCCAATGCCACACTATTCATGCACTTAGTCTTTCTGCTAGTCATAAATGGCAAACCAGTTGCAATTTAACTTCAGTTATTTTATCTGCTATGTCTCTAAAATATATGACAGGAAAAAAAAAAGCACAAAAAAAAACCAACCAAAAAAAAAACCAAAAAAAAAAAAACAAAAAATATTCTCACACCATGCCACCTAGTTAGACTATAAAAACAAAGGGGAATTTTGCATATCTAATGCTTACATTAATACATAATACATAAGGAGTACAGATTTGTCATGTCTGCAATATTCAGGGATTTCTTAAATGGGGATCATTAAAAAAACTAGTCAACTAAGTCCTCAATGTAATGAAAGGTAGTTACCTTCAACTTATATTTGCTCTAAAAATTATGAATAGATATTCCAAGTCTTCCTCATCCACTTTCCCCCATATTTCTTGTTTCAGACTGTTCCGTATGAAAATTCCAGGAGTTTCATATTCTTCTCATCCATCAGGCATGTATCCAAAATCCGGATGATTTTTTTTTTTTTTTTTTAGCTTTGCCATGATAGAAAGGACTTTTGTTCAGGGGATAATATAACCAATTCCTTTCTCTGGAGGTACAGATCAGATTGCTTGAAGTCCTACTTAGCTATTTTTAGTCTTATCAAAATCTTTACAAGTCTAACCAACAAGTTACTGTTATAGTCAAAATGCCACTACTGCATTATTATTAATCACTAATGCCAAATGTATGTAGCTAAAATAGGGATATATGTGTGTTTTAAATATGTATGTTTTATTTCTAATTAATACACATGTAGATAGATAGATAGATAGATAGAAATTCCTATTACCAATGTCTTTCTCTATTTTCATCCCTACCTTCCTTGCAGTGGGTCTTGCAGCTGATATTTCTTTCTGAAGGAATTATGTTGGAAGTCACAATAGCAGAGGTCCTTTGCTGGGAGTAGTAGTTGATAACAAATGTTTCTTCTTCCACACTCTAGGATCTACCTCAGGTCATTTAAATGGGTCTGCTAACAAGCCAAACACATCATCAGTTTAGCAAGTAAAAATCTTATAAAATTAGAATTTTTAAAAGAGATACCTTTATATTTAAATGCATATATTTAAATAAATACAACCAAGCTTCTGTTAATTTTCTTCTACTTTTAAATAAAGAACAGTCATGGCTTTCTGCAAGCTAACATGTTTCAGCAAACTCTTATAGCAATAATAACAAGAGTATGTTCGATGTTTGTCCAAGAAAATCAAGGAATTTCCAAAAGTGAAATTACCTGTTCTATGAGAATTACAAGAAAATTTTAAATTAATATCCTTTACACTTCAGAGTTACTAAATATCGTTAATCCCCACAAGTTTTCAACACCTCTGTTTTGTTGTATGAAGTTAATGCATATAATTTTAAATCCAAACACAATTTCTTTTTCTTGTATATTGATAACAAAGGTTTTGATTAACTATTTAAATAGACATTTGACTGACAACAGTCTGATATAGTTTTATCTATATTGTTTTCTACTGTGTACTTAGAACATAATTTACTTCAGAGTTAAGCAAGTTGTTAAGTCTCAGAAAACAAAATGACTGGTCAGAATTTAATCTTATAATAGAATCTTGCTTAAGCTTCATTTACAGCATTTTTATCTCTGTTTTCCATTAAAAAAATTCAGAAAATTTTATCTGTATTTGGTAAGACACAGATTTTCTTTAAACAGAAGACTGCTTACCAAGTATTGAAACAAGCAATTTTAATACCTCAGAAACTAATGAATCCCTTCTGACGGATTGAATTTCCATCTGTAAGTACCCAATTCTGTATAGAACTATTTATGACTGCAGGAGCATCCTCAAACACTCCTTGGAACATGAATCTCATTTTTCTTTTACATGGATAAAATTGAAACCAACTCATGCAAATTTTCTTCCTCTCTTGCAGGCCAGGAGTCTTATTAGTCATGAATCAACATTATTAAATTGTTCAGTTGTCAAATTATTCTCTACTCTAATCTAAGCCTTTTTTCTTCTCATTCCTGGTGTAAAGAATCAGTTTTTAAGGAGGAATTAGGAAATTAAGTGATAAGAACAAACGGTCATCAAAGTAGAATTCAGAAATTATTCTTAAAATAAATCTATGTTTATTAGCACATGTTTGTATGTGTGTATAACTTAGAGGTTTTTTTATGCAGTTGTAATTTTATACCTGAACTACTTGTGACAGGGTGTCCTAGTGGAAGGGAAGAGGAAGAGGAAGAGAGATAACAAATTTTGAATTAATGAAATGTATGAGATGTGAGAGAACTAATGGAAATTCCCACAGAATCATAAACATAGTGTCAAAACTGCACATGAGGAAATGAGAACTGCTACAGAGGATACAAAGGTGATCCCTTTTTGTTTTTTTAGGACAGAGATAAAATATAAATATTGATTAAGCAGGAATTTGTTAGTTCTTTAAATAAGTGAATAATTCATCTAGGTTTTTCTTTTAAACATAACATTTAACTGGATAATATAATAAGATGCATACATTGTTTGAATTTCTTTTTCGCAGTTATGCCTTCTTAGCAGTACAATCGTTAAATTCCCATGCTTGACCAAATGGAAGAAATACCAACACCCTGATTTCTGTATTTGAGCATATTCCATTATACTTTGTGTATAGCTGACTAGAATTGTTTGCTACTGAAGGAAGCAATATACAGTAATCAACCCAAAATTTAATTTCAACATGATTTACGCCATATCTCAAAGAGGCTCAACAAAGAAATTGTGTTTTGTAGTAGAAAAGGTATATTAAAATGTACAAGTGTCAATATATCTGATTTTAGGTAAAAATAAAATGCTTCTAAAACTGAGATTCAGCCTCAGGGAAATTAATTTTTTCCCTGTGCATAAGGACTATTTTATGTGAAAAAATACTCATTCTTCAAGGACTCCATGGCCACCCCAGCTTTATAGTTTTGAAGCTCTGTTTTTCAGAGAAAATTAAAAACAAAACAAAATAATATAACAGTTTAGTTCAGGGGAGATTTTGTAAACTGAGTTCTGAACTGTCAGATATGGACACTGAAGTTCCAACTATTAAAGTCTGTTTTAGTTCTTTTGTAGGTAACAAAACACATATTTTTTACAGATTCTATCTCTCTGTTTCTGAATTTTTTTACCAGTACAATTTCTAGAGAAAAATAAATTGTTCAGACATTTGTTTCTGAAACTGATAGAATGAAATCTCACAAAATAATTCTTTTTTAAAGGGATAATTTGTGAACTGTACAGGCGACATTTGCAACTAATTCTATGTCTTCAGGTAATTTCTCTGAATTCAAGAATATTGATTTGGAATCAAGGTGTCTTTTTCAACAACTGAATGTCATCTTACACACATTTCACATTACATATGCAATAGTATTTGTAATATGGTATAATTTTTTATGCACATGCTATATACTAAGATAAACTTTAATATGTGTGTATGCACTTTACTATCTATAAAATCAATGCTCATCCTAGAAGACACATACTTTTTGTGATTTGTTTCATTTTTGCTTCAGGGACCAACAGTGCAGGTGTGTGTAGAAATAAACAATTATTCTAAGAAAATGTAGAATTCTGGTGAGAATTCTAAATGAGGTGTCATATGTTATAGAAGTGCTAAATTTCTCTCTACTAATTTTAAAGAAACAGCACACCTACATATGATGACAAAAGTCCCATTCTAAGTGCCTACTGCATCAAATCAAATACTCTCAAAGTATGTATCCATATACAGGCTCTTCTTTTCTGTTTAAGCAGTTCTGAGTATGCAAAACTACTTGTATTTTATGCGTTGTCTGAAAGTACTCTGTTTTTAATTTTTTCCAAGCTCATCCACTCTAAAAGGCTTTTTAAATAGCAATTCCAAATGTATCTTGAGAAAAATGAATTATTCAAGTCAATTATTATCTTCAATTAGATCTTAAAATAGAAGTCATGTTTAGTTGTGAAATGTCCTGAAAAGCCTGTTTTTTAGCAAAGTTGCAGTGTACCATCTGTAGATATGAAAACACAAAGCCCTGTAATCTTATTGTTGTGCACTGGACAAAGATATCTTAAATATCTTAAATATTTCCTTCTCACTTAGAGAGTGGAAAGGAAATGAGAGGGATCCCAGTGAGGTGGACTTGGTGGGTGATGTTAAATCTCTGGCAACACTTTTTTACTGCATTGCTAATAAAATGTCCTTTGTACCTTTAAATCAGAGTGAGGTTACAAGTAAAGTGCAATTTGTGTGGAGGGAAAGCTAAAACCTATTTTTTAGTGCTTCTCTTTAGTGCTTTCTGGGCTTTCTGTTTCAGGTACACATTTTCACTGTACTAGACACAATAGTTTTACTATAGAGCTCAGTGAAGGTGAGCCAGACAGCACCTATAAATAACATAATTTTGTCTCTGTCTTATTGAATATTACTATATTAATACAAAACAAAACAAAACAAAACCAAAAACAAACAAAAAAAAAGAAAAAAAGAAAAAAAAAAAAGAAAGAAAAAAAAAAAAGAGAGAGATAAAGAAAGCCCCCATCGTGGAGAAAGGGAAAAAAAATAATCTTCTGTTTCAATGTCTTTTCCCAGTCTGTATTTTACTTGAAAAGAAATAGGAACTAAAGTTACATAGATTTATGTAACTCGAGAATGCTGATAGTTACAAAAAAAAAAAAAAAAAAATCAAGGTGTTTTCTAACTGCACAGGACATTCTTTTCTAAGATTATTAGCAAGAGTAGCTCAAGAGCAGTGTTTGCTCAGCATATTATGATTATGTTATGGAGACATTAAATATTCAGAATTCACTAAACATAGAAGCATATAAAGACAATATAAAAATATGAAAACATTTGAGTGAAAAAAATTATTTTAAAAAACTGTCTTTATTGCAAGACAAAATCATAGCAATGAACATAATGATGGCAACCCAATTAAACATAAAATGAATTATTTTTAAGAAAGAATGTGGAATTGCTAGTGTAATCAGGCTTCTCAATTAATATTACATAACTTATAAAAAAATTCAGCTTTTCTTGGCTGTCTCTACGTCGTGCCTTAATAGCTAGAGGTTCCCTGTTTGTATGGTTACAGAAAATCTTCAGTATGCATATTATTTTTCCTCTCATGTCTTGTTGATTTATCATCTATTGTTCCAGAATGTGTAAAAAATTGCTCAAATGAAGAGCAACAGCTGAAAAACAACAAAATCCTGCCACAGAACATACTATATGTAAACAAAACTTTTATGAGCATAATTAACTGCAAAAACATGAGTAGTATTGGCCTGCTCTGTTCAACCTCTATACAAAGACTTGATTCTTTCTGAAGTCTGAAATGTTAAAAACTTAAGTGATTTCCCAAAGAATCAAAATTTGTCTTCTGTTTAAATCAGTAGAAAAATTACAGTATATATTGACAGATGGAAGAGGATATTTTGACGGTAAGGTTTATCAATAATTGTCAAAGACTAGTTTAAAGATGACATATATAAACCTGAAAAGTCTCTTACCTGCTATACTTGTCTCTAGAGTCTTTTATTCAGTTGGAGCATCAATGCTATGTTGCATGAATTTAGGAGTACTTTTAAAAATAATTCACAGTCAAACCATAGGACCTGCATTTACTCTGATAAGACAGAGAAGTGCATGCCTGACCTCCATTATTAGGTTTTATCAACATATATTTCAATAAACTTGCATTAGAAATTAGTCAGTACTATAAAACAGTTCTACAGCTTTGATGGGTTTTATCCAGATAAACATTTTGGACTTATTTTTCCGTATGTTATGCTACTAATATGGATATAGTTATTATGAAAGCATAATAACTCTCGCTGCCTCCCACATGCCACGACCTTTTGGAGTTTGATGAATTTGTAACTTATGGAGGAAGTAGTAATACATAATTCTCCTCCACTGGATAATCTATGGGCTATAATAAACGTTGCCACTAAAACTGTTCTTATAGTTAAGAAAATTTATAATACACTTCACCTCTCAATCATTACTTTATATATATATTTGAAGAATCATTGAAAAATCTATACAGTCTATTTTTCATCACTTGTCTATACCCATGATGCCACTGGTCACTGTTAGAACAATAAATATCCACCTAAAAAAATTTAAATAAATTATAAAACTATAATTAATTACGAGCATTCTAATTTCAAAGAGGGATCATTATGTTATCATTATTAGTCTATGCATCAATTCCTTTGAAAATGTAATAAGTTCTAAATACAGAATTAGTGGTTGTGGCAATTTTAATTGTAAGTTTTTCTACAGTTTGGACTGAGGTTGCAGAAAAAGAAGGAAGACATTTTAAATGACATTTCTTTGACCTAAGTGTTTACTTATCTAAGTAAATAATCAAATATGAAACTAAAAAAAAAAGTTACTTCCAATATTATTTTTAAAAGTAAAATTATGTTATTAAAATCTCATACTATTAATCAAGTTTTATTACATAATAGTAATAATCATGTCTTATATTACTATAAAGTATTCTGCCTCTTACAGAATTGCGAAGCTGCACATATGTAAATATAATTTTCTAAAGAGTAATGTAATGCAGCACATCTGATAACCTGGAAAATGCTTCAAACTCACAAGTCAGTCCACTTTTGTGTTCTGATTAATATCCTTATTTTAATGGTGTTTGTTAAGAATAAAACATTTATCACTTCAATTTCAATCAGTTAACATCTCTTGAATTCTCAGGGAAAAGAAAACCAAAAAGCCTAGCTAAATTGAGTAAAGGACATATTAATTTAAATAATAATAAGTTGGTATTTTAAATCACAGTAAGCAGTGGCAGGAGCATTAGGGCACCTGTATCGACACAAGAACGGGTAAATCTCTTCTCTTGCAGAAGTCATGATTTCTGTTATGTCAAAAGACATAGCATCCCATACATGTCAGGTAGCAGTAGACCATTGATGTATTGGTAGGAAATAAATTGTAAATAACTCCACAGAGTAAATAGATGACAGAAAAAGAATGTGAGAAAGTAAGATCTGTTTTGGAGCATATTTTGGAGAAAGGAGAAACCTCTTATAGTTTGCAGTCATTTCTATAATTTGCCTTATTAGTTCTCTGTGTTTATTCTGTTTGAGTAATGGAACCACTGAGTGGGGTAACAATTGGAAACAAACATAAATATGCCAATAGCAATATTTTCTAAAAAAGCCAAGGAATTTTCATCACATATAACCATGATGTATATGTGCTGATGTATGAGTACTATGATTCTAGGTGTATACTATATCAAACACTATCAAAACTTTTAGGCACCTATGTCTGTAATATTAGCCTTTTGCTTTTCTGTGCAAGACATTTTGTTATTATTCAATGGTCATCTGGCTTTGCATTGGATTCATAATCCCTTCTCAACTCCATTGCTCCCCTCCCTCGCCATTCATAGCCAGTCTGATCCTTGGATTTAAACATCCTAGTTTATAACTGGTACAAAACTGCCCTTGTTTCCTCATCCCTTTTCTATGTACTCCCTTTTATTTTCTTCCTCCTCTCTGAGGAAAATGTTGCCTGCAAGCAATGATGCTCTGTGAACAAGGAGAGGAGGAAAGGTAAGTATTGCATCTGTGAAGAAATCAGGTGAGGGAGAGGCACAGTGGTATATCAGTGCATGAAAAATGCACTGTGGCAAGGGATGAAGGAGGCTTGTAAACAACTTCTGTAACACCTGTTGTGAAGTCCCAAGGAGAAGATCCTGGTCTTCCAGAAATATCAGGACTGATGATGCAATACCTTAATAAAGGAGTAAGAAAGATTCCTGTATACTCTTACAACCCCACAGGTTTACCCCATCACATCCTCAAAACACTCTTTGTTTGCATAAAGATTTTTGCTATCTATATTTTAACAGGTTAAAATGTACTCCCTCATATTTTTAATCACATACTCCATATATTCATTATGGCAAGTTTCATAATGCTAAAACTTTGAAAAAGCCCCAGTGATCTTGCAATAAAAGTAAAAAAATAAAGCATACAGTATAACCCTTTCAAACCACAGTTATATTATCTATAATTTTCGTCAAATAATGCATTTTTGTAAAATGTAAAAGAAAAGGGATCATACATAGAAAGCATGTTGTATGAACTTCAGTACTGTTCATTGTAACATCTCATAAAGTAACAGGCAACAACAAGCCATAGGATATTTTGGTAGAACAATGTGGTTGCAAAATCATTAAAAATTACGCATAGGTTGGAAAGTATATGCTAACCATATAAAACCCACGAACCAAAATTATCAAAAAAACCCCAAAAAACTCCTAATGAGACCAATCAAATCTTGTATGTCTCAGGTTACCAAGCTGTAAAATAAAGTCAACAATTTCATGTTTTAATACTGATGACATAATATCAGAAACTTTCTCTTTTTTATTGCTTACTTCGAGGAGTAAAATAAGCAATTGACTACTGAGATCTGCTGCAACAAATTAAGTCTGCATTTACCATCTGTATTCTTCTCCAAAGTTTTCTGTTGTTTTTTTTTTTCCTTTTTTTTTTTTTTTTAACCTAGTAACTATGTCATGGGGAAACAAATAATATTAAAAATCTAGAGATTCTTTGGTTAGGTTTGTTTTTATTTTAATCCACTAATAGAAAACTAAGTGTGCTTCTTAGTTTCCAAGTATAGTGTACAGGTTTGTATTGTGATAGAGTGAACAGTGTTGTATTAATCCGGTAAAGAGTTTTGCTGACTCTTTGAAGTCTGCACTGTCCCTCTGCTGCCTCTTGGAACTGCCCTGATCTTTGTTCATCCTTTTGAACAGTGGAAGATGTCTTTCAGTTCACATGGAAGGTTGTTCTCTGTAGATCAAATGTTTCAGCTGGGCCTGTTTACCTCATTATAGTAATAAACCACAAATGGGTTCCAAAAAATAAGCACCTTGCATTTCAGTTTGTTTTCCTTAAGCATAACTTCAGAGATCAAAATGTAAGATGAAACACACATCTGCTTTTGTTGACTTGTATCCTTGGTGTATTATGACAAGTGAATTACTCCAGGCAGAATGGGAATACATTATGGGGTATAATACAGTTCTGAGAGTCTGCAGAGATCTGCAGGAAGAGATATTTTAGCTATTAAGTCTATGAGTCTTGTCAGGGTGTGCTGCTTGTCTTCTATTGGGTAGAACCTGGCTGTGATAAATGGGTACATTTGGACTTTGAGAAACTTCTCATGGGAGCTGAATTTTATTTGGAGTTGCTAAGAGACAAGGGGTTCGTTAAAATACTCAGTTTCAAAGACAGCGAGCTAATTACATTTTCATCCAATTCATCAACTGTGAAAAAATTTAGTTTGGTTTTGAAAAAAACCTATCCAGAGACATTATTTATGGAGATCAAAAATGGGAAGCAATTTTCCCAGTCTAGGGATCTACATATCCACTGTAACAATACATCAGATTCTTTATAAAAGATAGACCTCTAACTGAAGCTTCACCCACTGAAATAACCCACAGGACAGCTGCAATGGAAAAAACTTCATAATATTGTTGTATCCATTTCATTTTTTCCATGCTATACATGATCAGTAGGACAAAAAAAATCACACAAAAAGCTGTGAAGCCACCACTTCACTTTCATCCAAACCCCTATTAAAACATTACGATGATGAGGCTCATAGGAAGCTAATCACTAGGCAGGTGGCAAACTTGAATAACTGTGATTACTGATGCTACCTTGCTTAATATACCCATAATTTATTCAATGAATCCTGCAGTTTGTCTCACTAATCTACTCTGGTTCTTAGAAGCTTTTGGGGACTGTGATTAACATTTTTTTTTTTTAAATTTCAATCAAAAGACAAAAAGATCCATTTCGAAAGACTTAATGATTTTCAAACTTTTCTTCTTTCTGATTTTTGATTAGACCTAGAATAAATTTAGAAACTTACTTTTCTCTCTTTGTATTCAGAAAATCTAAAGAAAAAGTGATGTCATAATTTCCTGTTTGTGTTTTATATTGCTGTACTTGATATTTCCCATCATTATTTTGTGAAATTTCTTGAGCCAGTATGACAATGTGTCCACTTCCCAGACTGGCGAGATCTTACATCCAATAAATTACATATAGTGACCATACAAGTAACAATATGGGAAGATTATTTTATATATTAAGATTCAAATCCTTTTTTTTTCCTGTTGTGGCTAGCAACAGTACCGAATATATACAACATTGCATGATTTTTCTAAAGATCTATAAAGACAAACTGAGTTTTGTCTTTTTTACTTTTTCATTTTTAATGCCAAAATTAAGTAATGGATCATTTTCTAATTACTATATATGTAAAGAATACTTGGAACGAAATTTTACTCTTATTGTTCTGAAAGAAGGAAGTTGCATATTGGTCCTGCATTAAATTTTTAACTTTCTGTTTAGTATTTGTTTGGGTTTTTTAGAATATCACCATTCATTTGCACTTCAGCTTCAATAACTTCTGTGATTGCACAATATAAACTAATCCGAGATAAAGAACACTTTTCCATCAATGTGCTTAGTATATTTTGAAGTGTTGTACAAAAAAAAAGAGTGCTACAATGAATAAAGAAAAGTAGCAAAAGGATGAGTTAATGACAGTGAGATATGAGAAAGAAAAAAATAAAAATGTAAAAGCAATAAAGAAAAAATTAGCCGATAATGAAGGAAAAAAAGACAAATCCTATGCATCAGACTAAATAAAAGTATTAAAGGCCAGAAAGGGTAGAAGACAATTACCTGGATTTTAACTTTATTCTGTTAATAGGAGTGACACAATTAGAGATCGTACAGTGCAAAGACATCTAAATCAAGGAAATAGATGGACCAAGCCAGAAGAGATTACAAGCATTTAAAGCATTTAAATCAGACAAGCCAGCTGTAATAAAATGAAGAAGTAAGAACACATTTAGAAATAAGGAATTAAAAAGTAATTTATGACTGCTCCTACCTGTATATATAAAAATTACATAATAGACCACTCAAGAAAGTAATCTACAGAGCCATGTTTTCAAATGGTAAATGGAGATGTAAGAATTTAATACCTCAAGAACACTTGCTGGATATAATGAAAATAATTTTTTGAAAAAAGAAAATATAAAGACAAAATTAATAGTTCAGCTATACCATTTGCATATGTTTTTGTTGTTAATGGAAAAATCACTTAGATGCAAAACCAGAAGCAAGTATATCTAAAGACACATATCTAATTTATGAACCATGTAAAGTCAGCTGTATATAAATGCTTCCATGAAGCATTTTCCTGTAAAAAGTATAACCAGAGTCAGACTTTTGAAAATTCAAAATCTAAATTCTGAAATTAGCACCATTAATATGTCAGTAATACAAAGTCTAAATACACGAATTTGAATGGCAATATTCTAGCAAAAGTAGTATTCAGTCATCCAAAGGATGACCCAGGTAACATGACAAGTGATTTTGGAGTTACTATATTCTCAAAAGAAAAGATAAAAAGTTCCTGCTCTAAAATTAAGAATATTAGCTCTATGGTAAAAAGTCTAATAAATAAATATTTCTTTTTCCTTTCCTTTGTCTTTTTTTTTTTTTTCTTTCTTAGCTAAAGGAATCCTCAGAATAACAACTAAATTACTAAAGGGAAAAGAAAAATAATAATTCAAAATTATGTGAGGGGGGTGTGGGTATTTTTACACTAAAAGAATGCTTTTACCTCTTCTCTGCTAAGAAGTACTTTAGTAGTTAGGGCTCAAATAACATTATTATGGCACACATTGCAGAGGGAAATGCATATGCATGCTTTGTCACATGCACTGAAGAAGAAACCACGTAATTATACTTGTTCACTAATAAAATCGGGATCATTAGTTCACTAAATATAGAAACTGCATTAGAGAATAGACAGAGGATCTGTGAATTTCATTAGGCTTTTTTGTCTGAATGTACCAGGGTCAAAGTCAGGCATTGTTGTTTGCTTTGGGTTTTTTTAGTAAAAGTAAATCTAATTATTCAGGAAACACAATAAAGAACAATAAAACCATTTTAAAACTGTATCAAAGAGCAGGACAAAACAGTGATGAAAAGAATAGGTGCTTGATTTTTTGTCAAACATCATCTCGTTGAGTCCTAAGAATTCATTTTCCAACAACAGAGAAAAGAGTAAACTCCCAGAAATAATACTGCATTACAACACTGACCAGGACCACTTTGTTACGTTAAGCCTGAAGTATTTGGTTCAAAAGTACATTTGCAAGAAGCTAGAGAGTCTTTTTATCTAACTGGTTTTCATTTAAAGAGTTTTCAGATGTGAATCTTAGGAGTATTTTGAAATCTTCTATATTAATATTTTATGCGACTATTTTACTATAACAACCACAGTAATTTTGGTCTCAACAATGGCAATACTGAAAGCAGTTCTCTAAGAAACTATGGCAAGAAGGAGATAAAGCTACACCATAGCCAAGACAGAAGAGACTGTGGATGATATTGCAGGCTGCCGATCAGGGAAATACACACAGCAACATGAGACACTTCAGACTTTAAGCCTTACTTGATAAATGCATTTAAATAAGTTAAGGTTAAAGTATTTATGTTTGTGGAGTTTTTGATATGGAGGTTCTATCAAGTATCAAGTTCACTATTTGATCTGGAAATACCTATTTTATCAATAGATTTCTGGGAAATTGACGGAGAGGTGTCAAATGATACATGGATATATTCTTAATTAAAAACTATGCAACCTCTAAATAACTATTCCGACGTGCTAGTTAGAACAGATATTGAACTTTTATGACACTTCTGTCAGCTTTCAATGCTTTGATTTCATATCAGCATATTTTTTACCACTTTAAGCCAGTAACTTCCATGTTTATGTGGCAAAATTCTGAGAACAGTAATGACACTTCAGTAAATTAATTAAATGGCTTAAATACTTTTGAGGTCACAGGTGAAAATTAATTTGGTCTTTACTGTACTATTTCCTGTCTTCACCAAAAAAACCCTGCATTGTCAGAAATCTGTTAAAGGACAGACATAATTTGCTGCACAGGAAATACTTAGAAATGGACTGTCAGAAACAGTAAGCTACTCTGTGAATTTGTTCTGACAAGACACTTGTCGTCTTTATGTCCGATCTTCGAAAACTTTATTGGCATGCACTTTCAAAAGCAGTTAATTCAAGTATGAAAATATCACTGTATATTCCTAGAGAAAAATATAGCTAAGAAAAAATACATAGCTAAGTGAAGCTAAAAATTAGAGTTAAGTAAGGCAAAATTTCAGTATTTCTATGTAATGGAATGTCACACAGAATTAAAAAGGGAACCAACCAACCAAACAAAGCAAAAAGCAAAACAAACCCCAACACAATAAAGCCAACAGAAATCTGACATATTTTGGCATATAACAAACAACATGAAAAACCATTACTGGCATATATTAAAACACAATTCAAAATCATACTGGTTATATTCAAGTAACTGAACTTGGCACACCCAGATATAGTCCTTGCAAAAAAGGCAATGGAAGAAAAGCTATTGAAGTATATTTTATATTGACAAAAAAGCAATTTTTTACTCAAAAATTCTGGAAAACATATACATTCGTGGGATCATGAAGTGTTAAGAAGGGCTAGAAATCAGATTTCTCCCCAAAAAGAGACAGTCTGGTAGAAATAAATATCAGTTTCAAGAGACTTAAAAAAACCCAAAAATGCTCATACAATCAGGTAGCAAACAGCTTTTACAGAAAGCTAATTTCACTCATTGATTCATTTTCAATGCCAGCCTCCTCTTATTCTTTTGGTTTGGGGTTTTTCAGTAGTTTAGTCATTAACCATGCTTTAGCACTTGGTGCTGTTAGCTAGAAAAAGTATAACTCGGCTAATTTTCTGGGGCTTGTGATTTTTCTGCAGGCTTGAAACCCTTCAACCAGACTTCCTAATGCACAGAAATCTTTCAAGAAGCAGAATGGGTCTATTATGGAATTGTATCAAATAGCTGCTTGCAGTTTCATTTGGTGTAGACATGAAAACTTAAGCAACACCACTGGATTGATTGAATCTTGCTTAGAAATTGCTAAGAAATTGCTAAGAAATTCATTTCAATCTAAAGCTCAAAAAAAAGTCATGGAGTACAAGACCAAGATGAACAAAACTAGTGAGTGGGAAATGTGTGAAAGTTCTTCACATCAGTGTAATTTATTTGTCTCTGTCTGTAACTTATTTTCAATCATCTTCTTATTAGTTATTTTCAATTATAGAAAAGCAATCTTAAATTCACAATTAATTTCTGTCATTCCTCAGTTGTGATAAAATATTTTAAAGGAAATTTTGCAATGACACATCACAAATAAGGGATTACAGTAATTTTACATGTATAAGGTGCACCTTTATGACTGAAGTTTTGATCCAAACCCGGAAGTGCACCTTATACACTGGTTTGGCTTATATATGGACAAAGTTTGGAAAGTTGCCAACCCGCAAGTGCGAGCCATGAGAGCCGCAGTGAGAGCCAGCAGGCACAAGGAGAGCTGGGGGGGTGTGAGGCCAGGCAAGCAGCAGCGGCACGGGTTGAGCTGGGGTGGCAGCAGGGGCTTGGGGCAAGCCAGAGGGCATGGGGCCAGCAGCCATGCATGGGGAGCTGGCAGCAGATCTTTGCTGCAACAAAAAAATGCACCTTATACTCCTGTGTGCCTCATAGGCATGAAATTACTGTACTTGGAAGTTAGAAATTAACTTATTCAATTATCAGATGGATATTTTTAGAGAAAAATTTAGATATTGCTAGAGGAAAATACAGTAATTTCACAATCCTAAGCCACACCTGATTATAAGC
>VRYO01002772.1:45420441-45437759 GCA_009812075.1 Sialia sialis | reverse complement strand
GTACTTAAAAGGCAACCTGATACAGAGAGGATATAATAAAAGAACACATAGTTTCTTACATGTTTGGTAGTTTGGGTCTTTTCACTCACTGAATATAACAAAAGTCTATTTTCCATTCTATATCCACGACTTCACATAAAAATACTTATCTCTGTTGGTTTGTTGTTTTTTTGTTGTTGTTGGCGTTTTTTTGTTTGTTTTTGTTTTTGTTTGGTTTTTTCTTGTTTTTTTTGTTTTGTTTTGTTTTGTTTTGTGTTGCTTTGTTTGTTTTTTTTTTTGTTCTGCTCCCTTTAATTTCTTGTTTTTCCTCTTTTCAATCCTCAAACTCCTTATCTACAGCAAGAAATGATAAGGGTATAGATAGCCCTTTATTATTAAAAATATACATTTCTTTCTTTATGTGGTTAGTTAGTTAGTTATTGAATTTTAAAACACTTATTAGTCTGGAAGATTTAAACCCTTAACAGTAAGCTAAAAAACACCCTGAAATAGTTATACAGAATCATAAACCTTAAGATTAAGTTGCATTTTATTCACCTGAAAGTTATTTTACAAATTTTGGGGAAGAACCAGAATCATAAACCAAAAGAATAGCATTCCTCCTAGTTTTGGTCTGTACCCTGCACAGTTTTACTCCAAATTTTAAAATATCAAGTACTTTCAAGATCACAATGTAATTATTCATATGGATGAGCAAGAAGCATCTGGAGTCCATTCCTGGTGCTTAATGTTTCACACTGGATGAAAGAGATGAAGTTTATCTCTAAGTACTAAGTGAAAAAACACAATAAAATTTGAAATGGTGACATTAATTTATATGACAAAATAATTGTGACATTTTTAAATCAGAATCTATAATCAGAATTTATAATAATTTATCTAGTTTATATTTATAGAACTGAAGAAATATTTATAGCATATGTAACATAGAGGTATAATAACCCGAGATAGTTCCTGTGCATGGCAAATTCTTGCAATAACTGATATTGGGAAGGTAAGAAAGTAGTTTAAGATTTTATGCTACATTTTACTGGATTTGGTGTCTTCATTATAAAAGGAAAAAAACCCCAAAACAAACCATTGTCTACAATCAAGATAACCTGATTAAATTGTGGGCTTAATTCTGGACACAGGAAGATTGAAACGTATTTTGAGTGTCCTTGCAGGATTTTGCTAAGCCATGTCTAGACTGGCACATTGATCTTGGCAATCTTGGCAATAAGAGTCAAATCTTAATGTGTCTTGAAAGAAAACCCAAGGCAACACATCCCATCAAATAAAGCATGTGGACTAAACCATATTCATGTATAACCTTGTAATTAGTCCACCTATACCACTCAACATTGATATTTTTGATGTACCTGACTTGCCTGATTTGTGTAGAATTTTTGACCCAGCTAGAAACTTTTTGACAAAGTTCTTGCAATATAAATAGAACATTGACCCCAAGACTTGGACCTGAACTTCCCAATGAACATTAATTGGGAAAAAAAATCATGTCTAACCATTTTGAAGATAGCAGGAAAAAAAGAGCAAGAAGCAACATTGCAGAATTTGTATGAAAGCAAAAAAAAAAAAAAAAAAAAAAAAAATTCAGCATTACATTTCAAAATGCTGAATTCATTGCTCAGTATGACTCACACCTAAACACTACAGAGCATGAAACATAAATTAGACTATCACCTTGGATATGCACCGTTCTGTATCTGGTAAATTTATTTGCAAGATCATTCAGGTATTTTATGTTATTAGCAGCCATCAAGCCAGATCAGTCCCCCACACTAAAAGCCCTGTCTTCTCTCAGGGATGTACAGTGATGTAGAGAAATTTAAAGGTAGAGGGTTCACTTTCTGGAGCCAATTAAAAATACTCTGAAACTTCAGAAAACATTTCTGTTCAGACAATACCAAGATGGAACTAAAGCAGAGTTCTCAAAGAAAAAATCAGTTAAGAAGCAAACAACTGTCTCTGCTTGGTTTTGTCCTAAATTATGCAAAGAGGGAAAAGAGAACAGGAGCCTCTGTGCCCACAAGATGGAGAGCTTAATTATCAGGCAGCTTTTAAAATTACCTTTAAATAATATTAAACAAAGAACAACAAAACCTCACATACAGGAAAATACCATTATAAATTGTTAATAAAAATATAATAATGAAATAGATATTTTATTTTAAAAGTCTGATCTAGTATTTTCTACCTTGATACCTTTAAAAGTGCTTATTTGCCTACAAAGGTATTCAGGAGCTACATCTTCAGTGGGTTTGGTGCTGTGCATGCCATTCAATGCCTGCCTTATACAGGAATGCAGTGTCATACACTGGGTCTTTTTGTGGTGCCAGTGATGACATTAGCCAGAGAAACAGACTGGCGGATAATTTTACTGATAATCAGAGAAGCAGGCTTATGAAAATATCCCAAATGCCAGATGTCTTGATTTTTCTATTGAAGCAGCCATTGTTTTACAAAATTCTTGGTATTAAGATTTTTCTTCATTACCATAGTTGACTGTGAAGAAAATAACCACTCCCTCAAGTCCACAGTCATATGATTCATGCCCTAGAGAGCTCATGACCAGTGACCCTTAGTGACTTACCTCCAGTTGCCTTCCAGATATTCCTTGTAGCCATCACCTCTTCCTTTTTGTTGGTCACTCTTATTTGGAAAAAGGTCTGTAACCACCTTACTATTTCTTTTTTGTGTATATTTTTGTGTATGAACAGAAGCAGATTTGCTGTTCATTGAGGCAAAAGTTGCTTGCTATCTCAGTCTCTTCTCATGGGAAACAAAAAAGGACACCTACCTACGCTTTCAATGACTGAGCTTTTCTAGAGAAGCTACTGTGAACCAGCAACTACTTAGAAAGAAGTTTGCATTTTCATATGCTGGAGAAATGTGAGATTCAAAAAAATGTATTTCTTAGACAGGAAGAGACCACATATTCCTCATTCATTCCAACTTTATGAGTTGAAATTTTGTGCTGTTTGGGTTGTTGCTTCAGTAGAGAAAGAGCAAAACTTATAACATCAGGCTTACTTCTCCTTTAATGAGAGGTATCCTAAGGATATTCCATTTGCCCTTTTAAGAATTCCATAGTCTGTCTTCTTTCAAGTTAGTCACTACTTTACCTCTACAGTAAAACTGCAATAACACATATTCAACATCAGCGTTGTGATAGTGCTTCATTTTGGGACGACACAGCTTTATGCAAATGCTCTTATTACCATCAATTATGTCACCTCTGTTGTCTTCTAGATATTCTATGCATCAACATCTGTTCTGTTGTCACACATTTCATTTGCAGTAGTGTACTGTGTATTCCTTCCTCCATTAGTGACTACTTCTATTCACTTGCATTTTATGTGCATTCGAGAGCTGTAGGTTGTTCTTTCCTTTTTCACAGGAACAAAAGCTGTAGAGTACCCCATGAGTCAGCACAAAATAGGCTTAACTAGGCTGCTGTTCTCTGAAATTTTTCATTATATTCCATAGTGAATCATCTGTATATTTATTAAAATAATTTTCTTCTGTTTTAAAGGGGAATTTATTTCAAAGAACAATATTTATTTTTAGCTTTCCATGGAGTCTTCTCATGCACTATCTTTCTTTTGATGGTCTTGTCTAGACAACATGGTCTAACTAAGAGTTCAAAATAAACCAAGCTTCCTTGATACAATTTTTGCCAGAGCTGATGTCTGACAGCTTATACTAGTTCTAAGTAATTCTTCAAACTTCAATATTAACCTGTAATTCCCTAGGTGATTGTCCTAGGTTACAATGTAAAGATGTGCCCAAAGGTATGTATTCAATCACCATCTCCATGAACTGTCAAAAACAGGAGGGGCAGTGTTTTCCTTGCCTCCTCCCCTGGACTATCTCCTGTTAATGGGCCATCAATGCCCTGCCCCATGAGTCATAGATAACTCCCTCTGGGAGACATTCCTGTTTAATGGGCCATCAAGGACTCATCTCATGACTGATAAAATAACATCATCCTATTGTAAGATGCTCAGCCCAGGGGGAGGAGCCAAGCATTTCCACCTGAATATAATGTGGGCCTGGGAGACAGCTGGTAGCTCTCTTAGCCATTGGTTTCCAGAAGATTGGAGCTACTGGATCTTTCCACAGGATTGCCGCTTCATCTGGACTGCTGCCACCACCCTAACTAGCAGGGTGTCAAGTTGTATTCTGACTCTGCTAGTGCTTTCTTTTTTTGTACCACTGCATGTATTTTACCTTTTTTTTTCCTATTAAATTGTATTTCTGACTTGGAGTCTCACTGGTTTTGTCCTCAAACTACTACAGTCATATTAAATTTTTTGCAATAATTGCACATACAGCCACTTTTAAATTTAAAATATAGCATGACATTATTTATCAATAAAGTATTTATCAGTATAAGTATCAGTAAAGTTCAAACTAATAGAATATTTTAGACTCTTTGTCCTAGCAAAAATAATTTGCTGCTTTTTTGCTGCATAAAAACATTGACACATCATTTATAACTAGTATTGTTAATACAAAAGACAAAGAATGTTTGTGGCTTTAAAAAAGTGATTCAAGAAAAATGTAATAAAAAGGTTATCTCCCTATGCACAGAAGAGTGTAGTGGTACTGGGCAGGCAAGGGAAGGCAAATAACTTGGAGAGACCAACACTGCCCTGGCCAAGAGGTCAACTGAGATGAACTTGTGTGTCTGTATGTCTGTCCATCCATACCTCAGGCAACTGTGGAAGAGCAAAGATCCAGAACCAACATGTGGATGGACTGTGTGTGAGATCCAGGTCTGGAGTGAGCCAAAGTGTGCTTTTTTGTGTCTGCTTGTGTGTTAGTGTGTGGGTACAAGGGGGCCTGTACCACAAACTGTGGTGGCGCTGCAGCACAGAGGCACAGTGCACATTCCAGCTGAGAAGACTGGGAAACAGGAGCAACTGCTGGGCAGATCAAGTAGCTGAGCTAAAGGGATTAATTTTGCACAATCCATATTAAAAATTTTCCACTAAATGGCCGTTGTCAGGATGAGTCACACAAGGGAGAAGAAAGAGGTTGTTTGTGCTGTGTTCATGTGGACTATCTGTGTGTCTGAGATTGGTGTGATCAGCTGTGTATTTTTGTAGGTTTGTGCCATATGTGCCTATTTCTGTATGTGCCCATTGGGAATTCATGCTCAGCCTTCTTCCTTGTTTAATATGGGCTTGACGAGTTGAAGCAGTCTTTTCTTCTCTGAGCTCCTGACTAGAAAGATACATAATAAAAAATGTAGAAATTAAGATCTCAAGTAATAATTTGCTGGGTTAGGTTTAAAGGTTTAATTTTTATATCTGTTTTATTTTTTATTTTCTCAAAATATTTTGTTTCGAATTCTAAACTTTTTAAATTGTTTTTGTTACAATTTTATAGAAGCTTGAAATTGTAATTAATATCATTATTTATTAGTTTGTTTTATAAATTCAGAGATATTTACTTTGAAGGAATCAAAATAGAGCTGTCAGAACAGTACATGTGGAATATAGAGCAGAAAACTATTCCAGGATAAGATGTACAGCCTTCTGTGCTGTTGTATGTCACCAAATGCAAAAAGAAATTACTCAGTGGGTCACCAAAAAAACCATATTAAATTTTCGTGTTTCCATTGGATACATTTTGTTTTGTTTCCTCTACCAAAATTAGAAAAAAATCAGAGTTTAAGAATGTTTTTTTAACACTTTCATGTATTTGAAAAATGTAGTTTAGTTGTTTATTCAGATAAATAAAAAAAGGATGGGCAAGCATATTTGAGTAATGAACTTTCTGATGACTTGCTTCCTGCTCACTGCCTGCCTCTGCCTTATGGTGTTCCAAAAATCCTCTGTCCAAGATAATGGCCAAATGTGCTTCAGGGGCTTTTCACTCTAGGGATCACTTCTGATGATATTATAAATTAGGCTGTACCAAGCGTGATTTTTTTGCCTGTCCCAGGCACAACCTCCGTTTCTATTAATAAAATTATTACTCTGGTATACTGTAAAATAATCCCCCACTATCTTAGATACTTTGAAATAAAGAATACAAATCCCTAATCAAGAAACGTTGTTTATGTCTTATGTTTAGAGAGGTGTTACACAGTTGACAGCCAGGATTAAAGCTAAGGGGTGGGCATAGCAAGTCTGCTGTCCTATGATTTAAGCTGATTTCAGCATAAATGAACCCATCTGCTTTTGTTTGGGAGTCATGGACAAATTTCCTGGAACAAGTACATTTAACAGCTGCAGTCTAACTTTCTATACTTACAAGGCTTCCACAAGATTAATCTTCCCTGATGATGGTACAGAGGGATGTGGGAAGGAGAAAAAATGTGACACCTTTTGCATGGGAAATCTTGCCCTGCAGCAGTTCCCTATGAAAGATTAACCCTACTAAGTTGCAACAACACTGTGCAGAATCCATCTTCACTGAACAAACACCCCCAAGTAAAGTAACAAAAAAGTGTGTTAGAGATACAGTTTCAGCATTTATTTTAGAGAATCTTTGTCCAAAGCTTGCTAAATAAGGTATTAAATATACTAGTTTCCCTGTAAAGGTAATGAATACATCTTACATATTTACATACATATGTTTTCCATGTTGGTTAGAAACTGCAGCACTCCTTGAGGCTATATGAACTACTTAGCATTCTTCATACTTTTTTAACACTAATGAACCTTACAGAGTTGTTCCCAGACTGGTTTTGCTTATATTTTTCTTAATGAACTTTCATATTTTAATCCAACCAAAAGCTTACTAATTATAATAATTTAATTTCTGCTGATGGAAGAGGAATATTAGATTTCAGACAGGTGTGCAGTAAGGTGCTAATGAAATCATCTTTACTTAGGATGGGATGTTCCCTTCAGTCTGAAGCCTTCCTTAATCTTCTACTCCCCTGCCTGGACCAAAAGTTTTAATTGTATTATTAAGAAAAACTCCTCTCTATTAAAATTAAGGCATTTTCCACTATGTTTCTTTTTTTTTTTTTCTTTTTCATTTATGCTTACCATTTGGAAAACAGCCAAAAAATTATAGTCAGAGTAGGCTGATTAGAAATGGGATTTTGCAGTCATTACCCCAGATGGATCCAAGCCTAAAATAGCTGATGTTTTATGATATTACCCCATATCTTACCCCATACCCCATCTGTTGATTACATACAAATAATGCAATTCAAAAGAAATTTACAGAAATTTAAGAAGAAGCCTTTTATCACATAGCATCCAAGCTATATATTTTTCACTGGGAACAGAAAGATACTATCTCTAGTTTGTTGGGTTTTGGGAGGTTTTCTCTTAATTTGATAGTTTTTTATTTTTTTCTGCTTGTTGCAATTGTAGAAGACATTTTAAAAGTCACGGATATCAAATATGCCTTATATGTAGATTAGTACAGTAATTTCACAATCATAAGCTGCACCTGATTATAAGCAGCACATCCGGGTAGCTGGGTAGACCACGGGATTTGTCCATATATAAGCTGCACCTGAATATAAGCCGCATTTTTATTTTTTTTTTTGGGAGGATCCATGTGCAACAAAGTCGTGAGTTAGTAACAGAATCGTGCCAGCGCGGGGTTTGGTGTCAGGTGCTCAAGTTGCAAACAGTTTTTACAGACCAGCGAAGCCTTTAAAGGCAGCCCAAGGCACCCTCCCCATGCCACTGGCCCTGGCACTCGCACCCCCGGTGCTGGCTGCTGCAGCCCCCGCCTACTCAGTGGCGGCAGCGAGTCCCCGCCTGCTCAGCAGAGCCCACCGGCAGCGGGCCCCTGCCGGCTCAGAGGAGCCCAGCAGCAGCGAGTCCCCGCACCCCGGAGACAGACAGGGCAGTGGGGCAGCGGCAAGCGGCGACGCGCGAGCTCGCTGCAGGGGAGGCGCCACAGCAGGTGGGAGCTCGCTGCCTGCGGGTGCCGTTGGGGTGTGGAGACTCACTGCCGGCGGGCACTGCCAGGGCGCGAAGCCCACTCCCCACCTGCCCCTAGCCCGCCTGGCCCCTGCCCCCAGCCTTCCTGGCCGCAGCTCCACAGCAGCTCCCTGGCCAGCCGGTTCGCACTTCTGGGTTGGCATTTCCCTGAGATTTGTCCATAAATAAGCTGCACCTGATGATTAGCCGCACTAGTGGGGAAGGCTGCATTCTTCAATGAAAAAGGTGTGGCTTATAATCTTGAAATTACTGTTTATTACTGTATTTTAAATTCTGTTTTCTGACTCCCTGCCATAATGCATTATTGGAGTTAAAAATCAACCTAGAACACAGATTCTGTGAAGAAAATTACCTCAGACAAAGACAATACAGGTAGATTTTGATTAATGAGGACTCTTAGTGTGAGAGGCTTAAATAATTGTAGAATATGAATCTTAAGACTGTTTTGCCTCCTTGGTATTTCTCTATAGCCAGAGCCAATACTCTGTTACAATTCCTGCTTTTGCTGTCTTAAGCATGTAGCTGTTATCTTGCTCTGGTTTGGGAATTAGGCACAAACACCTGTCATGGACAGTCCTTCTGAGACCTTCTGGTATGCCTTGATATATAGTTATCAATTTACCTACCTAATAATATTTAATTAAAATTGTGAAGATAATGTATATTTTTTATTTTATGGCTGAAGGAAAAGTCATTTGTAAAAGTTTTGGAATAGTCTAAAATGTATTTTCCTGAGACAAGATGAAAATTATCTGAGAATGTTTTCGATTCAACCAAGTATTTTGCTCAATCTGAAATGCAATAATTAATATATTTGCAGATCATAAATGGATTTTTTTTTTTCAAATTCTTAGAAACTGGAAAGCTCATGATGCAAAGCTATTAACAGATCATTTGACCAGACAATTTCAGTATTTCCTCTTTATATATTTGTCCATTTTCAGTACTAAATTTGATCCAAACATGTATAGTTACGGTTACCCTAACCTGCATTTAGAGGAAAATATGCTGTTAACATTTTTTGTAATCTCTATCAATATAGACTATCTTATCAATAGCGATGAAATCTAAGATAAGATAAAAATCAGGTATTTTCATATAATCTTCAGAAAAAAGAAACATTGAGGTTTTTATACCAAAGAGATAACTAAAAGAAAACTTAAAAAAAACTCCAGCAAAACAAAACAAAACAAAAGTGCATAATTTCTATTTAACTTTCAGAGTCTGATGGTTAAGCTATGTAGTATTTTCTGTCTAATGTTTTTTTATCTGATTCCATGAATATCTGCCAAAATGCAAGTGAGGTATTTTAGACTGCAGTTACACAAATGCAATTGACTCATTAGACATGAAACTATAATTAGTCTCATCTTAACATCTGATTGCACTTTAATATGGAACTTGAGTAAATACCTCAACAGATCTGATTATCAAAAAGAACTGTAGAATAACTTGATGTGTAAATGCATTAAGAGTTTTTTTTAGAAGTTTTTTGAAGACTTTCACATGCCAAACTCTCCATTTTGTTGAAAAACTCTCATGGAATAAAGCTGATAATCTCTGTAAGGTCTCCGCTATAAACACATATGAAGTAAAACATATAAGTTCTGGTATGTGTAGTCCTTTTAAAAAGACATAAAGTAATTAGAGACATAAAACCATTTTTTCTTCCAGGCCTTGACTAGTTCAAAATGGGATTTCTTTCTGAAATTTTTAGAGGGACAATTCAATGAGCAGTGACCCAGGTAGGAATCTCCTCTTCCAATATTTCTCTGTGTAAATAAAACACATTTGTGCTTGCCTTCACTCCTGGCAGTGTAGCAGTCCAGGGTAGTCAAGTAGGCAAAATGGCTTGACAGATTTTCCAATGGTTCCTTGCAAAGATATTCAAATCTCTACCTTCTTAAATTTGTATCTTCCTTGCCCAAATCCCATTTCTGTCTTTTGCTGTCCATGACATCAATACTGATGAGTTTCTTTCTAAAGTTTGATATTGTACAATCCCTGGTTGGGAAGATTGGTAGGGACTACAATGGGTCATCTGGTTCAACCACCCTTCTCAAGCTGGGTCATCATAGAACACATTGAACAGGGTTTTGCTTTGTTTTATTCAGTTCTTGAATACTGCCAATGAGGGAGGTTCCACAACCTCTCTGGGCAATCTGTTCCATATGCAGTGACACAAAGGAAAGAAGTTCTTCCTCACATTCAGGTGGAACTTCCTGTCCATCTATCTCTGCCTGTTGCTTCTTGTGCTATTGCTTGGTACCACCAAGCAGGTCCTGGCTCCATCCACTTCTCACCCTCCCTTCAGATACCTTTATACCTTTATGAGATCCCATCTAAATTATCTCTGCTCAAGGCTGAACAGACCCAGTTTCCTCAGCTGGGGATCTTAATTATATTTGTAGCCCTCCATTGGACCTGCTCTGGGAGCTCCATGTCTCTCTGGTATTGAGCCCAAAAATGGACATACTACTTCAATGTGGTATCACTGAGGCTGAGTAGAGGTGCAGGATCATCTCCCTTGAGATGCTGGCAATGCTCTTCCTAATGCACCCCAGAATATCATTGTCTTGGACACAAGGGTAATGCTGGGTCACAGATAGCTTGTTACCCACCAGGTCCTCCAGGTCCTTCTCCACAGAGCTGCTTTGCAGCAGGTCAGCCCACAGCCTATGCTGGTGCATGGGGTTATTCTTCTCCAGGTGCAGGACCCTACCTGTGCCTTTATGGAATTTCAGAGAGGTCTCTGTTCATCTCTCCAACTTTTTGAGATTCATCTGATGTGCACAGCATTCTGGGATATCAGCCACTCCTCCCAGCTTTGTGTCATCAGTGAACCTGCTGGGAGGCATCTGTCTCTTCATCCAAGTCACTGATGAAAAATGAACAAATTTGAACCTTGGGTGACACTAGTAGTGATATTTCTATCCTACCACCTACATGGTTTTTTGCTGCCTACTGAAAAATTGATATTTTCTGCATTTTATTCAGTTTCACATGTTAAAATTTCCATCAGGTGTTCCTTTCTCTGTTGCTAGATATACACACACAGACACATATATATGTATTTATGTATGTATATATGCACACATATGGGACATTCCTCTGACAGTCTTCAAAATGTGTATTTTATAATTTATCATTTTCTGGGAAAAAAACAACCCAAACACCAAATCTTTACTCTCTTGATAAAGATTGAAAACTTTGAATATTACTATGGAGATCATTTTCCATAGAGACAAATATATGGAAATGAGGGGTTTTTTCTACGTGTTTGTTTTATATGCTGTTTGTGTGACACCCATTATTTTCCTGCTAAAGAATTGGAAGTTATTTAATCACAGTGCAAGAGGCAATTGTGAACATTGTTGGCTGGTGACATATGTTGATGTAGAACATTTTCAGATGAAATGAGAGTCAAAAGTCTGATATTCATAAATAAAAATAGTACATACAGAAAGCATATCCATAGAGTACCCATTCATCATCACCCATTGGAGAAAAATTAAGCAGTAGAATACATCTGGCAGGATAATTATAGGGAGTAAAAATAATGATTCAACATAATGGAACAATAAAAGAAATAGTGGCCAATAAAATTTTCTGGAGAAAAACTTTGGGGAAGTCATAGAGAAAATCAGATGAAAAAGAGACATTAGAAGAAAAACAAGAATAGATCAATTTATAAAGAGCCTAATAATTTGTAAGATTATCTATCTCTGGTGCTCTCCTCCTACTCACCCTTATTTTGAGCTCTCATCAGCCAGCTTGATGCACCCTACTGTTTCTGTACTCTTGTATTAGAAACACTGCCCAATAATTCAATAACATAAAATTAACTACTGTGCCTTTTCCATACTGTGATAAGTGTGGACAAAACACTTTTTTGCTTGAGTAGCTCTGAACATTTTCCAATCATAAAAGGCTTAAAACTTACTGAGATTAACTGCATGATCAATGGAAGTGAAAAGGCAATTACAAGTCAGAAGTCATGACCAAGTTTTATGCAGTGGAAACTGCTGAAATAAAACAGGCACCAAATATTTGTTTAAATGTTAATGGCATGTTTTGTTAAATAAAGTAATATCCGAAAACCCATGGCAGCAACTACTTACTGACTTTTGGTAGTATTGTTCCCAAGGAAAAACTCTCCAGAATAGTTTGGATATTGTACATTTTTCTTATATTAATATTGATAAACCTTTTACTGCACAAAGTGAGTAAAATTTTCAGGAAGAAAACTTTGTTCGGAGATTTTGGCACATTTTGTTTCCATCCAGAAATTAATAACTGCACAGGACTGACTTTCAAAACATTACATCACTCTGGAGAGATGACCATTAGGAGCTTCTTGTGAGAGCAGGAAGTGTAAAAGGACAGCTGGTAAGAAGTGACCAGTCAGTGAAGAACCAGCATGAAGTCTGGCCAAGCCCACCCAGGTTTATCCCAGATTTAGCCACAACGTTTCACTTAATAGCATGTTTCATTTAACAGCCTGATCAAGAGATTCAAACTTGATCAAGGATTTCAGGTTTCAGCAGGACTGAAGAATTATGTGGTTGATTTTCAGCAATTCCAGAAAAAAATTCTACATCATGACCATGTAATCCCAGCCATGGTGCTGTGCACTGTGCAGGTCCCTGAAAGATTGAGTGCTTGCAAAAGATTCAGCACAGTCCAAAAAACTGGATATAAGTTGGGAGCTTCTTGAACGTGAAACCTTCCCAAACTTACAATAGAAGGCTCCATGATATTTCTACAATCAGATAGCTCCTCCTTATTGTTGTATCATTCTTTCCCACTGACCCCTCCAGCCTTGTGCACCTTTTTGGTGTGCAACCTGCTGCAGTTTCTTCCCGCTGTGGTCTTCCCTTGACCTTAAAATCTGCCTTAAAACTCCAGTTTTAACATTCCTGCTGTAAAAGCAAAGCGACAGCAAGTCTAAGATGAGTGGTTGAAACTCTCAGAACAGTCACAGTCTTTCTGAGACAGATGACAATTTAATAAAATCATGGAAAGATGGATGAGTAAATATCTGTTTGGGTGACCAGGACTGTGCATGCTTCAAGCGTCTCTGGTTGGATACTCTCTGTATAATGGAAGGATTACTAACAAGACTAACAATTGCAGTTGGATTATTGATTTATGCCATAAAGGGAAGAGCTTTATCTGCTGTGTGACAAGAACAGGAGCAGAGATTGAAGGTCTGTGTTCTTTATTGCTTTCCTGTGCTAGACACAATCATGGGGACAGCAAGGGACTGTTTTTGTAATGACATCACTCACACAGACACTGAGAAAAAAGCCCTTTAGTCCTCCAGATAGGGATTGGCCCCACTTCTTCACTGAAGTGATGAATTTGAGCATTGGTAATTTATAAACCGCATATATAGAGAGATTTTAAAAAATCAATCAATGTTTGAAGAACCATAATCTTATACTAAGCATTTACTCTGTTTAGCCAGACACTGGTGCTTCAGAGTATATTGAATAATGGACTTTATAGGGTTGGCAGAAAAGAAAAAATGAAATTAAATTAAATGAATAAAACAATAAAATCAATAAAATTAATTTTAATAATATTATTTAATTTATTAAATTTATTATTTAATTTAATTATTATTTAATAAAATTAGTTAGTTTGTCCCTTCTCTTCCCCTCCAGTTAGTATTAGTCACTGCTTGTTTAGGTATATACTAAAAAATATATTGAATAGATTTAAAAAACCCCATCAGTTTGGATTGCTTTTCTGTCATGAATTAATGTATGCCACCGAGATGTTTTACAATCAATTTCAAACTTTAATTAAATAATATTCTTTAGAAAAAATACAGAAAATTTATGTTACAAAGACAGATATAGTTGAATTTGATTATGCCAAATCCTGTATGCTGTAATGAGTTAATTTGGTAAGAGAAAAGCAGAACAGACAGTAGAGTTGATGAAGGGAGAGATCATTTAGTCTAGAAACACTCTTATTAATAGAAAATTTGCTGTGCTTAAATAAAGAATGAAACTTATTTCAATTTCAAATTTTTCAATTAGAATGGACTGAAATTTGCAAGCGAAGTTTCTTTAATTTCTTCTCATAGAGCAAACTACTCACAATACTCAGGTGTAGTACAGACAGACTGTCACTAGTTTAAACTGAATTTGTGAAGCTATTTTGAGAAGGCTATGAATATGTTCTGGAATAGACTTATTCTACTAAATTCCCCAGTCAAAATACAAATTTAGAAGAGTAATTTACAAATGAGCACTTTAAGAATGACTATACATGAACAGAGTGGAAATAATCTTCTGATATTGAATATACTTTGAATGTACTTTGAATAATTGACTTTAGTGTCTGAATAAAAAAGCTCAAATTCTCTTGTAATGACAGACTAATCAATCATAGAAAATTCTTTTTAATGATGATAAAGCAGAATTCAAAATATGTGTCTATTAATTTATCAGATTTTTTTATCCCATGTTGTTCTGTAACATATTATAGATTCTTAGAGGCTAAGACTATAGGTAGTGGTTTTCATTTAATTCTGAGGGATGTTTTTCATCCTGACAGCTTTGTTGCAAATCTTAAATGGTGTTGGTAATAAAGAAAAGAAGATAAATATGATTTTATTATTTCTCTTTTTCTCTTCCCATTAAAGCACTTCTTTAGCTACGTGTATATTTCCAATTTTAGTGAAGGGCAATAGATACACAAAAACATAGATATACTTTTCTAATGTCCTGGTCATTATTTGAAAATCAATATCTTACATTTAAAAATGTGATTTTTTTTTTAATATGAGAGGCATATTTTTTAAAGCCTTGTATATGCATATGTGCATATATAAAACCCCAAATATATAACATATTTTTAATTAATAATTGATTATTCTGTTTGCTTTCTGTTATCCATAACCTTTTTTGTTGGTTTGTTTTTAGCCTATCATTTACACAGATAATAAAAGGAAAACAAAAGAATAATGGGGAAAAAAGACATAAAGAAAGGAAACTGTAATGAAAAAAGTGCACAAGCTAAGGAAAATTAAGGGAAAGATAAATCTGCCAGAGGCTATAGTCAAATAAAATAAAAAGGTATGAAACAAAGAGGATGTTTTCTTAGGTCTACATTCTGAGTCCTAGTGGAGGAAGAAAGCAAATCCACTGGTTTCATGGAACAATTCCTGAACTATTTTTCTAATCTGATGATTAACAGAAATCAGAATAATTTTTTCAAACTGTAGTACTGAAAATGAAAGATGAAAAGTTTAATGCCAGTGCTCATGATTTACATAGATTAATAGATTTTTTTTTTTATTTATTTGTCACATGCTGCTATTATGGAAAGCAATGTGGGTTTTTTGATAATTACGAGGGTACAACATTTATGAGGCATTTTCTGCAGTCAACGACATGGTCTGCAGTAATGTATGCTGTAATTAATTAAAAAGACTGATAAAACTCTCAACATTTTCAGATGTTACCAGATTTTAGGTAACATGACTTTAATGGCAGCAGAATCAAAACAGCTAAAACACTTGCAATTAAAAGAGAAAATTATCTATCTAATCTGAAATATTCCAAGACACTTGTGTTTTCGTTGTCTCACTTTGTTTCTGACAGAAGCCAACAGACAGGTAAGCAGCATCTCATAATGCTGAGCAGTGACAGAACTCTCATTCACTTTGGATTTGATCAGTTTTCTATGGCTCAGTGGTACCAATATTTAGACAATATTTTTGTTTTTCCAAAAAGAGCAGATGCAGACTCCTGCCGAGCCTTAATTAAGTGATCTAAAAAGAGCAGGCACTTGCAATTTTCTTAAGCAGCTGCTTTGGACATTTCCATCAGACAGTTACTGTTTTGTGATGGCAGTGAGCTGACCACAACTGGCAGATAATCCCCTGACCCAATTGCTCACTCATTTTGCTCCAGTGGGATGGAAGACAGAACTGGAAGAGCAATCACTCACCAATTCCCACAGGCACACTGATATCCATTCAATGAGCAATGAGTATGCTGAAACAATTCCCTCTTTACAGATTTTATTGTTGTTTATGATGCCATATGGTATGGAATATCCTTTTGGTCAGTTGAGGTCAGCTGTCCCATCTGTGTCAACACTCAGTCTTTTCTCACCCCAAGCCTACACACTGGTGGAACAGACTGGGAAACAGTAGAGGCCTTGATGTTGCATAAGCATTGCTCAGCAGTAGCTAGAACATTAGTTTGGCGACATATCTAAAATACAGTCCCATATGAGCCACCATTAAGAAAAATCCTGACTGACTCAGTGCAGTCATAAAATCCATAACCTCAAAATAGAATACCTGAGGCCAAGGGTCAATAGTTGCAACTCTAGCAAGAAGATTGAAATCAGCTGATTTGAAGCTCATCTAGTCAATAAATATCCTCTAAAAGGGAATTTTCTGTTTGTCAACTACGCTCTTCTGGGGATTAAGGCAGCTACATTCTGACAACTTGCTCAGCACAGAATGTGTGATGAAAAAGTGCAGCCAAAGAAATTATATATATTAAAATCATCAAACCATTATCATGAAAATAACTCAGTAAAATTATGGGCAAATGTATTTTGCAAAAAAAAAAATGAAACAAATCTTGTGTTAGAAATATTTTTTTTTATTCTAATGAATTTTATTTTTTGCTATTAGTGAAAGGATGTTTTCCCCCATGTATTTAAGTATATATTTTTTAATAAATGAAAGGAAATATTTATAAAAAAAATAAGGTGCATAATCTTATTTTGAAATCTTATGCCTTATAAATCAATCATTTAAAAAAATTAATATCAGCACAGTGTTTTGAGCCCACGTTGATAATAAATGGAAAAATAAAGTAAATACCCTTGCTGTTAGTGGAAAGAAAATATTCCCAGATTAGAAATATCTCCTTACCCACTGATTCTTTTGTTATAAATGTATGATGTTTATTTGGGTCGCATATTTAATTCAAGAAGTCTACGCTGCATTAGTTCTTTTGAGCACACAGGTAACTTTCTCACAGATATCTTGTAAAGTAGTACTCATCTAAAAAAACACCTGAACAAAAACTTCACTCTCTGTAATCTGAAATTGGGTTCTTTAACACTCCATCCAGTGTAAAGGCCATAGAATCATAGCTACACAAAAAGCTGGAGAAGGCCTCTAAGATCATCAAGTCCAACCATTAATCCACTACCGCCATGTTCACCACTGAATTGTTTCCCTAAATGCTACATCCATGTGGGGTTTAACACTTCCAGAGATAGTGATACTACCACTTCCCTGGGTAAATTGCTCCAGTGCCTGACCACCCTTTCTGAGAAGAAATTTTTCCTATTATCCAATCTAAACCCTCTTGGGGAGCATGTTGAAACCCTCTCCGCTTGTTCTGTGCC
>VRYO01002772.1:45400469-45419441 GCA_009812075.1 Sialia sialis | reverse complement strand
GGACTTCCCAGCTACTCAGAAGTGCGCCTTATAACCCAGTGCACCTTATGAGTGTGAAATTACTGTAATTGGTTTTGAGCATATTTAAATCACCTTCATATTTCTTTTTTTTTTTAAGGTCATGCTTTAATATCCAAAAATATATACTTACCTGCCTTCATACTGCATTTCCATCTGTTCTTTTCCAAAGTGGTTTGAAACTGAAGGTACAAATAAGTGTGCTATCAAAACATCCCCATCATTTGATAGATCTCTTTGCACTTTGGTATAATTTGCAATTTGGTATAATTCAACATCAAATTTCTCTTCTGCCATCCCCCTCCCCTCTAAAATCCATTTCTCATTCCTGTGCTCTTTTTATCAGTTAGCTTTTCTCCTATCTCTAACTTCCACAAATATACAGAGCTCAAGAGTTTGACATTTTTACTAAAATGTTAGCCTAAGAGTGGTAAGCTGACCTGCCTGGCTGATAATCTCTATATTTAATTTTCCAATTTCTTTTTTTTTTTTTTTTTTTTTTTTTTTTTGAGCACTAGCTCCTATAATCGTTGCAATTAATTTTTCTTACTTGGGATTTTCAAAACATCATGATAGCTGAGGTAATAGGCAGACTGCACATACATGGAACAAGGACTACTGTGCTGTAAGGCAAAGGCCTTTTTAAGTCCTCATGTGAGCACAATACCCCAGAAGTCACAGAGGGGGAATTTGACTGTGACATGCAGTTTCCAAGAGTTTCCAACTGCTGAGTTTCTGAGCACACAAAGTTTTGGTATTCCTTCAGAAGAGACAGCACAGTCTCTTGGAGACAAACAGTTCTTTCTCTCAAATGTAAGGGGAGGCGATCTGGCATCATCTCTACATTTCCACCTCCTTTTGAGATGGTATATGTCCACCTGCAGTAAACAATTTTTCACATTCACCTACAAAGATACTGAGTTATGCTCTAGCAATCCTTGTGCAATGCACACAAAGTCTTAAATACACTCATTAGCATATTACCCTTAAAATTATGATCAAAATGATGTGTAATATATAAGGAAATAGTAATAGTAATAGTAATAATATAATAACAATAATAATAATAATAACATCCTTCAGCATGGAAACTGAGCTCACTAACATCCCCTGATCCCCTGATGAGCTCATAATTTTTCCTTGATGTAGGGTATAGACAAAACAGCTGTTTTTTCTGACTTACAGTAGGAAAAACATATAGAGGGATGGAGTTAATGGGCACTTTCCAAGTATTATGATAGGCAGTAAAATATATGTTATCACTAAATCCACTATTCAGATGAAGATGTTCTTTGAAGAAATATATAACTGACCCTGAAGGAATAAGACTTTGAGGCGAATTCCTGATGTTTCAAGGCAAATATAGAAAAAGTTTTCTTAGAACTATCAACTGAGGATTTTAAAAATGCTTGAACAACCTTCTTACTCCTTACTCTTTATTCTCATATGTGGCCTATGCTTTCTTTATGTGGACAATAATATCTCTGGGGTATGAGTGTGCTATGTACAATATATCCGAGATATTAACCATAGAACAGGGAAAAAACTGTTTTTCTCTATGATCCAAAATTAAAAAACACCCTAAAACTTGTGTGTCAAGGTGGTAATTTTTTTTTCTTATAAATATTATTTGGTTTAATAAATAAACTGTTTTATGAGGATAGTCACAAGCTCCTGAACATTTCCTCCTTACATGACACAAGAACAGGTAATACTCTACCCCCCCCCCCAAAAAAAAAATGTGTCTGCTCCCCAGTTCAGAAAGTTGTCAAAATAAAAATCTATATTTAAATTTAAAAATGTAAGCTTCACTTTGATGCTTCTTGTGCAGGTGCTACAGCAATTACAATGAAAATTTTTTTTTCTGATGATATGGGGACTCTTGAGCAGTAGTTAGACTGGAAAAAATAAGGTTCTGATGCTATTGCCTGATGATGCTATTGCTCAATTCTTCAGAAGAAAGTTGGGAAAAATCAAGCAAACAAGCGAACAAAAGTCCAACCTACAACAATATAACAGATAAACAAAACCCCCAAACCCAAAACCAATTATAACAAAAGCTGAATTGTTTAGGCTGTCAATTTTGCTTGGAAATTAAAGGGGCTTTCATATGCAATATTTCTAAGGTAAGCTCCCAAAGAGTCAATATGGTGATGTAAAATCAGTCTTAACTGGGCAAGTAGCTGTGGCACAGAATTTGCTTTAGATCATCACAAGAATTAAAAAAAAACAACTAATGGGACATAGGGATGGTTGCCAATTTCAACACTTTCAGTCAAATATCACAGGTTTTTTCACAAAACATAAATTAAAATCTAGCACATTATAGCATTCTATTTGTTACACTGATATACTTTTCTAATCTTTATTTTTAAAAGGACTCTACAGCTGTTTCCTCATACTAAGAAGATACTCCTCACTATTTTTCTCTTCAGGAGGAATGAGTCTCATGGTTTACACATGGGGCAATTTAACAGCAGTTAGTATTGCTATATATTATGCATATTTTCTAGCATGAATCCAGAGATAATAATTCAACAAGATAATATAATAAAAAGCAGTACTTGATCTTACTGTGAATATTTGAAATAGGATTTGTAATTACCATTTCCTTTGGGAGATTAAAATATTAAAGCTATATTAATCTCACAGACTGTTTTTATGACAATGCTATGTATAAACATCTCCATGTTTGTTTTATTTCCAAGCATATTTAATGTAAGATATCCAGAATGGATGGGCAGATGCTGATGGCATGTGACCCAAATCAGACACAGAGACTATCAGCATGTTCACTTTGTGCAGTCCTACTAACTAGAAAAAGCACACTGGATCACTGTGGCCCCAGAAGATGATTCGAAACATATTGTAAGGTGAGAGCCACAAGTTCGGGTTATTATTCTGATTTTGTTTGCATTGATCAGGTGTAAGACAGGAATGGTTGGCAGGGATCCCCAAGTAGCCCCAGTCACCTGATTTTTATTATGTTGATTTTGGCTGGGGTAGAGTTAATTTTCTTCACAGAGGCTGGTATGGGACTGTGTTTTGGATTTGTGCTGAACACAGGGTTGATAATACAGAGATTTTTATTGCTGAGCAGAGACACTTGCTTTTCTGCTTTTTGTGCTGCCACGCTGGCTATGAGGTTGGGGTTGCATGGGAGGGCTGGGAGGAAACACAGCTGGGAAAGGTGACTCAAAAGGGATGTTCCATACCATATAACATTCTGCTCAGCATATAAACTGGGATGAAGAAGGAAGATAAGGAGGATGTTTGGAGTGAAGGCATTTGTCTTCCTGAGTAACCACTGAGCATGATGGGGCCCTTTGTTTGTGTGTGAAGCTTTTGCACTCCCTATTAAATTGTCTGTATCTCAATACATGAATTTTCTACCCTTAATTATTCTGTTATCTCCTCTACCCCACTGGTGGTAGACTGAACTAACAGCTGTTTGGTACTTGGTTACTGGCTGGGGTGAAATCATGACATTATCTTACCATTCCTTTTCCAGTTTCTTGACCTTACATTTTATTGCTTAATATCTCTCTTTCTTTGCCCCTTTCTATTCCCGAATAAGCAGTCCATTAATTCCAATTTTGTTATGCCTGTGTCCAAATTTGGTTTCTCTAGTGCTGGTACCCAGATCATCCTTTCCTTATGCAGTTTCACAGATGGAGTTACTGAGGCACTGCCTGCCTTGCTGCTCTCCAGAAGGTTCACAGTGCTGCTATTCAGCTGCCTGGCATGTTGGGCCATTTGTCTCAAACATCTCACTTAGCCACCCACTCAGTATCTTGGAATGTTATCTGTAACTCCTGTAAACTTCTTACTCTTATTTATGCTGTAACTCTTGTATACTTCTCACTCTTTTATTTATGATTTTTAGCAATTTCTCATTTTATGTCTGGCAGTTTCTCCTGTCTGGTTTAGTTAGCTTAATCTCAGGTGTGTGCTGAGTCAGTGCCTCAGACAATGCTTTTAAACCTAGCATAAATATCTACATTCTGGCACTGTGGGGAAAAGCAAACAAACAAATGTGCAGAACTGTATTTTAAAATAGAAGTATTTTACTTTAAAAACATCTTTAAGTTAAATCTAACAACAAATATTTACAAGACAAACTAAACTAGTTAGCAAGCAATTATTTAGGAGAGTTAATATTATTATGCACGGTATTACAATTTATTAATGATAAGAAAAAAACACGTAGTTCTTATTTAATACATTTATAAATTGGAACATTTGGGTTGTTGGGGGTTTTTTTTTCAGTAAAACAATAATGATTTTAAAATGAGGAACTGTTTATGTTCTGTGGGACTGACACTATAAAGGTCTCAGACACTTTTTTACTGGAATGTTACAAATCTAAATTAATTAATGTTAATAAGTTAGTCCTGGACTGTAAGTCCTACAATAATAAGTGGAAAAAGAAATTTTAAAAAATTGAAATATACATATATAATACATCCTTTAAATCAATGTGATTTTGGATTATATTTATATTTTCCTATATTTTTTTTCATTTTTTTCCTCGTTTTTGATTATATTCCTGATTTAATTTGTAGCTCTAGACCTTGCTACACACTATCATTTTAAATATCTGTTTTTCTTCTACAGGATCTTAACCTGTTAATTTCTTTCATAAAATAGAATTCAATAGAAGTCAAAATTTGAATTATTTTAATTCTTATAGTTTTGTACCATATGACCTGTATCTAGCTTCCTAAGAGATATCCAGTCTACTTGTCCTACTTTCTCCTTGTTCAATCCCAACAGTGCAAAGTTTAATAAGATTTTTTATTTTTTGCTTTTTGTGGAGTGGATAATTTTCACCCTACTTTTAACAAAATAGCAAATCACAGTACCTTAAAAATTGAAAAGTGAGGAAATTAAATTTTATGGCAAATGGGCAGTCTATTTAAGCAGCTAGAAAATCTACCAAACACTGAATGATCTAGGAAATAACATTCAATTAGCTGTTGAACTTTTTCTTTTTCACTACCAAAATAACAATACAGTAAAAGAAACAGTGCCATAAATGGGTAATTAAAGTGCAAACTGAGATATTTCTGTAGCTAGATTTAATTACCTCACTAATGTTACAGAAAATGAATTAAATTAAAAGGATTAAAGATTGAAAGAGCCAAATATTATCTGTCTGAATTCAACAACTTTAGCTCAGACTGCCTCCTTGGCAAACATTGCAAGCTTATTATATGTATCTGAAGTGCACTTTCTCAGTTATTTCAGAAATATGAATTTCACAAAGGACTATGTAATTTCCTGACTAATGTCTGGTTTTTTTTAGTTTAAAATATTGTAAGTGCAAACATACTTTTGTACTCTAATATGAATAAATAATAAAAGATAGTCATAAACAGCATACAAGCCTTTGCATGGAAAATTGATTGATGTAATAAAAATCTAAAATACAGTTTTATGATGTAAGCTCAGTACCAGTGCCAATAATGTTAACGGTTAAGTTGTAAGAAAACCATCACATCACCTTTTATTCTAAGTACTTATATTCTCTGTGTTGTGAATGAACCATAGCTGTGGCTGGAGTCAAATATACTTTTCCACATAGAGATTTTGATTTTTCTCAGTTTTAGTGGAAGAAGATCATTCAGCATTTAAGAAATAAAATTTACTAAGATCAAAGCATTAAGAAAAAATTCAGAAGTCTGCTTTAGTCCTCTGTTCTGTGGAGTTTTGTTTGATTTTTTTTTGTTTGTTTGTTTTACTTACTACAGACAATAGAATCCCCCTCTGCTATCATATTGCTTTCAGTACTAGGGGTTTAATTACAGTTGTCTGTTAAAAACGCCAATACTTCTTTATTTAATTTGTATCTTGTAATAAGTACATATTATGAAATTGTTTTTGACTTTTGGTCTTCCTTGCAAAAAGAGATAGAATTTTTTCCATAACCTAAGCTTCCAGACTTTGATTTTCATGTCATCGAGGACAGTGATATTAAAAGCATTCTGTTCCAACTAGTCAAGACATTCCATCCCCCTCTAATCTTTCTAATCCACAGTAAAACAAAGAATATTCCCAGAATATGTTTCACAATAAAATCTATTTATTAACATTCAACATTGCTTCCTGTTCTTTTATGAATCTCCTTCACATATTTTAATATATATTTCAGAAAATATGGATTTGGGGCTGCAGCTTACTGCATGATATTTTTGACTAATTGTATGAACTATTGGAATTTGTGATGACATGCTCTAAAAGATGAGGCTCAAACATTGTATGGAAAGATACCAATTCATCTCTATATATAGCATAAAGTGGTTTTCTGTTCACAAAAAGCATAGCACAGCTGCCTAGATAAATTAGGAAAGTTTTTGGATAAAGCATTTTTTTGAATTTTCATTCAGCAACTCCAAAGACAGGATCTTGATACTAATGAACCAATAATGTGAGCAAGTAAGGTAATTTGCCTGAAATACTAATTTGCATCCTGGGTTAAATCAGATTCAATAAATTGTTTGTATTGTCTTTTTCAATTGCATTATTTTCTGTTAAGCATTGCTAATAGCTATTTTTTCATCAATTAATTTATAATATAATGGATAATTTATCCTAATTAAAAATTTAAAATTTTCTTTTTTTAAGTAAATGATTTATTTAATTAAAAGGTAAAATATCTACAAAATCCTATGGTGCTTTCACTGGGAACATACACTCTGGGCTCAATTTAATTGTGCCAACCAAATATTCACTATTATTAGACATACTGAGGGCATCTGAGACATCCTCAAAGAATTTGCAGGCATTTTATAGCACATGCACAGTTTGATAATCCATGCCATTCTGAAGGCCAAGCTTTTCACATGGAGACTCTCTGGGAGCTTGTATTGCACCAGACACCTCCATCTGCATGACCAAAATGAGCCTGTCGAAAGAATCAAGCAATCATGAACCATGTCACAGTACTTGCTTCAGAACATGCTTAAGAAGTTACTCGATGTGTCATTGTATTTTAATATATATGTACATGTATATTATTGAAATTATGAACAAGCTATTAATCAGAAACATCACACTATGGGGAGCAATGCAAAACCGAAAAAAGACATAGTGCCATGATTTAGCTTATTAAATGTTGGACATGAATATAACCTTTTGACACAGGATTATATCTTGAAGAACATTTACAGAAGAATTTTTATCAATTATTTAAATCTTATACTTTGCAACTGTCACAGAACAGGATATTTCCATTAATAAAATAAGTGAAAAAATATCCATGTAGGCTTGCCACAGCAGCTTGCCAATGTAGCTTGTGGTTTGTCAGAGTAGGGGAACAGATTTTCTTCCATATTATTTTTTATTGGGTTGTTTTGGTTTTGTTGGTTTTTGTTTGCTTTTTTCAGAAGTAGAAGAAACAGAAAATATATTTATTTATATATTTTATATAATGTAATGTATTTTATATCTAATATTTTTAATAATTTTAAACTCCAGTTAAGCACAAAACAATTAGAGAAGGGATGCTGTTATTTTAAAATGAAGGCTTTTGACCTATCTCCCACAGGTTTATTGTACTGCTTATGTCTTGGAACTTTTCTCTCCAAAGCCAGTGGGGAGTCTTCCCTAAAAATGGAAAGCACGGTGTGTCTTAGCTGTGTAAAGACCATATCATTCTTATCCACTGCTACCTTTTTTTCATTCAGTTAGTGGTGGATACTTTGTTATTTTGTCATTACAGAAGGAAAACTAGATGCACTATGTTTTCTATGATATAATGTATGATATATTGCATATGATATTAAATTCTTTTAATAAACAGTAAATAATTAGAATCAATTCAATTTTAAATTGTTTTAAACTCCAGAAGGTTCAGGGTCTCACATGAGCAAACACTGTACAGAGATTTTGGATACACAGCTTATAGTAAGTACTCTTTTATATACGTGTACATATATCTTCCCCATTGTCTTTTTATATTATTCAGTACGTCTCAATTTGACTGCTAGAAATGCTCTCCTTCTTCCACAATTTCCACTACGCCACAGGTCCCAGAAACAATATGATGAAAAGAAGAGCAAGGACAAAACATGATCATGCTTAGTCCTAAGTACAATGATCACTTTCTATTTGGGGCTTAGTTTGGTTTGGGATTCTTTAATGGGATGAGAAAAAGGCTGAGTATTTGCAGCAGCTATAGTAAAAGCAGATAGAATAGGTAAAAAAGGAGTGAGCACAGCAAGCGAAACCACCTCTCTAGATCCTTACAGATTCCCTCAGAGTACTTGGGAGACTCGTATATGCTTCCCACTCCTGTTCACAAGAAGTGTATTTTCTTCACTAAAATAAATTCATTTAGTTAGTACAATAATAGCATCAGAAACTCCTGGAAGGAAAGGCAGAGGTAAAGCCACAATCCCTCAAGCATGTTGGTATCAGAGACACCATTGTGTTACTCAGGCTTCCTTCTCCTGACTGATGACATTTTGTAGTTGCAGACAGAAATTATAAGTTATGCATGTAACCTTTTGAGGTGTTTTATGACTAAAATCAGTCATGTTAGGTAATGTATACAGCTCTCAGTACTGTATATTGACCACTTTTCAATTCTGAATATATTTCTTTTCCTACCTCCTTGTGAAACATCTATGTTTTATTTTACACCCTCACAGGCAGCTGAACTGAGACAACAGAAGGGAAGGAGGTGGTTAGGGCTCAGATCTTTTGATAGCTTGTTATCTAAAACAGTAAGTAAGCTGGTGGTACAAATATATCAGACATTTATGAAAATCCCACTAATATATATGTCTTTAAGCGCCCAACTATCTCTGAAAAAATTAGCCTCCAGTGCCCTGTGTAATATAAGGAGTTTACAGCGGAGCTGAGATTCAAATCCAATTTTGCTAAATATTAGATTAAGTCCCTTAATCATTAGTAAAACCTTTACTTTTGACCTAAAAATCTATTTAATTCTACACCTTGGCTTAAGAAAAACATCATGTGAGGCATTCCATGCAGACTTAAGTGAGTGTTTATCTTCAGCAGCAGGGAATTAGAAAAGAGAATTACTTCTCTGTTCTTTCATAAATTTGTGAACATTTAAAAAAGATGAACAAAATCTCTGTCTATGCTTTCCAAAGATATAGTCCGTTTATCCATTTAACAAAGTATTTTTTTATAGACACTACTAGGAATATGTGACCAGTTTACATCTTCTCATACCCTCCTAATGAGCCCTCCTGTGCTCTGCCTTTTAACATTCCTCGTGCTCTCTTTGCCAGCAGGCATTCAATGCTGCAAATTGAAACATATTGGCAATCCATTTCACTTGCACATTTGGGCCATTTCCTCTGCATGGAGCAGAGAATGAGCTGCTGGTCTAACTGAGAGCATCAATGTCTATGTAAGTGAAAGAAATAAATGCATTGAACATGCCTATTGTCTGAATTTATGAGCCCAGATTCCTGTGAGCAATTAACTGCTCTAGTTTAATTCTGGATGTGCTAATCAATAAGAAAATATAGGCAAGGTCACTCAGTGTTGTATTCTTCAGCTTCTCTGAATAAGGTTGTCTGGGATAATAAATGTATATTTTAGTTTCGTTCCTGTCTTATGATGTTTTCCACACATGGAGCTGAGAAAGAGAGGAAGTATGCAAATATAATATTAGAATGGGAAGACATAAAAAGAGAGCACAATGTTTCACGTGTCATTTCTTTACTGAATGAGACTAGTTATGAAAAGATCTGATGTATTCCAAATATCTCTATGTATTTTCCCATGGTTTCATTTTTGACCAAAAATCAGATAACAATTTAAAGAGAAGTACAGGAGTACTCCAATTCAGGGCATACACAAGCAAGGCTTCAGGAAGTCGTTCTAAGTACGTAGAAGTATTTGTGGAACTTCTTCTATCATTATTCCAACTGATTATTCCAAATCAACTAGTATAAATAGATTTGTTTAGTTTTTTCTTAAATTTCAGTATAGAAAGTTAAGTCATAGCTTGTTTTACACAGTAGATAAATTACAGGTTTATGACAGATACTGCAAAATCCTTCTTGCATCCTCAAATGTAGCAAATATGAATGCTAGATTGACCAAAGCAGATAATACTCTATAGAGTTCTTTCTGAGGAATTTACCTCAAATTTCCATGACTTTGCAACAACGTCCTGTCACTTGTTTACACATCATTTTACCGGAAAAAACCTTTCTTCCACGTTCTTCAGTCCTCAGTTTTATTGTTATGTCAAAAGACTTAAGATAGAATTTTGCTTTTTGTTTCTTTTCCCAGTGAATTACTTTAATAGCAAAAAGACACTGCAGATATCTGAAATTTGTAAAAGATAATTGCAAGGTATGTAATAAGCATTTTCCTTTGAGTATGATATATATTCAGATTTTCTTTTTGTTTGCAGTGTTATCTTTAAAGCAATCTCAAAATTGCAAGACTGTGAAAAAGTTGACAGTCTCTAACACAAACATATTAAACTACAGGTGTTTGCCTTGCCACAAATATTGGTTCTAGATTCTGACACTGACATTTATGAGTTCTGTATATTGACATCTTAAAATGAAAGACTGAAACACAGACACAAATAATCCTCTAGACCTGAGTCCCTCAGCAGCAGAATATTTGACAGCTCTAATTATCTTGACTGGAAAATGGATGTCTACGAGCTTAGATGAGTTGTGATAATTTAGTACTTTGTCAAAACTTAGCCTGTAAAGAATGTGAATCTGATTTCTTGGGGGAAAGACTGTCATTGCCTATATGGCATAACCTGAAAAATATTGAAAACATCTTACTTAATATAAACATTTTTTTTTTTCTAAATAAGTTTGAAGTGAAGTTAGATTACTACCTAACTTTGGATGCCCTTTTCAGGGGGAGATATTTCTTAAAAAGGTAGATATTAAGATTGTAATGTAACTCAGAGGACATAAATGTAGGTGCCACAAACCCAGAGTTTTTTATCAGCTTGTCCAGGAACTGGTTCTCAAACAGGAAAGGAGCTCCATGAATAGGTAGTTATATTTATGTCCTTATGAATATTTTCTGAACTTTACAATTAAAATCTTCAAAACTCCTAATTTGAGTATCTATCATATGACAGTCAAACAGTACTTATTCTTGTACTTCATATAGGAGTATGTAAAACCACTTTATACACAGTCTACGTTAGCCTATGTCATGCAATAAAAGTTTTCAGTGTCACTATGAGCCTAGTTAGAACAAACTCAATTACAACATTGATGTTTCGTAAATGCTTTATTTCTCCTATAATTGATGCAGAAAATGCTTCCTTTTTTTCTTAGATACAAATTGGAATAAGAAAATAATCTTTAAAGAAATATATACATTACTCTCAGCATGTTTCTGTGTTCTTTCTTTGTATGATAAAAATTTGTGTTCATGATATAGTAAAATTTATAAACTATGTACTAATGTATACAGAAAGCCTCTTTAGTGCTGGCCTCTTTTTGATCTGCATTTTCTTGATGTGCAGGAATGAAATTCTCCTTTCTTTTCAAAATAAAATTTAAATCCTACTTTCAAATACTTCTATAATTTTCTTCTAAATTGCATTGACATCCAAATTTATTATGATCTAACATTACCCAAAATGCTTTTTCATCTACTTCTAAAATCCGGTTATCATTAAGATAAATTTTAGTGGGTTTCTCTTTCTTTCTTTCTTTCTTTCTTTCTTTCTTTCTTTCTTTCTTTCTTTCTTTCTTTCTTTCTTTCTTTCTTTCTTTCTTTCTTTCTTTCTTTCTTTCTTTCTTTTTCTCCCATTTAAAATTTCAAATTCTAATATAACACTTTTTGAACATATAGAAAGAGGAGACATCTAAACTAGTAACAGGTGCTGACATACTAAGGTAACCTTAAAATGATGAAATCCAAGACCAAAAAAAAAGTCATAACATTAAGTGAGCTCAAATCATGATATGCTACATGACCTTAGAGACAGACATGATGAACCAAACAGAAAAGAAGAAAAGAATAAAAATAAGGAAAATTAAATATCTGCCTAATGAAGATTTAAGATCATTAACATATTTAAACAAAAAAATCCATTTAAAAATGTAATAAGACAGATGAGCATAGATGAAACTAATATTAAAAACTGAAATACAAAGAACAAAAAGAATGCATTAAAACCAGCTGCATTTCATGATTTCTTTACTATTCTCTGAGAAAAATGGCACCCTTTGTTGTTTCTATGGCTTTAATGTGATCCTTGATCATGGACAAGTGCTTAAGATAACTGTGATTCACTTTTTTACACATATTCTTACTTTGGTATTTAAACAACATAGATGCTAGTGCTTGTTCCATCTGGATTTTAAACAGTCAACTGTGTCAAGGACCCAACAGTTTTCATACAGTTTGTGTATGCTAATAATAATAATAAAAAAAAAATTTGTAAACTAAAAAATCTAGGGTACTAGGAATTTCAATAATGTTTGTCTTGCTGATAATGCTTTTGTGATTTTTTTTTTAATGAATATGAGTTTTTCTTTTTCTTTTTATTTTTTTCCCAGATAGATTACAGTAATTTCGTTATTATAAGCCACACCTTTTTCATTGAAGAATCCAGCCTACCCCAGTAGTGGGGCTAATCATCAGGTGTGGCTTATTTATGGACAAATCTCAGTGAAATGCCAACTCAGAAGTGAGAGCTGGCCAGGGAGGGAGCTGCTGTGGCAGACTGGAGAGCTGCCATGGAGCCGCAGCCAGGCGGGCGGGGGGCAGGTGGGGAGTGGGCTTCGCGGGAAGGCGAGGCCGCGAGTGGGCGGTGGGGGTGCGAGTGCCAGGGCCCGCGGCACGGGGAAGGCACGTGGGGCTGAGTTTAAAGGATCCTCCGGTCTGTGAAAACTGTTTGCAATTTGAGCACCTGACAGCAAACCCCGTGCTGCCCCGACCCCACTCCACCCGCCTTGCTGTGTGGCCCCGACCCCGCTTCGCTGCCTACGCGTGGCCAGCCTGCCGAGCCGCCACCGCTCAAAACCGGCATGGGGAGCCGCGGCAGCCAGCGCTGGGGGCCCACGGTATGGGGGTCGCTGGGGCTGCATTTAAAGGCCTCGCCAGTCTGTGAAAACTGTTTGCAAATTGAGCAACTTGACGGCAAACCCCGTTATCCCGTGATTCTGTTACTAACTCATTACTTTGTTGCACATGGATACTCGCTTAAAAAAAAGAAAAAAAAAAAAAGGCGGCAGATGAGTTGGATATAAAGGAGTAAACCTGAGCCTGGGGATAAAGGGGATTGCAGGAGTGGGGAAGGTATCCAGAGTTTTTGTCTTTTTTTTTTTGTTTTTTCCCCTCTACCCAAATGTTTATTTGTTGGCAGTAAATTAAATCCATTTTTCCAAAGTCAGATCTGTTTTGGCTGTGTCAGCAGTTGGTAAGCAACCTCACTGTCCTTATCTGAAATCAGCAGCTTTTTTTCCTTCCCCTGTACTATTGAGAAGAGGAATGAGAGAAAAATCTGGGTAGATATCTAGCAGCTGGGAAAGGTCAACCCACTACACTTACTTGTGAGTACAAATATACTTTTTGTGCTCCTTGATGGGCTTAAACAACACATACAGGTGAAAGCACTTGGTAAGAAGTTTTCAGCATGAAAAGTACCAATCTGTGCCTGCTGGCTGTGAGAGAATTTCTAGAATTTTCTTAAAACAAATATCCTCAGACAGACTGAGAACTTTATCAATGAAGTTTTAGCTTGATGTTAATTTCCCATATCCAAGCCTCTGTTTCTCAGTCTCAAGAATCCCTGCAAAATGTGCTTTCCCTTAACACATTGAAGCTTGTATATTTCCACTGAAGTAAGTTAACTATTACAGATGTGAGGATAAAAGCAGTTTCTACAAAACAAAAATAATGAGGAGGAAAAATAATGAACATTTCATTCTGAACATTTAGCTAAATCAAATCTATGAACTCAGTTAAAAAATAACATGCTCAGTACTTAAATACTTAGAGAACTGTTTCCTAAGTGGAAAGAAATCAGAAAACAAACCAGAAAGACATAGTTTAAAAAACAGATCCAAATGAATGTTTTCTTACTAACGTCATTGAAAAAAGAACACAAGATTTTGCAAGGTTTGAAAGCCTTTTAAAGTATTTTTTTTTGCATCTGTAGCAGTGTTTCAATTACTGTGTGAAAATCTGGAAAGTTCCTTTTTTAAAAGCTTTAAAAAAATCTCATTTAACAGATCCAAATCACTCTAATTTGCAGAAACCCTAATGATTTTTAAGGTCCTAGCTAAGTTAAACTTATATAATATTTTTTTCTCTTAAGACACTTAAAAAAGATATGCTTGTTGTTGTATTTTTATTGGCACTAAGCTTTGTCATGTGGAGGTGCATTTATTTTACACTATGTGATAACTACTAATGTAAAAGTGATTACTTACAAGAGGGAATTTAAAGTGCACATTCAGTTTGAACTAAATTTCTTAAATGAATATTTCATTTGAATGTTTCATTCTGAAAAAATGAAATAGTAATAGGCTTGTAGTTCAGTTAAGAGAAATAAAGTTTATTAGAGTTATCCAAAGACACTTAGCGAATTCAAACATATATCAAAAATGCTTTCTAAATAATAAAAGGTGTTAGGAAATAGCAGACCATGAAGATTTTCACAAAGTGAAATGATAGTTGCATCATAAATGACTGACATCTAGTTATTGACTGATATACTAAGGGTAAGTAACAGTCTCGGGGAAAATAGTCTAAATAGTCAAAACTCCCTTGTATAGACTATTCAAATTATATGAACCAGAATCTATTTATTACAGCAGTACTGAGTCTTTCTATACAAATCATATTAACTAGAATCTATTTATTACACAGTACTGAGTCTTTCTATACAATATCTGGCATGTTTCTGAGATGTTTCAACCCTGCTGTACTCTAGTCAAACCCAGTTAATATATGTATACTAGATTTAGAGACCTTTTATATATATATATGGTGTTTATAAAGAAATAGATTAGATATGTATGTGCATATGTATCCATGTCTGTTTGGATGTTTCTCTGTGAGACATTCTCAGATTTTGTCCTCCTTTTTTGGGGGGGTTGGTGAGTAGAAGTCTGGTTTGAAACCAAGAACAAAAAGAAATTTACCTACTACAGAATCCATATCTAATCTCCATTCTGTGTATTAGCCACTTGACTACTTCTGATTACCAAACAAGAATAAGTACTTTATTTTCAAAATAAATTTAAACTAGGTTACATATTTTTCTCCACTGAGTGGCAACTGAAGTGTTCTAGCACAGTGACAGATGGCAAAACCAGTGTCTGTGTACTCACCATAGTTTGCAAATGCGAAAGCTAAGAAAAAAACCAGAACCTATTATTAATTAGTAATTACTTTTTTCAATTTTGTTTCTAGAGGATGGTTCAAGTTGCAAAAGAATAAATTTAAAACCATCTATAAAAGGGCAGTTATGCAAAAAAGACTAGCGTGTGATGAATTAGACTCTTCCTGAGTTGCACTGAGTTGATTGCAAAACAAGGATGCAATTTCATGCCTTTACAACTAAGGTTTCAAAAAAGGTGTAATTTGAATTTCACACTTGTCAGCAGTGATTATGATCTAGCTTAGCCTTTTGTTGGGTGACAAATGTTTTGCCACTGTATTCGTAAGCTTGTTAAGGATCCTGTCCTTCTGATGTTAACTTCAGTTTTGACAGTCACTTCAGATTAACTCTGGCCCAGGAAAGTGTATTAGACATAAACACTCTAGTGTACAACAGTGGTTTATGTTCTCTCTTTCTAAGAAGAAATAATACATAGATTTTCTTTTATAAAGAGGAAATCTTCAGTCCTTACTTATGACACTGTTTGAGTAACACCAGTTCAATTGGACTACTTGTCACTCCATGTTTTCTCAGCCTGAGTCAAGGTATTATTACATACATGATAACTACAATTTTCTTGCATTTTTACTCTATATTTTTACTTTATATTATATTGCATTGTCTGGGTGTTTAAGAAATCATTATTTCTATGAGTTTTATTGATTTTTTTTTTTAAATTATGTATAATCTACCATAACCATGTCAATTATGTTCTTTCCAGAGTCTGCAAATAATAAAAATAATAAAAAAATTTATGAGACCCAAGATGCCAAAACCTAATTAGAATAAAATTGTAATTAATTCAATTACAATGTTCTGTTTGCAGCTGTGTTTGCAGACTTCACAGTTTTAAGTCTACAAGTTTTTATCATCTGATTTTTGATTATGCAAGTCTCTTAACTCAAATATATTACAATACATAGTAGAATATTAAATGTAAATATGTAAATACATTAACATTACTAAATTTATCAACCATATACTTTGTTTTAAAAGAAAGTGGTCATTTACTTCAGTAAATCCACTTTTCTTGGCCTAATTTTGATTTTTATTAATTGTACTGCCCCACTGTAGAATTTAATTTCTCTAACCTTATCTTTTATGTTTTAATCAAGTTATATTTTAGGTCTATATTTTTGCAGGTCATCTCCAAATGGGTCAATGCTCTGATTTTTCTTTTTATTTCTTTTTTTCCTAACACACATAAGCACTTTTTTGTTATTACTTGTTGTGAGAGACTGGAAGGATTGCTGGCTTGAAACATTTTAGGCACATTTGTGAGAGAGGGGACAGGTCAGGCCTCGCCCTGATGAGGCAATGCCCTGCTCTGCACACCCCACCTATCCAGGTCTGTACCCCAACCCAGCAGTGGCCACCAATCCCTGGCACACCAAGGGCAATGCTCCACACCTGCCCCTGGATCCCTATCCCAGCTCCTGAGTGGCCAAATGACCACACGTCCCACCTGGGGGCAGGGTCCCGGAAGGACAAATGGTACTTAAGCCAAAGCATGAAGAGACTACATTTCTTGACTGTACATCCTCTTGGAATTTCTGTCAGCTGAACAACCGTGAAACCAGGATTGCTACTAGCTATACTTGCTCTTTTCTATATATCTTCTGTCTTCCTCTATTCTCTTGCTGATTCTAATTTACTCTTCTTGGAATTTTAAATAATTGAAAACTGACTGGGATTGAAGTTTTGAATGGGCTAAGTTAATGTTTTGTGAACTGCTTTATGTTGATGGAATGCCGCTCTAAACTTTTGCTGCAGGTCTTTGATTTGAGTTGCCAGTAAAGTTTTTTGTTGACTTGACCTCTTGAGAATATCTTGAAGGTGTTTCTCCTGTGTGTCAAGCTGAGAGTACATAACAACTGTAAGCTATGTTAAGAGTCTCACTGAGGGAGTTTTCTGGGGCATTACATTTGTATTGATTATGTTGCTATATATTTACCAATGGAGTAATGTTAGATGTAGGCTATTATTCCAACGGTTATTTTTAAGAGTTCTTTCCCAAAAAGATGTTAGCTGCAGCAGCTTTCCTTCTGTACTTGTTTCCTGTCTCTCCTTTATTTCCAAACATTAAATCCTAATTCTTACTGCTGTAAAGTCATCTTTTTCCATGTTTCTTCTTGGCACCTTAATTGATGTTTTTCACCATTTCTTAGTTTTTTAAAGTTTTAAATACAATAAAGTGTTCTTGGGAGTCAAGGTGAGAGAAACATCAAAAAATTTACAACTTTTCAGCATATAAGGACAGAATTGAAATCTCACTAATTATAAGCTCAATAACTATAAATAATTGTGGTCACTTAAAAAACATTTTTTGTACTTTGCTACCAAAATATTTTATGATAAAATGCATATCCTTTCAAAGGTCTGTATTAACCTAATCTTTTAATACCTAGTTTCAATGTTAGCTAGTCAGCTATGCCCAAAGGATTGTGGAATGGAGACTCTATACTTTGATAAGGAACTGAAAAAGAAATAAACACAGTTGGTCTTAAAAAGTCTTGCCTTTTCTTCTGTGAAAGAAAATGTCTGAAGAATCTCCAAGTAAAAGATGTGAATGAAATAGGCCATGACATTCAGATGCCAAATACGTAAGAACTGGTCTACTTTTTGCTCTCTCATTGGTGACATCTCTTTAAATGAGTTGTGGAATGTTTATAACTCCAAGAAACAACTAGGTTTATTTCTTTATTAATATAGCACTTGGTGCTGTAAGATCCTGAGGGACATTTTCCTACAAGTACAAAAGTGCACTACATTGACACTTGGTTTTTATTTCCATTTAAGCCATAGACCTGTGAGGAGTTCACCAGTTAAAAATAATTTCCTTAGGTTATGCACAGAGACAAGGAGGAAAACCATATTTGTTACAGGTTTCAAAATCAAGGTAGCATATCTGGCCCTGGGATAAAATATGACACATTTGCATATGATAATTCCCTCAAAATTATTTATTAGGGTTGTAACTTCTAAGACTTAAAAATATCACTTGTATTATTAAAGATTTTTTCTCCCAATGCCACTGTTCTCTTTGCCTTTTTTCAGAGCAAGCATTCAAAGCAATTTTTCATTTTAATGGCAACTGGATGTCAATGTCAGCTTTAAAGTTCATGCAAGTTAAAAAGTAGACAGGGTATGGCTCTCAGCTGTAAAGTTTATGCAACTTTTTAAAGTATACACAGTGTTTTTCTTTGTTTTTTAATAACTTTTCTTCCAAATGCATTCTTCAGGTCCCCTCTTGGCTCTAGAGTTTTCAAATGTGGTATAAGTAGATATATGTGACAATAACAAACATTTCAAAACATTTTAGAGTAGTAGATACAAATACATGATAGGTATGAGAGCTCAAGCAGATACAGTAACATAATGGAATTTCAAATTTTTTTCCTTTAAATTTGCAATTGTGCAATCTTACAATAAAAACATTATATTAACCTTCTTTTTAAAAATTATATAACTTAATAGGATATCCCAGTTAACTTTTCCATTTTTTTAGCTTCATTATTGTTTAAAAATAATTTGCTTATACTGACAATTGCCTGTGTTTTCAGTGTCCCCATTTAGATCTAAGTACT
>VRYO01002772.1:45376515-45399469 GCA_009812075.1 Sialia sialis | reverse complement strand
TTTAAATTGGAAAAATTGAGTAATTGGGTGATTGAATGTGAAAATAATGGAAAATCACAAAATTACAGAATGGATCAGGTTGGAAGGGATGACTGTGGGTCATTTGGTCCAAATTGCCTGCTCAAGCAAGGTCACCATAGAGCACATTGCTCAGGGTTGCAGCCAGATGGTTCTTGAATATCTCCAGTGAAAATGAATATTTAATTCCTACAGTATGTATTATATATTGACTGTGGCCTGCAGTTGCTTATTTGATAACAGCAGATTTTCAAGACACTAGATTTCTCTTTTGGCTTTTTTTTTTTTTCCACAACACAAATCTGAGATCTTAGCATCACAACAATAAGTGGCTAGGGTAAACAACAGGTTTGAAATAGTCTGCCAACACTGAGAGGTTTTTCTGACATAAACAACTAACCTTTCACTTTCAAAGTTTGAAGTACCTCTGCAGTAGGGGGAATTGAATTTCACAAAGTTATTCAGGCAGTCTAGCCTTTCACAATACACCTAGAAAAGGGAGGATGTTGGCAGTTATCTTCAAGAGTTCACCTCTTACTTTCTTTCAAAGTTCTGTTTTTCGGTTCTGCACGTCAATCAGGGCTTCTAGCCAGCAAATATTTCTGATTTAATAATTCCCCAACAGGCAGCGTGTGGTCCAGCTCAATCAAGAGGTGTCAGAACACAGCAGAGTGAACACAAAAGAAACACCAAGGAGAAAGACTTGTCATTCATCATTATTATTAAAATTGATTTAATTTAAAAGGTGTTTGGTTTGGGACATTTTAGGTATTATACAGTCAAAGCAATAGAACTTACATTGGCAAATCTTATGAAGCTCTTCATATTTCCTTCACAAAATTCAGTAAAAATTGAGTATCTTTGCTGTCATGATTGCCAAAAGCACAAATCAAATGTTTTGAACACTACTTTTAACTATGAAGTAGCATTTCAACTCCAAGTCAAAGAACATAATACTCTGACAGATATGCATTTATGATCTAATATTTCCACAATTAGAAGCAAGCTCCTATTGCAATTGAATTCCAATCTGTTTGTAATACCATCATATCAAATTTATTTCATATATCTTTTTCTTTTCCAAGCAAAGATGCAAGGATGAGAGGGGTTAGTTCTCTTGTTTGTAAAACAAAGGTCATAGAATCACAGATTGGTTTGGGTTGGAAGGGACCTTAAAGATCATCAATGCTCTACCTGTCTGCCACGAGGAGGGACACTTTCTACTAAATCAGGTTGTTCAAAATCCCATCCAGCCTGGTCTTGAGCCCTATGGTTCAAGGTCAGCAGATATTAAAAAGTCTCAAGCAATATAATTTTAGCAGATCTTCACATTTGTAAAAGTACAGTAATTTCACGATTATAAGCTGCACCTTTTTCATTGAAGAATCCAGCCTACCCCAGTAGTGCAGCTTATATTCAGGTGCAGCTTATCTATGGACAAATCCCAGTGAAATGCCAACCCAGAAGTGAGAGACAGGCGGGGAGGGCGCCTGGGGCTGCCTTTAAAGGCTTCGCTGGTCTATGAAAACTGTTTGCAACTTGAGCACCTGACACCAAACCCAGCTGGCAGCAATTCTGTTGCTAATTTGTTACTTTGTTACACATGGATCCTCGTTAAAAAAAAAAAAAAAAAAAAAAGAAAAAAAAAGGTGCGGCTTATATTCAGGTGCAGCTTATATATGGACAAATCCTGTGGTCTACCTGGCTACTGGGAGGTGCGGCTTATATTCAGGTGCGGCTTATAATTTTGAAATTACTGTATTTGTTTTATACCAATGACACTATTGCAATATTTATTCTGTTTAACCCTTGACAAAGCAGTGAAGTGATACACTGAAATGACTCTTAAATGAAAGATAATTATCGCCTCTCAGGTACTCTTTAAAAGAAAAGAGCATATAGCACTTAACCTCTCTGCATAGAAACAGCCTAATGAAAAGGTGATTTGGATTGCAACATGTAAGGGTCAGTAGCAGAAAACCAAAATCAAAAAACATCTGTATTACACTATTCGCCTGGCAGATGAAGAACTAGAAGAACTAACTGTCAGTGAAGGTCTGTATCTCCCTGTGTCCCCCATGGTTTAACCAAAGGTAGAAGCTAAGTTCCACCCAGTAGCTCTTTGACTCCCCACTCCACCCCACTGGTGGGATGGGTACCAGAATAAGGTAAAGGTAAAACACATGCATCAAGGTAAGAACAGTTTAATAATTTAAATAAAGTAAAATACAGTAACAACAATAATTATAATAGCAACAATAATAGTAATCATAGGAGGAGGAGGAGTAATGAAAAGAAGAAAGAGAAATCAATCCCAAGAGAAAAAAGTTGTGCTCAGTACAGTGGCTCACCACCCAGTCAGTCTGTGAGCAGAGAGATCAGTGCCTCCCAGTCAACTCCCCCCCAGTTTATATACTGGCCAAGGTGTTGTACAGTATGGAATTTGCCTTAGGGCAGTTCACATCAGTTGTCCTGGCTGTATTCCCTCATGGCTTCTCGTGCACCTGCTTCCTGGCAGAGCACAGGAATCTGGAAAGTCCTTGACTTTTGATAAGTAGTACTCAGGAACCACAAAGCATCACTGCTTTGCATTCTCATACTAAAGCCAAACCACAGCACTGTACCAGTAACTAGGAAAAATCCTTCTTAGCCAAAGTGAGGACACTTGCTAAAGTGCACTCTTTACAAGGTTCATGCAGACAGTCTGAAAATATAGATCCTCATGAGATTATGGATTGCTCTTTAAAGTGCATAATGTTCCAAACAATCAAAAGTTTAGTATGGCATTGGATATTTTAGTGGTTACATTCATGCAAGATGTTTATTGACTGTTTCTGAGACAAGCATGTCTGCTGCTGATGAATGGATCAGAAACCTCATTGCAATGTGCTGCCTTAGCAAAGGTTGCATAGTAACCATAAATTTTCTCCCACTGACCATTAGAGCACATAGTTAAAGTAAAAACAAAGGCCAATACAGTTTGTTGCAGCTCAGTTTATAGATTTATACATCAGTCAGGAAATTGAAGATTTTTCTAAGGGCAGAGATCAAAGGGTTGATAAATCGAGCTGCTTCAAACTTGAAAGCAACATTTTGCTGGACATTAACAATACACATTAACAATACACATCATGATGTGCTACTTAATCACTAACAAGTGTTATCAGCACATAAATGGAACAGTTATTACTTAGCAAATTTGTCCTAAGCTAGCCATAAATATATAGAATCTTGGGAATATTTTTTTTAACACTGGTGGCTGTGATTCATGATCATTTTTAGTCATCAATATCAAAGTGATAGTGGCCTTTGGAACAGAAGTTGGGATGTATTCTCTTTTACCTCTCTTTCCTAACTCAATGCCAACACTTCTGTCCCTACCCCCAAAGAGAAGGAAGTTATCTCATCCTAGTATGTTATTTTGGGTATTATTACCAAGCTCCTTAAGATTTCTTTTCTTAACAAGATTTTACCTCTTGCACATATTTTTATGAAGGTCTTTTGTCTACTCCTAGCTTAATGTCTGTGGTCATTAATGGTGCTAAGATATCATAAATACTGCAAAATACTCATATGCAGTCACCAGTTATGTCATGACTATCTGTTGTTGTCTGGATACACAACATTCAGCTATGGAGCCTCGGTCTTGTAGAGAGGTCAGTGATTAAAAGATAGTATTTTAGGTTGAATGAAGAGTTGAATTTTAAGATCATAGAAGCCCAGATCCCTTCGATACTTAATATTTCACATTTCATGTATAAACATTATGGCTGTGTTTGTTCCACTGCACTACTGAATCCAAAACCCAAATTTACCGATTCCTGTCCCCCAAATAAAGTGGAATTTTATTTGGTTGGCTAACATAAATTATATTTGCAACTAGACTCAGTCCTGCCAATTTTTTCATGGAAACAGTTACTTCAAATGAGAACTAGGGTTTAAGCTACCACTTAGCCTACACTGCAGATAATCAAAAGTGCTGGTCTCATTTTCATAGTGGTAAATACATACTTGCCAGCTTCAATGCTGGACTTTGTGAAAAGTTCAGAGAAGCCTAGTGCAGGAAATATAAATGCTTAACCAGGGTTGATTCACCAATTCCATCTGTTCTTTCAAGGCAACAAGTTTCTACAGCCAAGACTACTTACTTTTACATTGTACTATTATCCCTGTTGCTTAATTTATGGCAGAAAATCCATACTCAGTTATTGCAACTGCCCCTGCAGCAACATCCCTTTTCTCCTTCTGTTTTGTTTTTTTTGTTTTGTTGTTTTTTGTTTTGGTTTGGTTTTTTGTTTGTTTTTGAGGGTGGGAGATTGTTTTTTGTTTGTTTGCTTGTTTTTGTTTTTTCTGCATACCATTTGCTTTCCCCTGAAGTAACTCCTCTTTGTAAATGAAATTACTGTTACTATTAAATGTTTTATGAGACCAATGCATTGGCAAGAGTATGCTTTTCAGTGCCATTTCCCTTTGGCTGCCTTAAATAAATGCTAAGGATTCCACTGAGGTTTCTCTGTGTCTGCCTTCTTCCCAGCACAGGTTGGTTATTTTTTACCACATTTATCTATAACACAGAATGTTCCTTTGCAGTTCTGTTGCTCTTATATGTTTTAGACCTAGATGAGAAAAATTGTGAGCAAGAACGAAATGAGAAAAAGAATTATACAGTTTATTAGCAGCTCACATCCGGGTTACTAATTATCTATTACTTATGGAATGAAAAGGGGGAACACCTCAGAAAATATTTCTGCTAGGTATGAATTGCATTTTTGTGAGGATTATGGATCAAAAGAATTGGCTTTTCTCTTTTTGTTTAGCACAACTGTGATAGCTATATTAATTCACATAATTCAATTGAAATCATAGAATAAAAAACTAAAATTTGTAAGCTAAACTAAAACGGATCTTGAAAGGATTGAGAGATGGGTCTGTATGAACCTCATGAATTTCAACAAGGCCAAGTGCAAGGTACTGTACCTGGGCTGGTGTAAACTCAAACACAAATACAGATTGGGCAGAGAATGGACTGAGAAAAGCCTTGGGGAGAATGACTAGGAGGCATTAATGGATGAGAACCTGAACAGGACTCCTCAGTGCATGCAGCCCAGAGAGACAACCACATCCTGGACAGCATCACAAGGTGTGACCATCAGGTCAAGGGAGATGATTCTCCCTCTCTAATCTGATTTTCTAAGAACCCCCCGTGGAGCATCATGTCCAGATCTGGGTACTCCAAAACAAGAAAGATGTGGATCTCTTAGAATGAGCTCATAGGAGAGTCAATAAGTTGATCATAGTTCTGGAGCACCTCTCCTGTTAGGAAAGGCTGAGAGAGTTGGGGGTTATTCAGGCTGGAGAGGAGAAGGCTTTAAAGTGACCTTATAGCAGCTTTCCAGTATATAATGTGGCCTAAAACAGTATGGAGAGGGAGTTTTTTAAGAGCATGTGGTGACAAGATAAGGGGGAATGTTTTCAAACTGAATGAAAATTGGTTTAAATTAGATATTAGGAAGAAATTCTTTACTGTGCAGGTGGTGAGGCACGGGAACAGATTGCCCAAAGAGGTTGTGGATGCCACAAGGCTGGAAGTGGTGGGATAAAAGGGTGGGATAATGTGGATTGTGAATAGATGATCTTCATGGTCCATTGCCATCCCATACCATTCTATGATTTTATGATTTTATGAAAGTCTCACTGAATATGTGTCTACAACATGGAATGTTGTGAAAGGATGGTTGGACTGAAGCCTCAGTTTTTATGGTCTACTGAGAACCATTTCCCAATGCCTGGAATTAGTTCTGTTGCCTTTTGCCCAACCTGGAAATGAAACTCAAGATAAGTTTAGTAAGGAGGTAATATAAGAGTGAATCTTTAATGAAAGCCTTCAGGGGCAGTTATCAAAAGATGTCCACAAAAGCCCACTCCTACAGGGATGAGTACAATTGCATATGTTTTAAGAAATTAGCATAATTGATAAAAAGCACCAGTTAGGAGGACAAGTGGTGATGCAATTCTCTGCCAGATCAGGTCCCTTCTCTGCATCCCCCCTTCAGCACTAGTTGTACTTTGTCCATGAGAATATATCTCCAAGGGTTGTTCTCGACCTTGGCTCCTGGGAATAACCAAGATAGCACTGGGGCCTTGTACCTCCAGGGGCTTGGAGCTCTGGAATTTGTTTTGTCTTTCTGCCTAGGGAAAGGCCATGGAAAAGAACTGGGAAAACTAGTCACTAATACAATAGGTGACGGAGTTACAAATGTGTGAAGCATACAGAGAACATATAATGGAAAAAGGCAAAATCCAAACAGCATCACTATGGCAAAGCTGGATCCAGGTAAATATTTTAGGCAAGATTTGACCTCTGGTGGCTTATTTTTTTCCATAAAGGAAATCCAGGCAGGTAGAGAGGTGGTCTAGTCAGAGCAATGAACTATGTCATGTAACAAAATGTCACCTGCCCTGCCCCACCCACTTTTTCAGGGGGTACAATAGGGAAAGGCAGCAGGGGTGCCCCTGTCACCCTGTGACACAAAGGGCTATCGTTCTTCCCCCCTGCCCCAATCCTCCAGGGTCTATTAGGCTGTTCCCACTGGCTGTTTACCCTTTTGCCTTCTTAGTATACATTCTACATATGGTCATTTGTTTCCCTCACTATGAAATCACACAAACCTGTGAGTGTGGCCTTTTTTCTCTGGAGTGATTGTGAAGTTCCATTTCATGTATCTGTAATCCAGTTGTTTATTGCTGTTTGCAGCGAAGATTTAATAGAAGAAAGCTGCAGTGAGACCTCGTACTACTTTGAAGTTTTCTTTGGCAAGAAACACATCCCTGATTTATTAGCACAATTTACAATTATATTGTAAGTAATTAAAGTAAAAACTCACTTGTCAAAATAAATGAGCACAGTATATTTTGTGTGGAGGCAACCTTGATGGTTAATTGGATTTGCGTCCTTAGTCATTTGCAAACAAAATGTTAGCAATGAGTCTTGTATTACTATGATATTTTTTTTCTTCTGCACTCCTTTGCTAAGTGTAGTCAGAGCTTCATTTTATCATATATGCTTTTCAAGATGCAATTAGCAAGTTCCAATCTACACATTTTTTAATGAAACATTATGAAAATCTGAAATGTATTTTGAAAACATCTCTTGATTACTTTGCTTTGGATTTACATAGCACCAGCTTGTAAGAGAATATAAAAATCCTGATTACTCTCAGGCACAAAATTATTCAGTGTATAAAGGGAGAGTAGAGAATGTAATTTTATCTTGACTTTAGTGAGTCTTTCCCCCTGTTTCTTATATTTAAGTTGATATATTACAGTCTAAATAGGCAAACAACCAGACAGGTAAAACCTGTTGTGGTTAATGGGTCATGATTTGCCTGGAGGCTGCCATCAAGAAGAGAACTGCAGGGTTCTGTACTGGGACATGTCCTGTTTGACATCTTCATCAGTGATCTGGAGGAGGTTACACGGAACTATCATCAAGTTCATTGGTGGCACCAAAGTGTGAGGCATGCAGCAATGCTGGAGCAAAGGGAAGTTATTCAAAGTGACTTTAACAGGCTAGAGGAATGGGCCGGTGGGAATCTCATGAAATTTGAAAAGGACAGGTAAAAATCTCTGTCCCTGGGAAAGAAGCAACAAACTGAGAGGTGACCTCATTGCTTTCCATAGATTCCAGAGGAGAAGTGATAAGGGAAGTGCTGATCTCTTCTCACCAGGATTCAGTGATAGATGTGTGGGAATGGCTCAAAGCTGCAGCATGGACGGTTGAGAAAATATTAGGTAACATTTCTGTACAAAACAATAGCAAGCATTGGAACATGTTTCCTAGAAGAGGTGGTTAATGCTCCATGCCTAATTGTGTTTAAGAAGCATTTGGATAATGCCCTTAATAATACACTTTAGCTTTTGGTCATCCCTGTAGTGATCAGTTGGAATAGATCACTGTAGGTAATTTCCAGCTGGACCCATTCTGTTCTAATAAAGGGTAAGGACAGGCAAGGGAATAATCTCAAGGCACAGAAAGCCTCTGGGGCAGCAAGTTGGATGTGAGCCAGTTGCAGAGATGACTAACTATATCTGGAGCTGCATGAAGAGAAGTACACTCAGGAAGTTCTGGCAAGAGGTTTTGCCCCTTACTTTCATTTGAAACTTCATGAGCCTCACATAGGTCCATTTCTCAGGTGTGTCCCAAAGTCCCTCTAGGAGGCATCCCTTTCCTCAAGCACACGAAGTACACCACTCAGCTCGGTGACTTTTACCCTATCTATTCCTCTGTAACTAAAGTTTTGTTCTCAGTCTCTCTGCTATTCATGTAGTGTAGTTTTACTTCCTATACTTCCTTTTTGCCAAGTTATTTTTAGATTTAAATAACACAAATTGCTTATATTGATTCAAATTTCACAGAACCGCAGACTTTTCACAGATCCTGGGATTTTGCTAAAATTTTCAGAATTCTTCTTCTTCTGAATCAATAATGCATTCCATAAATAATAACAGGCAATCTACAGAATGCCATATGAACATGATTGCTGTTCTTTTGCCATCCTGCTTTGTGCAACTTATTTTTTATCTAATTTTACAATAAATGACAGTACTTCTTTATCTTTCTACATAGCTTTCTTGTTTCTTTAAAAAACAAAAACAAAAAAAAAATACCCAACACAAACCTACAAGTACCTGTTAAAGGATTTTTTAATAGTTGGATGCATTTTTTCATCTGTTTATTTTCCATCCAAAATACTTATCGTGCATACACATAACTTTGGAGATTGAAAATAAATATATGTCAGTTTTCTATAGTTGTATTTATTTAATTCCATTTCAATTACTTCTCTAGCTCCTGGAGGAAAGATTAAGATAATTTGCATTAAAAACATTGAGACCTGTAACTCAAAACTGTGGGGCCAGATAGGTTGTTCTGTGGATCCTTGGCAGAACAATGAAAGCACTAAGCTGCAGGTACAGTTATTTTTTTTTTTTAACAGATTTTTCTGATTATCATATTATAGAATTCTATGATCAGAATAGCACAACTTTTTATAAACAGATTAAGTGTAGTATAATTTTGTAAGTAACATGTCAGGGAATTTTACAACATACCTTAACTTACAGTTCCTAATCACCTGAACCCTCCACAGATCAGATCAAATCTTAATACCTGGCCTATTGTATCAGTGTTAGGGGCTTTTAATCCCAAAATAGAACATGAGTCACTCAATCTTCACAGGAAACAAAAAATGGCTGAGGGGTCCTTGACTACTGGTAGAATCATGGGTTTTGCCATCCAGTAGCAGTTCTGCTCCAGGTCCCATTAGGACATATAACTGCTTGATTTTATATATTGTGGTCTATGTGCCACCACATTTCCTTCTCCTGTGATAGGATCCTCATCCCCTGATTCGTAAGGTGCCTGAGACCTTCAGGGTCAGTTGGAAGGGAAACAGCAGTTCAGTTAGCCCAATATTTTGCCTATAGGAATAGCAATGGGACAGGCCATGAAAAGAAGGCAGAAGAGCTTGACTATTTCCTTCCTACCCTTACCATCTCCTCAAATTCACTGTGGTTTTACTATGGTTCCAAGATGGTGCATGCCTTGCTGTTCTCTCTGTTATTTACTGATATCCTGTTGTTAATTAATCTGTTTAATACAATTTCAAATCTACTGGTATTGTCTACTAATACAACAGTTTCACAGAAATATTTTGCCTGTTTTGCAAAGAGGTATTTCCTTTTATATATTTAAAATGTAGTGTTAATTTATTTGCCACATTAATGAATTTTTAAAGCTTAACCAACTTCCTTGTCCATCTCTTCTCTTAAGTGTATCCTAATTGTTTTCATGCTTCATTCTCAAAGTCAATGCTCCATCTCCTATATCACTCTGTTTTTTATTCTCTGTACCTCTTCTTTCTCTACTGTATCCTCCCTCAGGCTCAAAAATGCAGAACTGTGCAATTTTTAAGATGTCAACACAACAAGGTTTTCTACAGCAGCAAGATGATCTCTATTGTAATCACTTTGCCTTTCCTGATGATCTGAAACATTTTTCAGTTTTTTTCATGGCAGATGTTTCACATTGAGCCAATGATTTCAGAGGCTGACAACAATGACTCTAAGCCCCACTTATAAGTGCTTGCATTTTTACTACTCTGTGTGTGTATATACATATATATAAAATATTTATTTATTTTCTAAGACTTTTATGTTTTAGGTCAACTTTTATAACTTCCCAGGCATACCCAGTTATTCTGATTTTTTAAAAAATTTGAGTGAAATATACCCCAATTTTAATTTTTTAAAATTTGATTTTGTTTGGGTTTTTTTCTGGAAATAAAGAGAATTATCCACTTTTATTAAACCATTTCACAGTGTCTAGGAAGCCTTATTACATTCCCAAATAGTTGCTCTAAAAGTAGTTTTTTTCTTAGGAAACATACCAAACCAGTCGCTTCTCCTTTACTTGTCCATGCCTAAGAAATCTGTGGTCTGTGGTTATTTACTATCTTTTTGTACTTCATAGTTCATGTCCTGGAAAACAATTCTCAGTTATGAAATCTGACTTTGATTTCAAGCAGTTCCTATGCAAGAGATGCTGCTGATAAAGAATATTGAATCTTGCTACTTCTGTAGATTGTAATTTAAGCTGGAACTCTGCCAAGATGAAAGGAACAAAAATCAAAAGTTAATCACTTGAATCTAATGAGACTGCATGCCTTACTTGTCTTTGCACTTATTTTTTTTTTTATTTTTTATCCAATAAACAGGTTATGTAGTGCAGCATCCTTTTATGCATTATGCATTTTGTTCTATTACGAAAGTCTCAAATATTTTTTCATCCTTCTGCATTTCTGTATATACCTATGTAAACACTTGCACATTTCTATTTCTTGACTTTTAATACGTGAACAGCATATTAACAGCACTTTTTTCTGTATATATTGTCTTATTTGCATATTAGTTTATCTTTTGTGATTTTTGTTTCATATTTAAGTGTGCAGTACTGCTAAACATTTTTGTATATCTCATATACCTGCTACTGTATCCTTAACTTGCAAGAAAGAAGTCTCCTTTGTTAGTTAGCAATTTTTCAAACTGGTGCACACTATAGAGGTTTATATTCCGTGTTTCTCTGTGAAATTGTCATGCCTATGAAGTTTTTCAGGGAAGCCTTCTACCAGACTAACTTCAGAAGATCTAGGGCTAGTAAGAGTACTGTTCCACCTGATAGTGAATCAAGATGGTGCACAGGGTACCTAAGTACAATAAATAGAAGGAGCCTGGATGATACCACTTCTGTAGGTGGCCATGTATTTCAGCAGATAAGATGAGCAATGAAAGACTCGGTGCCCCTGATGCCAAATGGCAACAATTTCCTCTCATCTGTATGGTTAACACTCAGCTACCTCTGCAGACAGATTTTGAAAGGAGGCAGCTGAAGCAGCCCAAAAGAGAAGTGGAGGAAGAGCTAAATACCAAGCCTGTCCAAGACTAGCTCATGGGACTGTCTTGTTTTTGGCTACCATTTTTCAAGTTTAAACACTGGTGTATTCCTGGGCACAGGCATTCTCTGGGGCCGTGCTCACACAGATGTTAGCAAAGGCATGGGACTGTTCCAGAAGGCAGCATGAAGGTAACCCCAGAGAAGGAAAGAAAAGGAGTGTGTTCATGTGGATGGGAGCTATGATGTGCTGCCTCCTCTCTGGGATACAGATTAGACCATGAAGTATTCAATGGTGCCCTATTACCTACATTTGTGACAGGAGAAATCTATATATCATACAAAATTCTGAAATCTAATATGAATAAGAAAAAAATAAGAAACGTTTTGCAGCTACTTTTCCCTAGCTTGGCTATCTTCTAGTAACAAATTCAGGAGAATAAAACAAATAAATTATGAAAAATACATATTTTATATCAGAGAATCTTTTCTTACTTTTTCTAATTACTGCCTGTAAGTAAAATGAGGAATATTTTTTCTTCACCTTTGATTTGGTGTATGTCAACACATTCTTAATCTTTTTATGTACTGAGGTAAGCTTAAACCACCTATGTTCATGCCTTTAACTAATTCTAAATTGATATAATTTCTTGAGGACTTTAAAATCTAAGAGAAAAAAAAGATTATATGATAAAATTTTGTATAATATTTGTACAAAGGTATACAGGTATTTTATTAGAAGTAGCTCTGGTACTGAAAGTCTCTATTTAAATTGCGAGCAGCTGAGAGCATTGAACAGAAACTACTCTTTGTAAGTAATTTTAATTATTTTTTTCTTGCTGGGCTCTAGAACTGAAAGTCTGTTCTTATCTTCTGATATGGCCTTGATACTGAAGTGCTTACTATGTTTGGTTTTATTGTTGAGTTGACAAATGTAAAATCACTTTGTCATCCTATATACTATTATTGAATCTTTAATTGTGAAAGATAGAATGAAAGGAAAAAAGTTTATTGGACTTCTGGTATAAGAACACTGTTCCTTATAGTAACCCTTATACCATAGTCAAATTTGAACATTCATTTTCGCAGCACATTTTTCAAGTTCACATTTTTCAAGTAAGGCATGCATTCTCTAATATTGTAAAAAAACCCCAAAACTTGGCCGATGAAGGAACATATGAATTCCAACTTAAATTTTTGTATGAGCTACCTTCTTTTTGCATTCATTTGTTCTACTATTCTCTATATTAGTATTTTAGTCATCAATGCCATTTCCCTTTTATCTTAGATTTTAGACAGATTTTAGTTTATTGCTTTACTTCTTTAGCCTCAAATCAAAGCTCTTCTTTTGAAAGCTATTTGAACTTGTGGACACATCTCCCCTTCCCCTACCTGTCTTATACCTTAACAGAAAGTTTACTTTATCCTTTTTTATCCTTTATTCTCTTGCTGTGTAAGAAGAGATTGCTTGTTTTTATTTCCTTTTCCTATCTGCTAAAAATGTCTGTAAATCTACCCTCTGTTGAATCACTTGCCTGATCAAAGGCTTCAGAAATTGTAATGCTCGTCTGCTCCTCAACTCATTCCTCCTGTAGCAAAAGAGGGGCTATACTTGTAGAATTAACTACTGGATAAATAAAGTTTTGGAGTGCTAAGTCTTGTTTAGGAGTTTTCTTTCAGCCTCAGAGACATTAGAAAATTCTTTCTGTTAGGTTTTGCTTTTGTTTTTTTCCCCTAGCTACTACAATTAGTGCATCTCTTTTCACATGTATCCAATTACTGAGTTCTGTTGATGACGTGAAATTCGTGACATATTTTTATACCTGTTATGGCTAGGTTTTTTTCTCTTTATTCTTGTAATATTTTTTAAAACTCTGTGCTTTTCAGTTTTTCATTTAACTATAAAATTTCTTCACAAACACCCTGACTTTTTCATTACTTTTAGTCCCAAGTTTCATCTATTTTGCCTCTATTAAATACGAAAAATTTAATCCAGTCTTTGAATATACACTACTTGTATTACAGTGTCTCACTTATCTATGTCCAGCTTTGAAAGGGAGTACATGTTCCTTTTCTTTTTAAACTTACTGCTGCATTTTATAGTGATGTTTATCTTCTAAGGTTTAAGTATATCTCTTTACTCCTATATTTTTTTCCCATTAAATATATCTCTAAAAATAAATTAAATACATAACATGATGGATGACACACAACAGTCCAAATCTGTAGCAATACAAACACATTTACTTTCTAAATCAGGTGGGCAAATTTAAATTATCTGCTGGGAATGATACCTGGCTATGATTCATGGACCATGCCTAGGAATTTTTGGAGAGACTGATTTTCATCAAAGGCCAAAAGCATACTTGGAACCATTTTAACTACTAACAGTGGACCTGATTGCCTTCCAATGTGGGGGAATATTTTTTTATGGAATGGGTTTTTGGCATTTTGTAGTTGTGGGTTTGTGTGGGTTTTTAGTTTCATTTAGTTTTGAGCTGTTGGTTTATTGTGGGTTTGGTGATGGTTTTTTATTTAAGATAGGTTAAGAAATACCTGCTTTCTTGCTAGCCCCAGTAAATGTAACTCCACAGTTTTAGTTATGCTCTGCCTGCTTAGCCTGCACATTGCTTGACCTAAATATTGGTAACTTTAGTTCTCTATTATGTCCAGAACTTCAATATTCTGCTCATATTTCATTTGAGTAATTTCCTTCGGTATACTTTCCAAGTTTTGCTTTCATCTTCCTTAGCCATAGGTAGCTAAATGAAATCTAATCTTAATTAAGAGCCTGAAATCCTATAATATCCTATTGATATTAAACCCTGGAGGACGATACTATAGCAGTGGTTAAGGCTAAGAAATTGAGAGAATTATGGATAAAATTCCTATCATGTAAACGAGAAACTTGAGTTTTAAGTATATGTTGGGAATAAACCTGTCTTTGAGATTTTATCTGTAAATCTATTGAAACTCCAGGACAGATCCATACACAATGAGGGGGGAAAAGAAGCTGACATGTTCAAAGTGTAGGCTTTATAACAGGACTGTAACATAAGATTTTTTTCTTCAAGAGATGCTCCATTTGACAGCATCACCTATTCTGCCTTCAGCCAGCCTCTGTGGGGTACATTGCCATCAAGGCAAAAAATGAGATCCATGGCTATCTTTCTCAATCCATTAGATTAAATTGTCTCACATCTTTAATAAATTCTGGAAATTGTTTCATTTATCTTGAGAAATATGCCTTTACATGACTCTGCTAGGAGTAAAAAGTGTCCCATTTCCTCACATCCGCTCATGTACTGTAAAACTTATAAAGAATAAGGTATTCTCCATATAGGAGAGCGGACAGTGCAGAACTTCATGGTGATGAAGGCAAACTCCCGTGACTAGAATTCATCTGGATTCTATGCTAGACACTTGATTTTCTTAGAAGAACAGAAAAAACATATGACTAGGGAGTTGAGTTGTTTTTGTCTACTTAATATTCACAGAATTTAAAAGAAGTAAGGTGCAACTAATCAAATCAAATCATCTGTTACATATAATGTCCTTGGGAATTCAGCAATCAAGACCACTTTTAAATTGCTGCCAAAATTATCAGTGCTGTATTTATAATTTCATTATACATACCTAATCAATGCTTCATAAAAAGTGGATAAGGATGCTAAGAGAATTCTTAGGTACATGAGATAACATTTTGCTGGTGAGCGCATATGCTATGAAAATTAGTACTTGTTTAAAATATCAGTATTTCTGTGCAGTCAACTGAAGCATAAGACACAGCAAAAAATGAACTGGAAGATATATACAGAATTTCAGGTTTCTCTGAAGTCAATTAAGCTTTGCTACTGATGTATATGTATATATATATACACACAGTTTGTACCACTTAAATATTCATATCACTTATTTGATGAGTAGAAAAGACTGCCAACTATATTCCAGCCACATTACCTTCTGGCTGACTGCTTAAAGCAGTAACTTAACAGACCATCTGTAGAGTGAATGCACTATGTCCATTATATATCCTTAGAAAATGTTGAGTTAACTAAAAAACCCCTGAAAGGGATACCTATCTCCTTCTTAGGTGTGATATTTTTTGGATACACCAACAAATATCAGAGAACAACCACAAAATTAAAAAAGAAAATAATAGGACTTACTATTATATGCCTTTATTTTATGATCAAAAAAGAAGTAATAGCATAGTAGCTATTGATGAACTATGGTTCAGAGAAAAATATTTTGAAATCCTTTCTCTGCTAGACATGAAGTTTCATAGCTGCACTTTCTATAACAAAGAGTTACAACAAATAGCAATAGCTTTTCTGTGTTGTTCTGTGAGTACAGAAGTGTCAGAAAGCTTGAAAGAGTGAAAAGCTTGAATGTCTTGACATTTTAGTAATTTAAAAAAAAAAAACCTGGCAGCAAGAAGTAAATCTTTTTGTTATGGTTGGTTTGTGCTTGCTGCTCAACACAACATATCAAGGGGTACAAGGGCACTGTAAATAACATGGAGGAGAACACAAGCTCTCAATCACAGCATGCAGCTACATTTTAAGCATTGTAAATGCTCTGAAAGACAGAAGTGTGATCTTAAGGTGATTGTACTCTTCCAAGTGCTATTAAAGTGGAATAAAAAAGAAGAAATGACAGAAAAAGAGGTACTTTCTACTGACTGCTTTGATGCTGTTGACAGACTTTCTACACAGAATTTTAGAAATTGAAAAAGAATGGAATTTGAGTTTTAATAAAATTAAACTGAGAAAAAAGAAAGAAAACTATTTTTATGTATTTATACACACCTAAATTTGTATCTGAATATTTGCAAACATATTATGGATATAAACCATATATTAAATGTATTTTGTGTTTTATTAGTCTGTAGGCCTTTTTTTGTAGCTGGAATAGTGGTATATACTGTGGAACTATGAGTTTAAGTAATAATAATATCAAATGTCCTTTAAGAAGTAAATGATGGGTAACTGATTTGGCAGATTTAAATGTCACCAGTGTAAGAATCAGGCATAACAGCGCCCGAAGTTTCCACATAGATTTGTAGAGAAGATTGATCTCAATCATTAATAGGGAAGAAACTGCACCAAAAAAAGGCTGTTTTGAAAATGGACCTATTGTCTGATGACTCTCAACTAACCAACTGTAGTTTGAATGGTGGTTGCAGGAGAGCAAGAGAGATTGTTCAAATTCTTTCTTCAATACCTTTAGATGGAGAAGGATTTTGCTTAGAAATCCCTTTGAAATCTTACAGCAGACCCCAATATATTTTGATAAATGTGGCTGGAAAAAAATCTCTATTAGGAGTAGATACTAGATACTGACAATACAATATTATTTTCCATTTGTACACACTGTTAAGCTATTCAATTTTCTGCTGAATCACAAATATCTTTCCAGTCAGAAAGCATTCCAGAGAGAAAACTCTGTGTGTTGCCTTCACAGATCTACACACCCCAGCAAACATAAGATCTTGAATCTGTGACAAACTGACTGGATAAGGGGAAAGGTCACCATGATGCAGAGCCCAGAACAAATTATTAAAAAAAAGGTCGAAAGAAACAAGTACTGCAATTTTGTGGAAAGCTTCCTATACAAAGTAAACCGCCCAAATAAATTTAAAAAATAACAAAAATGCAACAAAATTAACAAAATAAACACAAAGAACTTTAAGGTTCACTTTGTATACCGGCCTATATTAATAATTTTTGCAAGTACTGCACTGTCCAAATAAATGTCTTTTAACACTGGCTTGCTAAGCTATGAGAAAAAAAGAATGTAGCTGTTGACTGGGTTTGTTATTAACAAAAAACTTTATCATAATCATAGATAATTCATCAATTCTTAGAATTTTTCAAGGAGTGCTTAAAAAATAAGCACAGGATTTGCCCAACTCACTAGTCTGTCATGGCCAATTTATTGCCTCTGGCAGTGGAAGTTCTTGATTCTCAAAGTAAGAATAAAAAAAAAATAAATTAGTATGATGCACCTACACAAATGAGCTACATTTTACCCACTATTGCCCCCTTGGATGAATGGTTTTATATAAGGCATGGAAATTTATTACTGCATTTGAACATGCTGTTAGTATCAGCTGCCAAAATACCAGCAGATTACAGCTCCTTCTTTTGTGTCCTCTGGGAGGTCAGCAGGGCTGTTGCACAAATTCAGAGCCAGCAGTAAAGTGGGGATAATCTAGCTCTGCATATGAAACATGCATGAAGTATTTGTAAAGATCTCTGCATGTCCTGTTGGCTGCATTTTAAGAGTAGCAAGCTGGTTATAGCAGATATATGTAGATCAGTGCATTAGCTTATTTCTGCTGTTCAGGAATGTGGCTTCAGTGTTTTCAGGCGAAGGGGCTGCTGCAGTCACTTTATTCTTTCTCCCCACATGGCTCCTACAGCACTAATTCCTCACCACCATGAGGATGCTGCTTGGATCCAGTAAATTTCTTGGATTAACAACACAGCATTGAAGCAGAAAGGAACCTGAGATGTAGTGTTAAAATGGATTTTAGGATTTCAAATAACAGTTGTTAAAGCTGCAGCAATTTTGACTGATGGTAACTACATCACTTTCAGTCATTGTGGTAATAAGTGATGGTTTCCTGCACTGTGAATATAAACTGCAGAAAATCATGTTATTATGTGAACCAACAAAATATGGTTCCTGCAGCAGCTGCTGTTTACCGGGAAAAAATAGAGTATGCCATTAATTTAATTATACTTTGGTGAGATTCACAACAGTCTACTTATTTTGCTGGCCAGAGAGCTGCAATTGCAGAGGGCAAGTACTCCCTTGAATGCATCTAGAACAAGTTTTAGAAATGTTGAGTGGTACTATCTGTTGAAATCATTAAAGGAGCTATTTCTAGTGTGCTCAAAAATTTGAATTCATAACATGATTTTTGAGGATTACAAATTATGTATTTCACAGGATTACTCATTTTTAAGTTGTTGATGACTTCAGAGAGCTGGTGGCAGCATCAGGGGCAGAGAGCCATATCCCTGCCACGCACAGCCCCTCCTGCTCTGCCAGCCTCTCCCCTCACCTCACCAGCTGGAATCCCATGCCCTCAGGAGCAAGGCAGCAGCCCTCCAGCTGCAGAGCAGGGTTTCCAGGCTCTGCACAGGCTGTTCAGTGTCCTACATGGTGGGACAGCTGCCAGTACCAGGCCAGTTCCCAGAGATGGCAGCTGGCCAGGAGCTGACGTGGCATCCTGAGGGAGTGACCCAGTGTGGCTTCATCATGTACACATTAATAAAAGCTGCTGATTTTCCTACTGTACCAGCCTGTGCCTGGTCCATCTTGGAGCAAGCTGGGTGCAGGCTAAGCACCAGAGATTTGAAGCTTGATGGCTCTGTGGTTGCTATAAACCAACTACTCATCCATGAGACCCTCTCTGGGAACAAGCCACAAATTACAGAGTGTATGGCTCCTATTTGGCTCCCTGAGTATCCCTAATAAAAATTTTCACTTTGCTGTTTTAGGAATCTCCTGGATCTGTTTGGACTAACTGTGTAGTTAACACCTGTCCAGTTTAATTTCCCCATAAAGACAAAGGTGGCTTATAAAGAAGTATCCCTTGGTTTCTAAGTTGTTGGGGGGAAAATGTGGGTTTGTATGACTGGTTTTAAAGGAATTTCTTCATATTTTTTTTAAACATATTCATATTGAATTGGTAAATCCTTGAGGAGAATCAATGTATAGTGCAGATACATATTGTGATGTGCTTAACTAATACTGAAAGCTCTACAAGACATATAAAGCACTAAAATGTCAAGAGTTCCTAAATGTCTGAATGGAGAGAGAGAAAAGAAGTATGAAACATAAATTCAGATGTTTAAATTTCATTGCAACTTAGAATAAAAGTCATGACGTCCAGAAAGAATACATTTCTCAGCAAAACACAGCAATGCTTCTCAAACACTGATCAATATAATTAGAATTTGTAATATGGGGATCTCTGCCCCATAAATATTTTAAAAAACCACAACCAAACAAATTAAAAGACTCTTGACTGCCTGTTTGAAAATGCCACATATGACTTGTTCCATGACTTGTCCTAAGAAAAATGTCAAGTTTTAAGTTGACAAAAATGGATAAATTGATTTCTCTTTTTTTGTTGTTGTTTTTGGAGCTTTTTTTTGAAACTTTTCTTCAAAAAAGATCTAGCCTAGAAATATCACTTTTTTTTTTTTTTTTTTTTTTTTTAACCTTTAGGGAAGACTCATATTCCAAATTCTGTGTTTTGTGAGAGAAAGGAAGAATGAAAAAGAGTAGATGACATGTCAATAGAAGAATTAAAATTACATAAATGCATTCTCAGATTGATTAAGAAATTAATCCTCTACTTGGGATTCAAGTAGTAAAATGAAAGTGCTAATTTGTGACTTGAAAAAAAAATAGGAATTTTTTTGTGGCTGTTTTTGCTGTTGTGGTCATTAGATTGTTTCTGTAACCCTAATTTTAGTGTCAGTTGCAAATAGTATTAAAAAGACTGTGTGACATCAGAAAAATGTAATGAGGAGAAGATTTATATATGATAAAACTGAATTGCAGTACATTTAAAAAATTCAAAATTGTTAGGAAATTATTCTTGCATAGACTCTGTATGTAGTATTTGACTGTAGAAAATCTGGTCATTTAACTTCACAGTTTTTTAAGATCATTATTCGTTTATAGCCTCAAATCAGGCATGAAATAAGATTTAAAAAAAGAAAAAGGAAAAAGTATCTCAGTATATGCAATTATGATTTAAATAAAATTATGCTGAAAACAGTATGATTACTTTTGCCAATTTCAATAGCCTTAACAACCAGACCAATACCTTTGCCTAAATGTAGTTATTTGTTCTGATTTTCTTCTCCTGAAAGCTTAAAGATTATCTTAAAATAGTTCAAATAGTCCAAAGTACATAGTAATCCTTCTATTTGAATTAATTTAATTTAATTAAATAATTCTTACCTGAGTTAGGGATACCAAGTCTATTGTTGCCCTGTTTACTGTAGGGAAAAGAATCTCTATTTTAACTAAATTAGGACAGATGAAGCTTATTCATCTCTCCATCATGACATAAAATTATCAATCAATGAACCATACACCAGGATTACTATCATCAGCCCAATAAATAAAACACAACTGTAGACACTTAAAAAAAGTTAGTAAACACTTTTCTGAACACCCTTCAATACTGAATACCTTTCAACAATTAATGTCATAACATTCTACAGTCCCTTTGTCCCCTTCCTGCCACCCCTCCATATTTAGTTGTATCATATGAACCAGAAGTGAAGACACTACTGAAAACAGAGGTCCTGCTCATGCCTCCCACATCTCTGAAGACATGGCATAGCTACTATTTTAGTAGTTCAGGGATATGATGAGCTTTGATATAGGCTCATCCTACAATAAGATTGAGCAGAATGACATATTTTCTGCAAAATGAAAAAAAATTTTCCACAAGCAGTAGTATTTCACAAGCACATCTTGTTTCCTGAACATGTACTTATTGAGTGAATATGCCTTGCTCAGTTATTTATACGTTGGTGTCTTGTGTTATTTTTATTGTCCTGGGATATCATGCTCATCTTCCAGGTGCTAGGATGCTCCTGAATACGTATATTAAGGTCTCTCAGACTGTGCCATATGTGCCAATGTCACTCAGATACCCTTTGAGAGTGATGGTACTAGATGTGTGTGCATGTGTCTAGACACCCAAACCCACACCATCTATTTAGCATTACCACTTGATTATTTAGCACATACCAATTCAACCTGTTTTTAGTCATTGCTGTTTTTCTTACTGTACCATCTGTGGAGAGCTAGGCTGAAAGGACAGTGCAGGAGGGAATCTTTCCCAATGACCCACAGCTGTACCAATTACCAAGGAGTGGAAATATCTGTGTCGGGCCAATCAGTTTGGGGGATACAAGGGAGTGGGATAGCTGGCTAACAGGCACTTGCAGTTGGAGCTTGGGATTGAAACTCTGCTGGAGTAAGAGCAGGAGGCTGCTGGCTGTGCTGTGAGGAGGTATGGGATGTGTGGTTGTGCAAAGGACAGATAAGGCAAGAAGATGTGTGTGGGACAGTCAGGATTAGGCAGCTGAGCAAGGGATAGCTTGGGGTGAGCCAGTCATGCAGCAAGAAGGAAGCAGTCAGATCTCTGTGGCATTGCCTGTAAAAAAATAAATCAGCACAGTATGAAGCTGCCAATAAGAGCAGAAGTCAGAGTCATGTGAGAAAAAGGTCTGTAAAAGAAGGCATGTAGAGCTTGCAAATAAAGGACTGGTGGGAGTTCCAGTTAAAGGGCTGGTAGTGATTCCAGCCCTCTCAGTCTTGACTTAACTATGACAATCATCTACAAGCATCTTAAGGTTGCTAATTGTACTAGTTCTTTATACCGCTTTCCTATATGGGTGCCCTTTGGATACTGTTTTGATTAGCCTCTATCATAGAGGTTTTGAGAATAAGACAGCACTTAGAGAAATGAGTAACTGCAAAAAGTCATCTTCCGCTTTGTACTGTTTCTAAGGAAACAAAAAGAATTTCCATTTTGCAAAGGAAATTACTTTCAAGCTGTTTTCACTGTATCAAGATGTGATCTTTTAATTTTGAACTTCATCCTGCTTTATTTTTGTCACTCCTATTAAATGGATTGAAAAAAGTAGGAAAATATTGATTGAAAATGCTGCTCTGTCCTTTATCACAAATCAGAGTGTCTGTATCTGTAAGCCTTCAAATATTGTTGTCTCTGGTGTTCTTATTTACTCTACATATTGCAAATTACCAGCCTGGGAAAACAGCTTCTCTGATCAGAATGGCCAACTTACACTGGCCCTTTGCTTTTGCTCTCAGAACTGATCCAATAATTTAAATGTACTGATGTACAACTGAGTAGAATGTAGGAGGCAAGGTCTTGGTAGTGAAGGCGGGCTCTGTGAAACGAGGCTGAGGCTGCCCTGTATTGGACACAGTTCCAGTTGGCTCTGGCTGACTGACCACAGTGAATGGCTGAGTCCTGAAATCATGGCTCTTGATGGGAAGACTTGTTAAGGAATGGGCAAAATGTTGCCCTTAAGCAGTGAGGCATGAAGAAAATTAGGAGCAGCCATGTGAACCTCAGGGTTGGAGGAGGTGATGCTCTAGGTTCTGTATCAAAGGTTTCCCTAAAGCTGAGAGAGGACCAAGGTGAATCACACAGGTGTTTCTTGAAGTAAGCTCTAGCCTGTGGAGGGCTACAAAGGAGTGAGTTCTTCTGCAGGAGCTACAGCCACTGGAGACTTATTTATCAACTTTATCCTGCTGAACTGCTGGAAACAACACTTCTCTGAAGAAGGGGAAAGGTAGAGAAGGAAAGAGTGGCAAAGAGCAACAGTTATGAACTGACAGCAACCATCCCCTCCTGTCCCCTCTGGGCATCTCAAAGCCAGGGAGGTGGAGTTAAATGAGTAAAGTTGAGGT
>VRYO01002772.1:45334603-45375515 GCA_009812075.1 Sialia sialis | reverse complement strand
GAGGCTTATTACTGGCTAGGGTAAAGCCAAAAATTCACATCAATTAATGATAAATTATTACAATATATATCACTGGTATATTTTATTTTGAACAAACTAGGTAGAATTCAAGTTGCTAGGTTAAAACTTTAGCAGTTTTCTGTCTTAATAGTTATCTTATTCCATTATTTAGGGAAGGAAGTGCTATTGCTATGCAGCAGTTTATCCTTTCTAAATCATTAGATAATTTACATTCCTTATCACCTCACTTCTTTTAGTGTAATGGGAATTTGGATAATTATTTTAAACTTAACTGTTCAATGTAAAAAGTTATACAAACAAAAAAAAATGCCATACACATTAATTTTGAAAATAGAAGTGAAAGAAAGTGAGGACCAGTAACCAAGACAGTGATGTTGCAGTTGTAAATGTGGAAGGCCTATTTTATCCAGTTAACCTAAAATTGAAAAGTGAAATCATAGGTTGTACTTCTAACAAGTCTTAGGATTTGTGAAGAGAATTTAGCACATTAGGTTGGGACTTCTACAGTGTACTGCGCAATAACAAATGGATCTAAAGAAATACGGGGACTCAGTATTTACCACTCAGAAATTAAATTTCTATCTACTTTCACGTGAGTATTTTGACTCCACAATAAGAAAATTAAATTTCATTTAAACACAACAGTATTTTGTCTAAAGCACTGCTTGTTAAGTGTTTTCTGAGAATGTCAGCCAAATTAGGTGCTTGATATGCCCAAGGCAAAATCTTATTTCTGAATACATTTGAGGCTTGAGTCTGTTCCAGAGCCTTTTGCTGTTTGGTATGTGAAATAAAGGAACACTTAGATCCCTGAGAAAAATATCAATCAAAATCATAGGTTTTTCAGAACACCAAGATTTTGAGGATAGATAATACCTGTACATTCTAGTAGCTGTTTTCAGGACAGTCTCTTAGGTGTGAATACCTGCAATTCCATTTTAATGTCTTCTATTGAGGAGAATAAAACTTTCCAATGAGATACACAGGAAGGAGTTGCGTACTCAATTGAGGGAATATGAAGTGCTAAACAATTCCCCTATAATTTTGCTTTTTTTTATGGTTTCCCTTTTGATTTGGTTTTGTTGGTTTTTTTTCCCCTTCAGCTCAATATTGTACAATGACTACTGAATGCTTAGATGAGCAGGTCTGCTGCCTCATGTTCATGAAATACCATTAAATTGTTATCTAAATTTCCATATGGTTATATTTTTTTAAAAAATAAGTTTAATAGGGTATCATTCAAGTTATAAAAAATAATATGCATACTTAAATTAGCAGTTATATTTATGAAGAAAACAATCTGGTGATAATGTTCTCATTTATGGCTGAATCTGAGCTTAACAAGAAACAAAAATATGAAAACTGGATAATATAAGAGTGAAATTTGAAATAAAAGTTATGCTCAATCGGAAACACAGTATAATTGAGGAGGACATTTTAAGGTCATGAAAATTCTTGAGAACATAAGTATAATATGAAGAATCTCAGTACTGAATATTCCTGCAGACAGCGAGCTTGGTTGAAGAAGGAAATGAAGAAAAAACTTCCAGAGTAATATACAGAAAAATTATTTTAAATTATTCTGCATTTGTTTCATTATTGCCAAATAGATTCTGAAACTGATTATCTATTACCTCCTTCTAATTGCTGACACTTTAAAGTATTTTACTACTAATTTTGAATTTTTTCTGATAGTCTGGAAAGATTTAGTGAAGCCTAGCATTCTATCAGTCAAATTTGTTATAAAATATCTATTAAAACTAATACATCTATAAATATTTTCAGATTCTGAATTGTGTGAAACCTCATGAAGAACAAACTGGTGATCATCTAACTAAATATATGAGTAATCACTGTAATTTTCATGTAATATAATATTTGAGATAAGTGGACTTTAATGAACAATTATAATTCCCTAATTGTAGCCTCATCTCCTCTCCTGGTTATTAGATCTGTAGTTCTGGCCAAGACCAAATACACTGAAAATTTCATTACCTGAATTAGGAAATTTAACTCTATAAAATAGGACTGATGTTAATGATAGCCCTCTCTTCTGCTGAAACTGCATGGAGTTTGAGGAACTGAAGCTGACACAGCAGTTTTTACTAATGAATTCTTGATAATCTTAGAAGTCCTAGTCTTATACTGTCATTATTAGCTGGGATGCCAGTACAGGAAATAATTTCAACTTTAAAATTACTTTTCTGAAGGTGTGCAGAAAAATGTTAAATCCTTTGTGTATAAGAGAGCCTTTTTTTCTGGATGAAAGCAAAGAAGATTGACTAATATTATCTTTTCTGCTGAAGACAATGAAAATCTTGTTGTGGGGATGTGATAGAGTGACTTCAGTGTACATGCCTTTTCAAGATTAAATTGATGCTATCTGCTTTGTTATTTTGATTGGGAGAGCATTCGAAGGTATTTGTTTTGACTTTCTTGTCTTCTCACAGGAATTTAAAGACTTAATTATGAAAAATGGATTTTAGGGGTTCTTGAAGAAACAAGCAATAAAATTATAAAATATTAAGTTACAGTCTAACCACCATCCCTCTCCAGTCATGAAAAAAAACCCCGAAAAACTATTGAAGAATTTTTTTTCCTCCCCACCTAGATAAAGTGGGGTGCAGAACAAGGCTGCAGATCTTGATTCATTGTGGTTTAGGAAGAAAATACTACAACTTCAGTAGTACATAACACATGTGAAATTTATAAATAGTTGCACTTATATTGAGGGCATACAATCAGAACTTTCACTGACAAGGGTGGATGATAAACAGTTTAGGAGACCACTGATTTAGACTATTATTTGTGTTATGATCAAGTTTATATTTCCAAGCCTTTAAAATGAGGGACAAAATAGGTCAATCAATAGCCCCGTTCGAGTCTTGTTGAAAGAGAAATAGCGAAGACAAGCACTTTCCCAAACCCTTCCTGTGAAGAACTTCTTCCAAATGTCCAGCCTAAACCTCCCTGGGTGCAGCTGTGTCCTCTTGTCCTGTGGCAGGTTCCCTGGAAGCAGAGCCCGACCCTCAGCTAGCTAAGATTTTCTCCTGAGCATCCTCTTCTCCAGGCTCAACAATCCTCAGCTGCTCTGCATTGGACTTGTGTTCCAGACCTTTCACCAGCCTGGTTGCCCAGAAGTAGCTGAGAAAAGACAAGGTTTTCCTGAAACTCTGTCTTAGGAAAAAAATGAACTTATTTCAGAGAGGCTTAGAAAACATTATTTTTCCTGACAAGGATTATACAGTGAAACTGGACTTAGTTCATCCTTCATTCCTTCCTTAGGCATTGATTGATGCTAGCATCTGCTGGCCTATTTACAATAACTGTGTTTCTGAACCTCTGCATCCTGGCTAGGCTACAAATTATTTGCACCATTCTCTCTGTCTATAAATAGAACAGTTTTATTTGAAAACTTTAAGATCGCACTCTGACATGTGCTATTTTTATATTCTGTTGATATTATTTTGTTTTATTAATTCATTAATGGGTCATGATAAATTTGCAATTATAGGTCTTTGTATTGGCAGAGTGACCTGGATCTCATCAGAAGATGGTACAGAGATTCACAAAATTTAATTGATTCACAAAATTTAATCTAATTGAAATGTGAAGACTGAAAACTTCCTGCAAGGGGTAGCTTCCCACAACCCTTCTTTTAATACTGTTTTGGCTTGTGTTATGCAAACTGTGTGTACATAGGACACATACATTTTTACAAGGACAAAGAAAAGAAATTTAGGATCTTTACCACCCAAAAATTAAATTCATGAGGTAAATATACTGCTAAGGACTAAAAAATATTAATTTTAAAAAGAAGATACAGTAAAAAATTACCTGGGGCGATGAGAGGGTTTGGACATTCCACACAGAAAATCGAGGAAACAGCAATAAGGAAAATGACATTCTTTGAAGATATTAATCTTTCTGTACTGCTTATAGCTGGAACACAAATAAGTATCTAACTTACTTTTCTTATATAAGTGGTTTTAGACTATTTATTGATGGCCCACATTAATTTTTCTCTGGATTTCTCGATGGTTGCATTATTATTTAGAGGAGAAAGACATAAGACCATACATAAAATTAGGGAAATGTTGCAATATTCTTGATATAAAATAAAGAAATGGTAGTCACAAAATAATTAAACTCACTGTTATGTGGCAAAGTAGGAGGTAAGGAAAAAAGAGAGGCTATGAAAGGAGTGTGATTAGCAGGTGTAACTTCAAAACTTTTCAGTACTTTAATAATTGCAGTAAATTACAATGTACTGCCAACCATAAGTTTAAGCCCTTATCCCAGAATAATAATAATCTAGGAGTTGATTAATACTGGAAGAAACACCTGGTGAGAAGGTGAGAATAAGGTGTCAAAGGTGAAGTAGAATGTGGATTTAAAATCAAGTCAGTTTTATAGAGAAAATAAGACACTGAGAAGATGGAAACTGCGTGAAAACACAGATATGGAAGGTAGGTGTGTAGAAAATACCTAGATACAGGAGTGGTGGTAAATGCTGAGTTAAGATTTCTGCAAAATATAGTCAGGATTATGGTTAAGAAGAGCCTGTTGAAAAGTTATTCTTTAGAATCTGAAAACCATCTTGGAAGGTTTGGTCCTGATGTCTAAGCCAAATGATTTGCATAGTTAAATTAGTAATTTAGTGAACAGCCCACAATGAAGAAAATAAGATTGAAGCACAGTGAGCGTGTACCTGTCATGACACTGAACGTTTTGTTCCATGTATTAATCTTTATAGAAAGTATTTCACCTTAACAGATGAAATTATTTGCACAGAAACAACACTGATTGGGAACAAAATTTGATGTTGCTTTTTAGTTTCATTTTCTTTTTTTGTTGGTCATTTTTCTTTGTTTTGGTAAATTTCATAAACATTGATGAATTTCATGATCTCAAAATTAGTAATCTGAGAAGCAGGAATCTTCCCTAATATACAAGGAAAATGTAGATATCTGCAGATGCTAAGCTAAGTGCAAGTCATCTTAGGTACCTAATTCTTAAATTAATCCCTTAATTATTTTAATAAAGAACACAGGTGAGTTTTAGAACAGAGTTTTAATGTTTTATGTTACTAAGTTTGGATATACATGTTTTACTATTGATGTTTATCCAGACATAGCAAATCCTTTTGGCAGTAGGTGAGTTACATGCAATATGTAGTATTATGAAAACAGTTTTGCTATTATTCCTCATTTTGATCAGTGTTGTCATAGAATTAATTTTCCTAGGAAAATCCTCCTTAATTTCTTTAGAAATGCTTTTAAATGTAATTATATCCAGTGTCACCGTCTTAAGTGTTTGCAGACACCTGTTTTTCTGTCTCTGAAGGTCAGAACTTGGGGGGAAAAAAATCACTTTTGTAATTGGCAGGTGAGAGAATGTTGCCATTACAAATAAGACAGTGGAAGACAGATAACATTTCAAAAAATACTTGCAGCAAATGTAAATGTAGATGCAAAATTTTCAAAGGATTCTTTTCCTCAAAAATATTTTTCCTGTTTTGAAAAACTGTTTTCTGCAAGTCTGGATTTGGCATGTAGTTCTATAAATTTCGTTCTAATCATGCTCATTTATCATAAAAGAGGAAATTTTTTTATAATTAAGAAAATAAGTATTATACTATGAAATATTATTTTATCTTGATTATTTTAATATTACTTAGAACATCTGAAATTGTCTTGGAATTATGTGGCATCCTTATAGGATGTCTTCCATGGGTCATCACAGTGTGAATGCAAAAGTAAAGATAAATCTTGGACAGTGATACCACTGCAGATCACCATATAATGTCAGCATAGCAAGGAACATCTAAAAATATTTTTTTTAAAGTAAAATTTACTTGCATAAAAGCAAAAACCAAAATTTTCTGTCTGCAAACATGTGTGTGTTAGAAATTCCTGGCCTTTTTTTTCTATCTGATAACAATTCTTAAAAATTTTATTTGTTGATAGGGAGACAAAACACCATAATAGTGCCTGTTCCTCCCTGGTGGATAAATTAATTCAATCATCTCTCATTTCTGCTTCAGTGAGTGCATCAAAAGACGACAAAGGATTATGTACATCAGTGCATAATCTCCTGAGGTGCAACTATGCTAGAAGTGAAATGACTTCAAGGTGTTTATTTAATTAAAATGAAAAGATGTTATTTCCAAGGAATATACATTAAAGAAGAAAATGTTAATAATCCCCACAGGTAATATGAATGACTCTGAAAAAAAATCAGATTACATACTTTAAAAGATTCCATATTGCAATCAGATCTAGTTAATGATACAGCTATTTTAAGGTTAAAAAATCAACCAGTGTCTGGATGGAACAATGTCAAAATGATCTTTATTTTTTCATTTTTTTGTAGTACCAATTTTTTCAGCACCAAGTTTCTTCTACCCAAAACTTATTCAGAATTAAAAGGTTTTTTTAGGCACTGACATGTTTTTTGTCATTTTATCTGATGCTATTCAATCAATAGTCTAGTAGTATATCTAAATTTCGTTCCACAAATCTTAGTCATGGGGAAACTGAAAGTCAAGTACAGAATTGATGATTCTTAAGGGAAGTTTGGACATCACCTGTGAGTTTCTTATTTCAATTCTGACAGTACATCTGTCTGAGCAGAAGGACTTCAAATGGACAGCTTAGTATCCAGTAGATCCTAGTGAAGATATACAGAATTGAATGAGGCACTGACCTCTCAAACACTAATAGATAATTTTCTGTGGACAATATTTTTCTTGCACAAGTTTCTGGATGCTTAGTTGTCAGAGCTTGTTTTCTTTTGTACTGGATTTCTTAGTATTTTGTCTTATTTAATTCCTTATGAAATTTCAGGTTATAATTTTTATTAATGGAAGTAGCATATTTCTTATAAATTTAATATAAATTATAAGTGTTCAAATAAAAGAAATAGATTGTCACAGGTTATATGATTAAAAAAATTAACCAATTCCCATATCTCAGTTCCCAAAATAAACTATTTTTAATGGCTATAACTGCTACTTCTAATAGCTTAGATTCCAAACAAAATGTCATCGGTGTCTTAGTATATTATTTTAAATAAGTGAAAAATTACAATTTCTCTATTAATTTAATTTGACAAAAACTATTCAGCTATGTCTATTGAAATGCAATTAATCTTTATCTTCACATGATTTTTTTGAAGAGGTGAGAGAGAAAGGAATTAGTGTTTCTATTCTAATATTCATATACTGTCTTATAATATTTCATATTCTGGTATGTTCAAGGTTAGATTAAAAGCTATAACTGTCTCTCACACTAGCTAATGGTGTGAGACATGATTGTCCTAATTTTTCAAAACTGTTTAATTTCTGCTATAGCACTGGGGAAAAAAAATGTCCCATGCTAAAATCTATTTCTAAAAGAAAGATCAATCAGGAGTTGTCTGTGGAATTAGGTATCAAAATAGAATTAGATATTTCCAATTTACAACATCTCTGAAATTAAATTGTCTTGAATTATTATGAATTAATGTTCTAACACAAACTTTAGGAGTGTCAAAGGATGCCAGTTTCAAGACAGCAAGTAAGTGGAGAATAAGATGTGTAAATCCATAATTGCTTTATCATTATCAGTATGGAGAGAGATGAAATAAACACCTTACTCATAAGCCCATCATCCTTAAGGATTTACTTGAAATTTATATTTTTTCTTTGAATTTTCACTTTTATTATTGAAGCAATAACTGTCTTGGGATTTGCACAAATATACAGAAAACCTGTTCTTTCTTTAAAGGAGATGTATAAATAATCTGGGGATGGGGGATGGCATAAAATAAAACATCTACTATATCTTCATGAAGTATTCAGAAAGACTTAAAATCTATATCAAAATCTACTGTCCTACACAGACACCCCATTATGTACGGATTCAGGTGCCTTGGTACTTTACATCTCTTTTCCAAACATGTAGGGTCCACCAGGATATCATGCAATCCTGGTTTTTTTATCTAATGTCCACTCTGAACCCTGCCAGTTGGTGCTGTTCTTTATCATTCTGAATTTGTTCAAGAAATTACTCAGCATCCATCCAAAAATGTTGCTTCCTGCCCCTTCCTGCCCACTTTTAAGAAAGTGCCAGCCAAGCTATGCTGTTAAAAAAAATTGTTTTAATTTTCTTCAGCTGTGCCTTATTATGTCTATGTCACTTTTGCCTCTCTATTGCAAGATATCAGTGTGTGACTACTAAATGACTGGGCTTTTTAGGATTCCTGTTTTATGGAGAATCAAATGATCTAAGTGAAGTGAGTTTGGGTCCATAATCTTTTTTTCCCCGTTTTAAATCCTTGTTTCTTTCTCTGTTCTCCAGTCCCTCTTTTTCCATAAGCAACTAAAAAGGATTAACAACTTTTGTCAGCTTTGCCTCTTGTATCTTTTACCTTGATCTAGTCAAATCCTCATCTGAGTACCAAACATGAACATTTTAATTGTCATGTACAAGTATCAAACCTCTTCATACCCAGACAAATATAGGTGGAAGGGAAATATGAAACAAGGGAAAAGCTTTAACATATCGATAAAACTGACAGTGACATGAGTTTTATTTTTCAATAAGTAAGTAAAGTGTCATCTCAGATTTGCAAGTACGACTTTTAGCATTTATCTGTATTTGTAGTCAAAATTGCTTTTTACCAAATAGTTATTTACTCAGGCAGATGAGTGTGAAGCACAGCTGGTTATTGTATCAGTCATATTTTTACCTTCTGTTACAGTTAATTATGGAAAGCATGATTCCTTAACTACATTGAATGCTATATGATGTTAAATCCTCTCTGTGCATTCTTTTTTTCCTTCTGAACTTAAACTGGAGAATAGTGAAATAAATTCTACTGATTTGTACTTAAAATACTGTAAACCCCTGGACTTAGTATGGTATAACAGGCTGTTTGCAAAACCAAGTGGATAAAAAGATGAATATGGCACAAAGCTTATGGACAGAAATTAGAGGGGGGAAAGTTAAATTGTAATTAACAAAGCAAGCTCACATTGATTAGCTAGATAAAACAGGGGAAAATTAATAGTTGCTAAAGCAGAGTTGGAGCAAATTGCCATTGAACCCAGTTATCAAGGGTAATAATTAGCTTTTCCACAACTGCACACTATGCATTGAGAACAAATGTTTGTTTGTTTTAAAAAATAGATTACACGAGGCATGGGATTTGAAGTGGAAATTAATTATCTTATCATCTGTGTTCAACACGATATAATTGTAAGTGATCTTCTCAAAGTCTTCTATCGTCACAGTCTTGGAAACTGTATCACTATTTTTCCCTTCTGGCAATAGGGATTTGTTTGATAACAGGTTATAGGACACACAAACAAGATTTTACACAACAGGATATTAGCACTGTCAAGCAGATTAATATCTAGGTGAGTTGGATTCATAAATACTAAGGCAAAGCATGGCTAATAGAAATTACTCAGGAAGAAGATAAATATTTATAATAGAATATATTTTCTTGCACTGACTTTTCTGTGGTTGTGGCTATCCTAAGGAGTCTATGTTTAAAGGAATATTTTCTCTGCAACACATGTGAATAAATTAAAAATACAGCAGTACAGCATACTCTGCAGTCTTTTTTCCCCATACTTATTTTCATCACGTGTTTAGTCTTTCTCTTACCGTTATGACCAACACCAGTCTCAGAATTCCTCAAAAGATACTTTCGTGGTGGAGGTTGAGAGTGAAAGCTTTATTTGTGTATTGTTCGATTCATATCCATGATTCAGATGACAATCATGAAGCAAAATTAATCTTCTCTAGATGATGATTCACTACATAAATATCATACTTGAAATACTGAAACTCCTTAAGATTTTGTATACAAGCAAAATAAATCTCCTTTGAAAACCACAATTCAGAGAGTAATCTCATATAAACTTTAGGAATTTTTTTTTTGCTCTAGCTTAGTTGCTGGTTAGGGTTATTCAATCCAATAGTAAATACAGCATTGTTAGTAATGAAAGTTAACAGAAAAATGGATTCACCCTGAAGAAGTCTTGCATAAATTGCCTTTTGAGATTGACTCTATCAGGCAACCATGTAATGCTTACAGCAAATGTAATAAGAGATATATTAACTTCTTGGCATCTTGAAGAAATGAATTCTTAAAACGTAATTCAAACCAGTTTTTAATATTCCTGATTTCCAAACATTGCAAATAAACAAAAACTCCAAGGCTGTCTGCATGACATCACCTACCACTAACTATTTAGGTAGTATCACCAAAAGTTTTGCATTGATCACACCACTTGTTCTGTAACAATTTTTTTTTTTTTTGGTAGCCTTTGTTTTACCTTTCATGTGCATATACCTAGCTGGAAGACAGGATAGAAGTTGAGTGTTCTTCAAGTCATGGATAGTCTCCTCTCAGATGGAGAATAAGTGACTGCCCATCCCATAGAATTCCACCTTACTTTTTCTACAACTTGCTATATCTATCTATATATATATAGATATCAATATTTTATATATATATATACACTAATCACTAGTGTTGGAGGATTCATGTTTCAAAATTTTGAAGTGGGCTATGCCCTCCAAACTGTAGCCAGTACGCAGCAATTATCCTTATTCTAGGTTCTCTCTCTAGATGGTGACTCTTCTTAACCACCACTTCTTTCTTTATTTTCAAGGAATTATCTAAGGTGGACCTAAGTACACCCTTTTTTCATTGCTAGTTGTTTTGGGAACGGATGCATCACTATGGTGACTATCACAGCAGATTCATCATGAAGGAACTCTAGCAGCTTGATCCATTGCTTAAGTTTTGGAAATTTTTCACCTGAGATTTGCTAGGATGTTCTGACTGAGATCCAACTACCTCTGCAGAAGAATGTGATTTTTTTTTTTTTATCTGCTGGTTCCCTCTGGGTATCTCAGCAACACTACAGACTATTGAATGATATAAAATATATATAAGTATGTTATTAAATCCATAAATCACTCCAGTGGGTTAGATACCTAGCTATAAGTTTGTTAAAGTTAGGTGAAATCAATTGCCTTTGTAGCTGAATTTCAGATTTTTAACACATGACTACAGTCATCTTCATGCAAGATTCTGCATGAAGAATCCAGGATGTCACTGTAATCAAAAAAAATATAGTCAGTACAGAAACCTATGTCACCTGAAACGGAGACACAATTCATTTTCTCTGCATGGAATCCAAGGGTAGTAAGAATGTTAGAGAAAAAATACTCTCACAGCCTGGGGCAGCTCCTGTAGAAATTCAAAGTTTTCTGTAGGTCCTTTTTCACATACTAGCACCATGTGCACATCTCAGAAACCTTACAGAATCTTAAATTGCATTTTATGTCTCTGTGTAGGCAGTTGAATAAATACTCTAGTAGCTGTTCAGTTATTAACAGACAATTCTTTGTATGTGTCTATAAGTGGGAGCTGAAGTGCATGTATTATTTTGGTAGTGTATACCTGCTACAAAAGCATTCTTTTTTGGCAGTTTAAGACAGCTATAAATTCACTTTTTTCTTTGTTTCTCTGGTTACTCTGTAAGGTCAAAACTAATTTTTTTTTGTTGTTTTTTTCACTGACACTATAAAGAAATTTCCAAATTAAGGTTGTGAGCCTGCTTATTTTTGACCTTTGCCTTTCTAATTACCAGTTTTCTCTTTCTGATAAGGCTGAGTAGAATTGAGTTAGAATTAGGGATCATATCTTGCAAAATACTGTAAAATATTGTAATAACATTTTTATCAGAGTTGGAAAGTACTATATTAAAGATTGTGTTCTTATCAGAAGTAAAGTATGCTAAGCTGTGGAGTTGAAAAGTTTAGGACTATAAAAACAGAATAAATTACTCTATTTATCGACAAGCTGGAGAAAATAATTTAATGTTTAATAAAATTATTCTACTAAGAACAGTAGATAGTTTTAAAGAGGAAAAATTAGCTAATGAAATTGTTTCCCACAGTCTCCACTTTTTGCCTTCTATGAAATGCATACACCATACAGAATAAGTAAAAGGAAGCTTTATAAGTAATATTAATTATGAAAATGAAGAAATAGTCATAATTTGCCTTCCCTTCTTTTGCCTTCTCTCATTGAAGTTTTAAAAATACTGGGCCAGGAGTGGCTATTCATGGTGGTCAGTTTGGGGAATAAATTTTATTTAAAACAATAACTACAACAACAACAGTGTAAGTACTGAGAAGATGAAAAAAAGTGGTTGTGCAGATAAGAGAAGTGAAAACATGGAGGTTTGTGAAAAGAAATACTTGTGTCAAAAATTTTTGGATGTAAGTGACCAGCTGTGTTTCAAAATACATGGGAAAGAGAACTGAAAGGGATATGTTTTTATCAAAGAGACTAAAAGGTAATTCAAGCTCTGATGAATAAGAGGTCAGGACGTTTTCCTTTTCCTTTACCCCATCTGTTCCACTCCTGTATCTTTTTATGCTTTTTCTCCTTCAGAAGATATTGTAGCAGTAAGAAAAAAGGTATATTGACAATTCAACATATCTGGGCATTAGGATGTCAGAGAAATGGACAAGGATACGTTCCACTAGATCATGTTGCTATGTACTCATACAGGATACTTATGCACTGTGTCAGTATTTACTACGCATTCAAAATATCAGTCCTTAACAAGTTTATACCATATTGACTGTGGGTGAGCAGTACTATGGAATTCACACTATACAGTTAGTACTGATGACTACAGTTCCTGATTACTCTTAGAATGACCAGGCTTGAGAGTGCCTTACAAAACAAGTCAGAACAGAAGTAGATTTCTTTCTTCTCCATGTTTTCTCTTCTTTTGTGATATGGGTATCTTCTTCAACCACTCCCAAGGAAAAGGGATTCTGGTCTGTCCCTAATACTGTTGATATTTGTCTCAATTTTGGTAGTCAATTTGTATATTTGGGATGGTATACTACTTTGCTTAATTCCTTGGTATTACCCAGTTTCTTCTTTTTCTGTAATGCGTGGGGTCCTGCATGCAACCTCATGTATTTGTTTGCTCCTTTGGTAGTCCCATTGTTTATACTCTCATGGAAAAGTCTCATATTGTACCTAGTTTTGCCATCATAATTTTATGAAATATTTATATGCTTGTTCATTTACTGTTTTAGTAAACTTTTATTTGAGTTGAAGGAAAACCAAAAATACTTACATATTTTTCGTTTATAATTTAGAAAACAATGTGGGTAGAAATATGTTCTAAGATTAATATAGTAATCTGTGTATCTTAAATTTTCTTCTTTTTTATATTTGTTTTTTATTTATATATTCTTATATTTATATTATATATGAATATATATTTATATTCTTATATCTATGGTATTTTATTGCTTCTTATATTTATATTATATTTATAATATATTCTTATATTTATTTATTATATTTAAGTAATTTACTGTGACATTCTTCACCCAAGCCAATATTCTGTTCAAAAGAGTAGGTGCTCTACTGAATTCCATTGAAATCTTTCCCTTTTATTTCTTTATTGTCTTGTCTGATGCACTTTGCTTTCCACTGTTTTCTATACACTTGTGTGATCACATTCTTGACATTTATCTACTTTTTCTACATATGATGCTTGAAACTTATTTCCTTTGATATCTTAAACAGAATACTAGTTTTCTGTGATTTAGAAAGGTGTCTATTTGAAAATGGGGCTGTGTACTGGAGAGACGATAGCTCTTGTGTTGTCTATATATGTCATAATACATTCAAGTAGAAAAACTATGAAATGTCAGTGAACAGTTAGACATGGTCCAGAAAATGCTCTATGATCTTTTTCCTTTCTTCTTTTCTCTAAAATCCTGCATAAACAACCCCCTGTTTGAATACTCAGTAAAAATGCTATTTTAGACTGACATTTATTACTTAGCGGATTTTTTTTTATTTGTTTTTGCATAATAACATGTTATAGAAAGCATGTGTGTTAGAAGTTTGGTTCTAATGTTTTTATAAAATTATTCATATTCCTTAATTATCTCTTTTTGATAACAAAGTATACAAAGAATTATTAAAAGATTTGATGAAACAATCTGAATAAGGCATTTCTTGGTTTGCCAGCAGTAAAATCTGTTATTTTTTTGACTTGGCTTTCTCACAGTAGAATTAAATTGTTTATAATTGTCTGGCAAAAGGAAAAAAATATATGAAAAATGGAAAAGCAATATGCCCTTACTCATTCAGCTTATCTAATGGATTCTTGAAACAGGAACTAACAGAACATTCTTTCTCTTACTCTCTTTCTCACTGGAGTTATTCTATTAGATGTGAGATACTTCATATGGCATAAGTGGAGTTAAGCAGCAATATAAGAAGACATCCTCCATACTTCCCCCTTAGTAAAGTGATTTGTGGTAAGAAGTGGGTCTATAACTAAGAAATTTGCATTTTATGAACAAGACATCCATGATAATTCAGTAACTTTCAGACTTTTCTCCCTCCAACATATGCAGAGGTTAGACATAAATTTAGAACTGCTAGAGTAAGATTACCAAAACCATTATATGAAATTATGTTCTGGTGTATATTCATGTAATGCTCTGAGATTCAGTTACTGATGCTTTTCGAGTTGTTGCGATGAGACAAGCCACAATAACCGAGCTTCACATCTGCCCTTGTTCAGTTCTGAAAAGGCATACCTGAAATTATAGAAATTGGTTAAGAGTACTAGTTTGATTTTTTTAGTTTTCTTGGGATGAATAGAACCATGAATTTTCTTCACTTTCTCCTTTATTTCTCAATTTTAGAAATGCATTGTAATTCCACCTTTTACTTTAGGAGAACAACTACAAAACAGCTAAATGAATTTCTGCATAAAAGAAGATGAAGCATAACATCAAGGAAAACATGCCTTCCAATTAAGATTAGTAGACCCCAGGATTCAGCATGAAGTTGGAAAGGATCACCCATTAATTAAATTTACTTCTTTTTAAATTATTTTAATGAATAACTATGGAATTAAAATTTAAACTAATTAAATTTTCTGTTGCTGGATAACTACTCTTATAGTAAGTAAATTTAAAACAAACAAAAAGTGTTCTGCTTAAAATCAGATTTTAAATTTTTGAGATGCATTGATTTTATTGAATCTGCATAAATTTCAACTTAAGCAGCTGACACAGTTGTGTTCCAAAGAACTTTGCTGAAACTATACCTCTTAGCCTATTAACTATCATAGAAAATTATCTCCTGTGAAGACAGGCTGAGATACTTGGAATTGTTCATCCTGGAGAAAAGAAGGCTCCAGGGTGACCTTACAGCAAACTTTCAACATCTATAGGGGGTGTGCAGTAAAGCTGAAGAGGAACTTTTTTAATGGGCAGATATTGATAGGCCCAGGGGGAATGGTTTTAAATTAAAAGAGAAGATATTTAGATTAGATTGAGGGGAAAAAAAATCTTTACTCAGTGCATAGTGAAGCACTGGAAATGGTCACCCAGAGAAGCTGTAGAAGCCCCGTCCCTGAAAGTGTTCAAGACCAGGTTGGAAGAGGTTCTGAGCAAGATGGTCTATTCCATGGCATCCCTCCCCATGGCAGTGGGGTTGGAACTAGATGATATTTAAAGTTCCTTCTAACCAAAACCATTCCATGATTGTCTGAATCAACCGGTATGTCCTGAAATGTGTTTGTGAAATGCCATCCAGGAATAGCTATAGGTGTTGAAATGTCATCACTAGATATTAGTACAGTGGCCATAACTTAATCCTATTGCTGTTTTTGAATTTTAACATTTTGAACATTTCATTTTGTTCTTCTAATAACATGGATTAAAGTAATGACATTTTCTTTAGAAAGGGAAACCATGCATGATTGCAAGAACATTTACATATCAAGACTTCAGAAAGATTTTATTCTTTCTGTTGGCAATATAACTTTTGCATTATTGACTTTTTTGCAGCATCAAGTTCAAATTATTTCAATTTCTTGTTTGAAGTCTTTTCATACTGTTTTCAATTGACTGAGGCTATCAACTACAACATATTCACAGTATTTCAGGAGCCAAAAAGCTTGTTTGTTGGAGATAAATTAATAAATTAATTGCAAGGTTTGAGTTCTGTTCTGGATGTGTCCACACAAAATTATAAAGAGTCAAGAGTTAGATAAGGCTTAGAGCTCTAAAGATAAGCATCCAATGCCATTCAGAATTCTCTGGAATATCCTAAATATCCACAGAGACCAAAAGATACCGTTGGGAAACTTCAAGGGAAAACAGATACCTTTATTTCTATTCAAAATGTACAAACGTAGAAAAGAAAATAATTTTAAATTAGAAAATGGCTTCTTGACTTTCATTTGTATAGAAAAGTAATATATGAAGAGTTGGTTTCAGGATCAGGATCTAAAACTTCATAACTTCTTGAATTTCTGGATAATTTTCTGAATTTTGAGGCATACAATGAAGCCAAGCAGAAAAAAAAACTGCAGAGATATTGGCATCCGTTTAACAAAAGCAATGGGTAGCTATTCTAACTTCTCCTGTGTCATCTTGTAATAGTGCTTATTCCTCAATGTATTAATTTATATAAGAAAGCAATAGACATTTTATTTTCTATTGATGAAATATCTCAAACTTCAAACAGATTTGGTGGAGTGCCCTTTGAAAGAATATCTTCCTTAGTATTCTCTCAAGGAAGAAATTGTGCCTTCAATCACAATAATAAGTGTGAATGAGGTAATTCATGGGCCACACATGTGTCTCTAATAGAAATGCCATGATATTACAAAGGTATCCTGTGCTAAAGAAAAAATTAAAGCATCCTTTTGAAGTCTAATTTTTGAAAATATTTTTTTCTATTTTCAAAGAAAGTAAAAGCATAAGACTGGAACTAATTTGCTGCAATTTCTTTTTTGTGCTGCATACTTAAAAGCAGTTAATACTTCATTTTGAAATCTGTTCTGATTCCAGTGTTTGTTGCTGTCCTCATTTTTCATTCCATTTTTATTAAGCAAGGAATCAATATATAATGTTCTGACCATTCAGAGATTAGATTTTGGTTGCTATCACCCTGTGTTTTCTCATCCCACAAAAGTCTGCCTTTCAGGATTCTTTTATTTCATCTATGCAGAAAAGCTGCACTGAGGAACAATACCTATTCTCAATTTGAGTGTCATATGCCTTTAAATAGACATTGAATGGGAAATGTTCCAAAAGAGCAGGAAGGATAAGGAAAATATTTCCTTATGTTGTCTTATAAAGAACCCAGTGAGCTACAGGGCATAAAATTCAAAGGAAGGAAAGAAGAGAAAGAATCACTGAAGGGAGCTGTGGGTCTCCTTTCTTCTCTTGAGGGGAAGAGGGTCCATATCAATGTTTTAATGAAGGATTCATGTGGTGGCCTTGGACTTCCTGCCTCACACAGTCTCTACAATCCCAACACCCTTATCTGTTAGACCATAGCCAGGACTAAAAGCGTTAAAGGACAAATTGTGAAACATGATATGGAAAAAATGTATCATTGGCAAAGCCAAATAACTTCAGTGTCTTGAAAATGTAATTCAAATTAATATTTTATTTAAAACTGGACTTTCAATTAAAAAAAAATCTATCATTTTTGTCTCTTTTCCACCAAACCTAAGATAAAGAAAAAAGCTTTGCCCACAGGCCACTAAGCTCTGATCAGCTTTGGGCCTGCCATTCATCAGTCTAAGGGAGTCTCAGTGGCTTTTTAGAAGACAGATAGGACAGAGAGTTAATAGCAACAGTGAATTACAAATGTGGAATAGGAAAGTGGTCAGTCTACTTGCATTTAGACATTTCTCAATAACTTCTAAGTGTAATGCATAGCAGGTCACAGGGGTATAATGATAGTATGATATTGAATATGTTTTTGTGGTTTGTATTTTCTGAAGTCAATCAACTAACAACATTATTTTTATTGTTTTCTGCTTATTTTTCTAGACAGGTATTTGGATTTCAGAGGCATGTTGCATTTATCATGTTGCACTCAGATGATATTTTTTGCCACCGGTGCGTTTTGCTTTACTCTTCGAATAATGCAATGGCCATAAGTTAGACACTGCTATTGACATGAGTTATTTTTATACAGATGTATTTGCTTGGTGGGTCAGAAAGCAATTGTTTGTCATATCAATCATACCTGTTACATTTTGCCTCTAAGGTTTATGATATATAGGGTGAAATTGGCTGAAACCAAAGTTCTATGGTTCTATTTATTTATTAACTCCTAGCATTACTCTACTTCTGTGGAAAGTTTATCTGACTAGGCAATAATTTACCTTCACTATAAAATTAAATTTATTTTCAAACTCTAGCATGCTTGTTGAGAAAGGTATACATAGAAGCTTGATATGGAAGACACAAAGATTGCAAAATTAAGCATATACTGAAAATTACATAGCATCTTTTAAAATTTTTTGTGGCAGCTAAATATTTGGTGGGATATTCAGTGAACATATAGACAGGTATTTAAAGTTTGTTTTTAGCAGCTACTGTAAACACTCTCTTTAACCTATCAATAGAAATAAGAATTTTCAGTGGCCAGTTTCCTCTCCCTAAATTAGTTAACCAAAATATTTAGTGGAAATATCTTTTTTTTTTTTTTTTTTTTTTTTGGTTGAAGAAACCTGGGCAACTATTTTAAATCCTATACCTACCTTTTCGACAGAACTACAGTGATGCAGTTAATCACTACCTTTTTCTCAAGGCATTGAGAGAAAACCTACAGTAAATAATTATAACTAGGCATTCATGGTTGTCTTGCTTAGGACAAAGAATCTGTCTTGATATTTACAGGACAGGAGAATTGAAATTCAGTACCTGACTAGCCTCTACTTGATTATATCTCTAATTTAACATATACTTTCAGAATGAGTTTAGATAAGTCTTAAAATTCCTCTATTTCTTCATGATTTTATGTGATGCAATTAATATTAAGGCATGCAATGCTTATTTCCAAACTGTATTCATGTAATAAATCATATATCCAACGTACAACTATGTTTTTAATCTTCTGTGTGAATGCAATCTTTAAAAGCCATGTCAATCTTACTAATACTGTCATGAAATAAATTTACTTAAATATGTAGTTTTAAGTTAGTAGTTACTTCATAAGCCCTTTTATTAATAAATGCTCTCTGTAAATGAAAAAATTCAGGGCATTATTTTTTATAGGGTTTTGCTAAATACTTGTACTGCATAGTTCTTCACTTAGTTCTAGTCACAGGAATTTAAATACGATTATAAAGAAAATCTTGTTTTATTATATCGGATCATTTCTCATGATAGTCATTAATTTTCATGTGCCTCTCAATGTCAAAACTCATATGCATAAGTATCTTGTTAATATAGAGGAATATTGTTTGATAGACTCAGAAAAATTTGCATTCTTGGAGAAATTAAGGTCTAAGGAACAAAAAGAGGACCCTTTGGATAGAAAGTGATTTCATGCCCCCTTTTTATTATGGAGCCAGAAGAACTTGTGTTCCTTCAGTGAGTGAAGCAAATGATATTTAAAGCCTAACTGGCTCACAGACAACATCTTCTTATGAAGGAAACGTTGATCTAACAGTGGTTGGGTGTCCTTAATTCTAGTCCAAGTTAGAAAATAAAACAGCTGATATGCATTAGTGGTCACTAAACAACTGCTTTTACAGGTAAATTAAGAAAAAAAATAAAAATTTAAAGCTTTGTACAAGCCTTGAAACAAATTTGGGTAAAGCAAATTCAACATTGTCCAGTCCTGGTTTCAGCAGAACTAATGCAAACTCTCTTAACTCTGCTGTTATCAGAGTTTCAGGCTTATTAGCAGTGGTTCAGGATGAATTGTGATATTATTCTGTCTGCCTTTTACCCAGGCATATATTGAAATATGACTTGTCATAGTCACATAAGAGGAAGATAGCAGCATTTATCTTGTAGCTTTAAAAGGGAGTCAAGTGATCAACACCCAGATGGAAACACACACCTGAATGAGCTGATACTACCCAGATCCCAGAAATTAAAGTAATCTGATTTTTTTAACTTACCAAAGCATTAAGTTATTCTTCATGCTAGGCATATCTTGACCTATGGAGAGTTGTATATAGATACTGGGGATTCACACTGGAGTTTGGACCCCAGAGAAGATAATCTCCTTGCTTTTAGCTTCATTCAGTCTGGCTCCCTGGAGTAAAGCTCTCCCGATCTTGGAATATAAGAATCAAAAAAGGCTGCAGCTATCAGAATCACAAATCTTATCATGCACTTACTGATTCATTAGTATATGTTCTTAACATTTGATTCTCAGTTGTTAAAGAAAGATTGCAACAAATTGAATGCAACAAATACGTGTTTATTTGAAGACCCAGGTTTTTGCTGGTGTCTCAGCTGCTAAGACTTTCTCCCCAGTTCCCTTGTATTGACAGTTTCAATGATGGTAATAACATTTCTTGAGCTACAAGTTTACAATAGCTTTATTCCCAGCTGTGTCTTTCATGAGGGAATATCCAGAAAAAAAAGTCATAAACAGTCATCACAGTTGATAAGAATTAGGCTTAGGAAGAGCTCTTCACTGTAGAAATAGTCTCTTAAGGATCCTGCAACAGAGACACAAAATTTGAATGAGCACTGGATCTATAACATATGTTCCATTAGAGATTTTTTTGTGTGACTTTTCTGATGCAATTTTAATGATTCCTCTCTGCTCAGCAAAAATCCATGATTCCCCTGCCTGCTACCAGAAAACAAGTATCAGCTTTTGCACTTGATGGCAGGCAGAAGCTTACAAAGACATTTTTGAAGTAGGAAATTGTCCAAGATATTTGCAAGTGGACAAGACCATCTAAATTATAATCTTCCCTTATATCTCAAGACAAGTGTTTTCCTGAATAGTTATATATATATATATATATATATATATATATATATAATTTTGGACCCATATGTGCTAGAATTTTGCAATCAATATCAGAGCTTATAATAGATATTGAAAGATAATGGTGAATTTAAAGGCAAAGGTTTCACATTTTTGTCTTTCTCAAAGTAAACAATATATTTTATATACATATATATATATATCTTTCCAAGATATCACAACTTCCAGGAAAAAAAGTATCTTTGTAGCAAATATCCCCAGAAAATATATTTTTCTTGTGATTACATTGATTTTCCCCCAGTTTTAGAAAATAACATGTTTTCTGAATCTGAATCTGATGTAGTGAGCAAACTGAAAGCTTTTCTCCAGGCAATCAAAACCACAATTGATGGAGAATGGAAATAAGAATTTGCTGGGCATGAGCAATGTGAAGATAACTTAATCTTTGGGATGAGAATTCCAGACATTTTTTATTGTTTTTTAAAATATATGTTTGCTTTATTTGCTGCATTCATTTTTCTGTGCAGGCTTCCTGGTTTTATAGATATAACAAAGTTCTCCTCTGCTCTCAGACAGAAAATATTGCAATAATGAGCCAAAGAATGAGAATATAAGGTATTTCACTAATAATAACTGCAACATGTAATATTAAGAGCAAAGATAATTCATGAACAACAATCAGATTAGTTCAAAGATATTGCCGAGGGATTTTTATATCAAGTTGACATTGTAGTTTTAGGAATTTTGGTATGGTAGAAAGAGTTCAAGCCTACCAATGGCATATTCTGGTAAGTGTTAAATAAATTTGATAACAATTGGATAATCTGTCAGTAGTCATACTTTATTTCCTGAAGAATTTCCAAGGTTATTTCAAGGTAATTTTAGGAACTGCCATTCAGTACATTCAGTCATTCCATCAAAACTTATAGTAGTTTCTAGCATCTGTATTACTGTTTTTAACATCCTGATAGCCAGATTGAATTCAGTTAATACATCTCACATAAATCTGTGATGAGAATGTGTTTCGGATCACTATCGCATTATGCAGTGAGTCTAACCTCAGTGTCCAGTATTCATGAAGTGTCCCTGGCTCTCCCCTAAGAAGTTCAGCGGCTGTATCCTACAGCTATCTCAAACATGTTTCTGATGTCAAGTAATATGCGTGACCTGCTTTTTTTCCCCTCGAGATTATTTTGCGTGCTCCTGTCTATAAGAATGTGTATAAAGTGTAGCGAACACAAATACTTCAGTACTCGGTGCTGTCTTTTCAAACATAAAAATCTCTCCACATAATGAATAATCTGGTGAACTGTGATTCCAAGGTGAGGAATAGGACCTACCAAAAATCTTCCACCTAAAACCTTTCACTGAATATACACAAGGAATATGGAATTATTCTCAATGGGTTTTTTTCCACATTTTTGTGACAACTTGACAAAATACTGCAGAGATCATAGCAAAAACAGTCACATGTGGTTTAAAATCTGCTACAGAATAACCATAGGCTCTTTTTCTTCACCCTCCTGCACTGCTCAGAGAGATGAAAACAGGGTAAAGGAGTTTGGAATGAAGGATAGACTAAACAAAACATTAGAGATAAAAAAATATAGTCATAACTGTGTGCTTTGTGTAAAAATTTTTAAAAATGCTATTTCAGCTAACCTGGGACAATGAACTGACAGGTCTTTATAAAAAACATCATATCCACCTTTGACAAGGCAAGAGAAGCTACAAAGCTGATCTCATCTGAATTATGGAGAAAACCTATAATACAATAGCTATCCACATGGCAGGTAGAGAGACTGTTGCAGAATTGGTGTACCAAACTCCTGGATAACTAAATAATTTAACAAATTTTATCTGATTTTAGGAAAAAATAGATCAAAACCAGCAAGTATTCTGTAAAGAAATACAGGTCTCAGTGATTTAATTTCTACTTCATCACAACAGTTTTCTTTGAGTCAAAATAATGTAATTAAATCTTTCAGGTAAATGAAAAAACTCCCTGAAATTCCATAACATCAGAATAAAAAATCTTATTCTGTACACTAAAAAGTGTGGAACTGTATTCCAGTAACACATGAATACAGGTAATTGTTCATCAGGACCATTAATAGACAACGAATTTCTGAGGTCTTCCCCAAACTTCAGCACAAAGTCTCTGTGATTCTTGAAAGATATTGGCATCTCTTATTTTTCAAGACACTGTCAGATGCTGATAAGAAGAATTTTATCTCTACAATGTAGTCTAGTAGTAGTAGTCTGAATAGTTAGCTATTTAAATGTATGGTTGTCTTTTCCTGTTTTCCAGCATATCGCTTGTCTTCTCCAGAATTACCCCTATATAAATAGCCTGTACTAGCCTTCCTTAGTCTTAGTCTTCTTTTGTCTTAGAACTTTGTGTTATATTTGTACACACATATAAATGTCTGCTGCAGAATTTTCTGCTGATATATGATTATCTAAAATAATTAGACTTGCCATCAACTGGAATATGCTGCTGCAAAACAGAATTGGAACATGCTCTGGATTTCTTAATTTAAAGTAAGAATTCACTTACTCTCTGAATTACAACAGTCACAGTGTATCACTCTTAATGTCCTCATTCTAATTAGTATTTAATGACTTATACCAAGTGACAAAGGTTCAATGAGACACAATGCCCTCTCCTGCCCTTTTCATACAAGACAATTTATAGGGCTCCTTTTGTCAATCTAAGTGCACATTATCTCTTCAGGACTCTACCCCACTGGGCCCCAATCTGGATCAAAATTGAGAATCATAAGGAAATGTTAAAAGAAGTACAATAAATGCCTGAAATAGCAGGTCTCTGTTAGAGCATATTCCAATAAAAGGAATAAATGTAACCATGAAAAATGCCAGTTGGTGCCACTGTGGATTAATTGCTTCAGTATTAGGTGAAAATTAATTAAGAGGGGAATTTTTTTTTTTCTTCAAATGGAAAAGCTCCAGAGTTCATTATTAGAAATGTGTAAGATCAACTTCCTTTATAACAAATCACAGCTCAGAGAATGGCAAATGTTTTGGCTGTTTAATCATTGTCCCCAAGAAATTATTGACAATGCACAATGCAATGGGGAACAAATATTATTGAAATGCCTAGATAAAACTTGACACACTAATTTCCATGAATATGGTTTTCTTTTCCCCATATGGTGTTAATAGTTTAACCTGTGGCTTTAAAAAGAAAGTAACACAGAAATGGACAGGCAATTTCAATGCTAGTTAGAGCTTGCTCTTTAGCTATGCATTGCTCAATCAGACAGTCATCTGCATTACAAATAAATGAAGCAGTCCTATTCTGCCCAGGGTGCCTGGGTAAGGATCACACAAAAGGTTGTGGAATTAATGGATTCAGGGAAAAAAAGGTAAATTTCATCTTTGTGCTATACAGGTAAATCAAATGTCTGCTTATCACTAGTGTTTCTTACTGAAAGAATGTAAAATACTCGTTGAGATGTAGGAGAGCAAGGAATTGTGTGCAAACTATGCCTTCTTGTTTCGAAACAGTTGAAACTTTTTGACAGTAAACCTTAAGAAATAGAATAATAGAATCATAGAATGATTTGGGTTGGAAGGGATATTAAAGATCATGTAGTTTTACTTCCCCCCACCATGGGCAGGGATGTTTTCCACTAAACCAGGTTGTTCATGGTCCCATCCAATCTGTACTTGAGCACTTCAAGAATCGGGCATCTACAACTTCATTGTTCCACTGCCTCACCTACCTCACAGTAAGTAATTTCTTCTTAATATGTAATCTAAACCTACTCTCAGTTTGAGTCATCCCCCCTTGTCATATCAATACACACCCTTGTAAAAAGTTTCACTCAATCCTTCTAAAAGGCCCCTTTCAGATGCTGAAAGGCTGCAATAAAAGCACCCCAGAGCCTTCTCTTCTCCAGACTGAAAAACCCCAACATCTACTTTCTTAGCCTTTCCTCATAGGAGAGCCGTTCCACGCCTCTTATCAACTTGGTGACCTCCTCTGGACTTGCTCCAACCGGTTTATGTTCTTGTGCCGAGGATTCCAGAGCTGGATGCAGCACTGCAGGTGGTGTGTCAGAATCCCCTCCCTGGCCCTGCTGCCCATGCTCTTTTCAGTGCTGCCCAGGACACATTTGTCCTTTTGGGTTGCAAATATACAGTTCTGATTTGTGTCAAGCCTCACATCCACCAGCACCCTCAAGTCCTTCTCAGCAAAAAGAGAATATTTAAGCTGGAAATTTTCATTTAAATCATCCTAACCCCAAGAGGCACAACTATGACCTTTTCTGAAATTCTCAGGCCCTACTCAGCTACTTACATGGGAGGAAATTACATTTTGAAAGGAAAACTTGTCTGTCCAAACTTTGTGGACAGAAGGAAGGTATTTCATAGGGCAGAAAGGACAACAGAATGTTGTTAGTTTGTACATTTTCGGAATTATTTACTTTTCAGGAATATTAAAACCAGCATTATTTCAATTTTGGTATTCTTTTTAGTCTTGGGCTGCTTTTACAGACAACTGTATGAGAAAAGACCCACCAGGAGAGCTTCTCTGCACAACTTTCTTGCAAATACTGAAAAATTACCCAGTTGCTCCCATTTAAGACTTGGAGCACAAGATGCAGTTGGTAAGTTTTCTAATGAAGTGTGAACATCAGCTGATTAATTGTCTCTCATTAAGAGCTAGAAAAAATAGCCCATATGATCTTCTTGCCTACAAAGTTTATCATCAGAGAGCAAGGTCACAATCTTTTTCTCAATATTTGCCGGGATGTCTGAAGGTTTTAACCTATCACACGTGAAGCAATGTGTCCAATAAAATCAGAGTCAAAACTTCCATTTGATTTCAGCGGGAAAACAGACTTCAGTCTTGTTTTAATGTTTGGGCAACATGGTTCTCCAGTTTCCCTGTAGGCTTTTAAGTTAGAAGCTCTTTAAAATTCAGAGTTTTGTAGCATCCAAAGCATCTGACACTAAATGCTGTAAAATCATTATCTTAATTGAAAAAAAAACTCTTATCTATATTTTTTGCATGGCTAAAATTAATTTAACTTACATTGGCCCTATTTGTATACCTAATGAAATGTAATCCAATGGCAAGTCTAATCTTTTAAGTGCAGAGGAAAATGAATGATAGACGTTTCAGAATATGTTTTCTGCAGTGGGAAGATTTTTATAATTCATAGAAAATAAATTTATTTGAGATAAACAATAATTTTTAACTTAATCTCATTTTATAAATTCCTTTTCAAGCCACAAAAATGATAATTTCTAGGTCACATGTTATTTTTTTTTATTCTGAAGTGTACATTTAGCTGTTAATTTCAGTGGCAAAATTGCCTCTTCTATGCAATAGAATTATAAGTAAAACATAACAAATGGAAAGATTTTAAATGACTTTGATCCAATTAGAGATATAAATATTGCTGAATCAGATAGGCTTGAGGTGTACATCCAAAAAGGAAACAAGCATAATTAATTGCAAGTAGTATTTCATTTGTTGCCTGCAATTAAAATCTGAATGAGATCCAAAGCATTTGGCTGAACATTCAGTACTTGGCTTCAGCCACATTATAGCAAAGTATGGTTTACAGATCCATGGAAGGGTGAGATAGCCTCCTGATAACTTATGTTCAGAGCAATGCTGTATCATTACTAGACTGGCAACAAAAAGATGTCTCTGTATTCAATACATATGTTTGAATCACTGTGCTTGACCTAGTTGTGGGACCCAGAACACAGAGGTTTATTTCTCTCGAAGACAAACTTCTTCCTTTAGGTTACAGAAGAGAGACTTCTACCTACATAAGAGTGTGTTGCCTTGGGTACTCTGCCAGGAGCCGTAGTTTCTTAGGAGCGTTCACTGGTCATCTTTAAAAAAAAAAGCATATGTTGAAAAATACAGAGTGGCATTTCAAAACCTATACTCAGTGTTCCACGCACAACTCTTTTTATATTTCTTTCTTCCTTTCTTTTCTTTCTTTCTCTTTGCCTCCTTTACTAGTAAATGCATCAAGGCTTTTGGCATCAACATCTAACCTTCTTTGGTTTTAATCACGTTTTTTGGGTATATTTCAAACTTTCTGTGTCTGATCTCTTTTATTCACAGATACTTTCCTTTCATCTTCTGTGTTTAAACTGGTTTGTAACACTCCTGAGTTGCCAGGGCTAAATTTCCAGAGCACTGGAATGTAAATAATATTTCTGTATTTATGAGAAGCTGAAGAAGTACTTCTGAAACACAACTTGTCTCTATTAATAAAAAATGATACAAATGCTAGAGAGTTCTGAACATATTGGATATGTGAGATTAATTCTACCAATCTGAAAATGTACCAAGAATTCATTCTTTATGTTTCATTTGGAACACAGCTACAGTTTCCACTGATATCTGATTGGCTTCCATATCTTTTAAAGCCAATCTTAAAATATTATCTCTGAACGCTATCATCTTTGATGTGTCTAGCTATCATGAAAAACAGTTGTGAAAATGCCAAATGGAAAATTACCACATCACAAAGAGTATCTGCCAGTGTCAGAAAGCATCACAGACCCCATCACTCTGCCTTATTATAACAGTTGTTGTGTCACCATATAAGGTACAAAGCAAGATTAGAGTCAGCAGGTTCGGCAAAGTAAAACCTCATCTCTACCAAAGAGTGCTTATAATTAAGGAGCAAATATAACACCTCATTGTAACGAAACAGAGAAAAGGAAACACAAGGAACATTGTTGCATTCCACTGACCAACATATGTTTGCTTTCCTTGACCTGTGGACCTTATCTAGCCCCCTACCAGCCAGAAGGACATCCTATTACTGGCCAACTGACCACCCCCCTCTTTCCTGAAAGCTATATAACCCTTGTGTCCCATGACCTCCTTCTTTCTCTTCTGGACACCTTCAAGAATAAACCTTGGAACAGACACAGGGGGTCTGAGCCTCCTTTGTCTGCTGGTTCATGACCTGCCCCCACCCCATCTCAGACTGAGAGCTAGCTGGAAGGTCAGGGATTTGGGGCAGCGTCAGAACATATTAGTCTTTTAATGTCAGTGTTTTTCTATGGTTGATCAGGGGCTGAGGTAAACAAGATGATACAGCTATCTAAAAGCTGTGGAGGAGTGGCAGAAAAGAGTAAGGGAAAGCACTCCTCCCAAAAAAAGTCTAGACGTTTTCACAATGATAGAACCCATTGGCTCCAGCCCATTGACAGTGTTTGCAGGTAGGTCTGGAAACAAGAAGGGGCTAATGTGTATAAATAATGGTGCAGTCTCTCTTAGTTGTAGAGGCTCTACTAATAAAACTACAGCATTACAGTTCCTCAGTAATAGTGAGCAGTACCAGATGGACTCAAAAACTAAATTATTGCCATATTTTAGAAGGGTCAGCTATTAGGGAGCAGAGGATCTAGAAACTGGAAAGACAGAAAAGTAGAAATGCTAAATATGAGCATATTTTTTCAATCCTAAGCAAGTTTTTAAATACATGACTTTTGAACACATTGTTTCTTAAATTTTGAGTTTTGTGGACTTGCTCTTGGTATGATAGAAATCAACTTTAATCTGCATGTTTTATCCATTGCTTTAAATGTTATAAGTTACATGTAGAAACACCTACCTAGGTGGTTATTTGGAATCAGTAAGCATTCTAGGAAGAAAAAATATTCAATCAACCTCTGCACCAAAAGGAAAGAACACAGTCAGAGTCACAGCAGTGGACTTTATGGAAGGCTCATTACCAAAAATGTTCTTCAATGTATTTTTGCACCCCTGACCTATCTTGCAAAGGGAAGAAGACTTGTGGAACATTTGCCATCTGGGTTAATCCCAAGCTATTAAATAATAGCTTGCAAGTTTGACCTTTCTGTTGAAGAGGCTGACTTGCTGCAAAGCTAAGATCCATGGCTTTTCTATGATTGATTTGTAACATGGAAAACAGTAGGCCATCAACGCTCAGTAGAACCCCAAATATTGTTAAGTAGAGTATAACATCTATTAATCTTTTACTGACAAATACAGTAGTCTTTTAAATGTATGGCTATTTTTATGTTAATTGTAGTCTTTGCTGGGGGCAGATGGGGCATGCTTTCAGGTTAAGTTAAGGTTAAGGAAGTGCAACTCTGCTTATATTGATATTTACTTAAGGTCTGAATTTGGCCTTCTTTGAATAATTCATGAAGGAAAAATGTATATTCATATAATCTCAATTTTTTTTCTCCCAGGAAGTTTTGATATAGAGCAGTTTATTTCCATATATGCAGAAATGCAGATTAATGTTTTCCTTATTTAGTCAGTACTTCCAATTAAGGTCTGAATGTAGCAAGCCTATAGAAATAGAGAGCTAGTTAGCATTTTAGTCTACAGTATCTCACCAAATTTTTAACAGAAAATGCCAGCTACAGGCATTTCTAATCTATTTGAACTTGTATTATGTGCCTGTTAATTTGCCTCTTGTCTTTAATTACATACACACACACACACACAAAATGATCTACAACTCATCTCCTTTATCTAGAAAAAGATAAGCTTGTTCTGTCAGCTTACTGAAGTGGAAATATGTAAGGCAAATGTCCTTTGAAAAAAAATAGTCTTTTAACTCCCATCAGCCAAGAAACATATCAATTAAACTATATTTCTCAAAGTTTTGTTATTGCCTCAACCCTTTTTACATCACTTTAAATAATAAATTTGCAAAATACATATTAGGATGATGAAATGAAAATTAAAAAAACAATAAAAATTATTTTGCTTTAGGAATTAAATTACTTCTTGATAAATATGCTAATATTAAGTGTCTAGTAATAATGGAACTATAGGAAAATGGAATTATATTTTGTTCTCATAACTTAATGATGGAAAAAACAACCCCTTTATAAATCTTGATAGCACATATTAATGTGCATACCAAAATTGATAATGGGGCTTTGTTAGAATAACTTATGTCCCAGGAAGAATATGTTGCAGGCATCCAACATTTTTTTTCAGCCCATTTTCTAAATACAGTAGTTTCACGATTATAAACTGCACCTGAATAAAAGCCACACTTCCGGGTAGCTGGTAAGACCACGGGATTTGTCCATATATAAGCCACACCTGAATATAAGCCGCGCTTTTTTTTTTTAATTCTTTTTTTTTTTTTTTTTTTTTAAGCTCCACACGGCAGAGGGAGCGGGGCACTGTGGCCCGGCCCCACACAGCCCGGCTTCCCAGCGGCAGGGGCCGGCCCGCCCTTGTGCAGCCCCCGTTCCCGGCCGTCCCCCATTCCCACCGGCTCCCGGTGGCACAGGGACCAGCCTGCACACTTGCAGCCCCCGTTCCGGGCAGTCCCATGCTCCCAGGGGCTCCCACTTGCCACTCTGCTTGGCCGGCTCTCACTTCCAGGTTGGCGTTTCGCTGGGATTTGTCCATAGATAAGCCGCACCTGAATATAAGCCGCACCACTGGGGTAGGCTGGATTCTTCAATGAAAAAGGTGCGGCTTATATTCGTGAAATTACTGTAGTTTTTTAATTTACTTTTTTTTTGTAATTGTTTATTTGAAACATATCACTTCAACCAGCAGAATGTAAATCAGGGAGCTGTGAAATGTGACTAAACATTCCAAGAGATAGAACAGAGTTTAGTTGGAATCAAAAAAAATGGGTTTATAGTTTTGTAGAATATGAATAACTATTTTCAGTTGGAATTTTTGAACCTTTCGTTTGGACTTCTTGGGATATGGTTTATTTAATGAGGAAGAAATGAGTGCAAACATTAGCTACAGAAGGAGATGATTGTTTAGTTTAAGGTGCTAATGAGAAATTAAAAAAAAAAAAATATAAAATGAATTTTGCACCTCTGGCTAATTTCTTTAGAAAGAAAATAACATCTTAATGATGTCTCAAATGATTTTTCATCTTAACTGTGAAATAAAATCCGTTTGTCAAAACCTAGAGATAGCTGTTGAAGTTAGAGTCCAAGGCATCAGTGAAGGCATTATTTTACTCTGAACTGAGAATTTTAAAGTATTAATTAGCAAGCTGGGGAGTAGGTGAGATATTCTGAATTAATTGATGAATTGCTTGTTTGATTAAATTATGATTAAACAGATTTATTTTTATTTCATAATCCATAAATGATAAATTACTCTGAAACTAATTCTGTAATTGAGTTACACATACAGTAAATGAAGAGATTAAATTTTAATTAACTAAGGTCCTAACTGTAGCACTTTAGTCTCTATTCAATAAGGAAAAGCTACAGTAACTATGGTGGCCTATCTCTTACTTTCATTGAACTTCAGTAAAATGAAAAAATTGTATATGAAGAATTAGGGTCATTAGAAAGGGCTGCAGGCCTACCACTTTTTCTCCAAGAAGAGACTTGTATATTCTTGCTTGTTGTAAATTATACGTATTTACTGATTTCTATCATACAAGATTCTGATGCTAAGCACATTAAATAACTGTTGGGTCAAATTAATCTTGACTATGACTCCAAAACAGCATTATAATTTTATTGCATCCATCTTTTATTAAGTAAAGCCAAAAAAAGTCGATTTGGAGATTGTGAAATGTGATTTCATACAAGTTTAAAAAAAATTAACTGAAGATGTAAAAATTCCTTCCAACTTTTTTGAATCCTTTTTTTCATTAGTCAGAGATAAGGGTGTAGACATAAGTCAGTGCTTCATGCAGCTCAATACCTGACAACAAATTGTAGTTTCAGCTAAAGAATTTGGGATGTAGAATCCAAAGCTGTGGTTCCTGCACATTTCATAAAAAACAGAGAGGGTGATCAAATATATCAGAGTATTGAGGATTGCTCTCCAACTCCTTCCAAAGACAAGAACTTTAAATCCAACCACCCCAAATGCACATATACCTATTCACATAATTTAGGCAATAATAAGGTGGAACTGGAGCTATGTGACCAATCTGGGAGTTATAATATCATAAGATTTGTTAGAAACTCACTTGACTCGAGGATGACAATGGATGTCTACAAATTCAAAATGTAGTTCCATAAAGGAGCTACTATGAAAAACATAATGTCTATACCAGACAAAACCAGTATGGAGTTACACTGAGGATATCTTTGTATCTGGAAACCAATACTGACCCAATTCATCTTCAGAAAAGAATTCTGCAGAACTAGGTATTAAACAAGTAACCACCTGGAAAAAGTGAAGCTGCAGTACTTTTTGAGTGGAATATATGGAGAATTTAAAATTGTTGTTACTGAGTTTGAGTGGTTCCAGTCCTCACAAACGTAAATACATGTTTTTATTCTTAGATTAATAAAGAGAAAAAAAGTATAGTTGCCAAAAAAAAGGGTAGGTATTTCTATTAAACTGCTTTAATTAATTGTTCCTGTGTAGTAAACCCCATAAAATTGCACCATCTAGCTCTTCAGCATTGCAGCATTTTGGTGCCTCTAAGTATTGGCACTGCTACAAAATGCAAAGTTTGCATTTAACACTAACTTTAAGTCTTACAATAAGATCATGACTTAACAAGCGCTTATTTCTATTGTCATTGGGAATAGCAGCATAGTCACAACCAAGAACAATCATGTATGCTCTGAGATCTCCGGACAAGTTTAAAATTATCTCTGTCAATTATCCATATGTGATCATGAGTTCAAGGATCCATAAAAAGGCCTCAGCAACTTATTTTCACAGTTGTTAAACTATTTCTTACTAATGAGTCATTTCTATTCTGAACTCAGACACATTTGTTATTAAAAACTTGGCATATGAAATTTTCTAGCCCATGGAGAACTACTTTTTTCCCCATCTGAGCTGGAAAACAGATATGATAACAATATTAACCAAACAAAAATTAGTTTTGTCATAACATTACAATTGCCATCATAACATTTCTAAGCCCAGCAACTAAATATATAAAATTATGTCTTCCTCATCACATTATCATAAACTAAATTGACCATGAGTAGTAAGAACATCATGAAATTTATTATGGCAGGGTATCTTTTCATTTTATTTTAGAATTCTAAAAGGAAAAAGAAAAAAGAGAGAAGTTAAGTTAAAGCTGTCAACTATACTTGTATTGATATTTCAATTTCAATATTTATATTTCAAATACATAAATATATAATTATACATTTAAACAATCTTGCAACCTTCAACTGACTTCAAAGCTGAAGCTTTCTTCTTTGGGAGGCTGAAACAAAGAAAGTTGCAGCAGTTACAAGAGGATTCAGAGAGAGCCTTACTGATGATGTGACTTGAATTGATGTTAAAATAATGCATTATTTAATATTATACTGCTGTTTTCATTATTGTTTCTTTATAGTACTCTTCACTTTTTGAAGACTACACACACGCATATTAGGTACTTACTTACAAATGGCATCTTTGAGGATATAACAAAAAAAAATAACACAGAGATTCAGTACTGAAATTCATATAGTTCTGTGCACAGTTTCTGACTGGGAACAATGCAGGTGCTTAGGAAAGAGTGTAAAAGCAGTACATGTGTGGTGGTGTTTTCCCAAATGCTTGCATTCTCCCAGTGTACAATGATTTGTGTCTCAAGGTCTTCCTGACTCTTATGTGATTTCTTTCTTCTTTATAGACCTCAAAGGATTTTTCTTCAAAAATCTCTCCAAATCTGCTTTTGAACACACATAAACTTGGAGCAGTCAAAATGTCCTCTGGCAAACAGTTCAATAGCTGAGTAGTTCCTTTTATTTGTTCTGAATCTGGCATCCTGGACCTTTGACTAGGAAAGACAGTAAACAAAATTCTCCATTACTCTCAAAATATTAGACTTCTATTTTTTTGCTTCTGTAGGTTGCAGATGAAAAAGCCCCAGTATAGACTCACTGTTATTAAGTCCTTCATTGCTTTACCTCCACAGTAAATGCATCAAATAATACCAAAATATTTCCTCTCATTTTCAGCCAGGAACATTGTGACACAAAGAGGGAAAAAATCCAGTTTTAGCCTACTTGCATTTCAAATTAATTCTCCTTGCTCTGGTCCACTGATATGGAAATAGGGAAATGTGTCTATTCACTTTTCCTTTCTCTAGGATGTCCTACCACATGTTATTAAATGCAAAAAGTTTTTCAAGGTTTTCTGGAAGGGAAAAGGATAAAAAATAACCTTAAAACATGTCTTCAACTATTTTCTTATCCTTAAATTGCATTATACCTATTAAAATGCATAAAACACTCTTAATCTCCTGATTATTGTATTTCCTTATTTTCCTACTATTTTATACTATTTTTGACTACTATGCTCATTTTGTATGTTTTTAATGTTCACACAGAGATTTAACTTCCATTAAAAAAAGATCTTAAATGTACATTTTTCCCTTCCTTTTCTTGCACATTCCTCATTGCTGAAAATGAAAATGGAGTAATATCTTGGGTCAGCAAGTACTTAACAAAACTTACTGAAAAAAAAGCACGCTCAGTGTACATAAGCTTATTTGGGTCACATTCATTATTATTTCAATATAGTTTAATAATTAATGTCAAAATTCTAAGTCTAAATTGCAAGAAATATTCCATTAATGATGACAAAAAAGATGCTTTCCAGGGAAGGAAATAATTTGGACGTAAATTTGGAAGATGGAGTTTACATGCATTTGCAAAAAGTAAACAAGTAGACTAGATTTTTTTACCACATAAATACTTTGAAATCAATATCCCTGTCAAAATGTACATTTGCTTAATTTTACTCATGTTTTTCACCATAATTAGATAATCACGTCTTTTTTAAAATGAATTTCAGTTCAGTTCTTCTTTCTCTATGAAATACTCATGTATGGTTTTGAATGTATTCTACTTGTGTCCATAACGTTTGGTCCACAAGTAGCATCCATCTTCTTTTTAAACAAGACAACAAAAGTGTGCATGCTTTGAAGCCAGGAAAGACTTGTGTAAACTAGGTGATGCTGCAACACCATCAATTTATGAATTATTGTTTTGAAAATATTTTATAGCTCTGTTGTTCTCTTCATCATGTGAAAGATTGATAGAGGATGCACATCCATGAGCTGCGACAGTTATTTCGTTTAGAATCTGTGTTTCTGAACAGTGTTCTGCCATTGTGTTAGTCATGTTTGTAGCTATGTGAAAAAGAAAATACTAACTTCCTCTATGAATTGTCCACGACACACAGAAATACTTTGATCAACACTTCCCTAAGTCCTTATTTTTGCAGCTCTCTGTAATTCATGGGAGGTGTAGTGAGTGTATTGTTACTTTGCCATAAATTATATATATATATAATATATACTGAGTTTTTTCTGAAATTCCTGAGGTGTTTGTTTGAAAATCCAAAACAAATTTTTCAGTTTTTTGACTATGTAAAGGACATATGAAATTAGATCAAAAATTGGATTGGTGTTATTTGAAATCATAAATATTTTCTCTTCCCCTATTATGTTCTGGAGTGTGCATGACTTTTTGCATGGTATTCATACCTTGTGAATAAGATGCCAAAATCTACTCAACTCCATATTTAAAAATTATTCTAAAATTTATTAATGAAATATTGTAGCTCCCTAGAGCATTTTTGTACTGTGTAGGTAGAATAATATTTTTCTTGTTCTTTTACCACTGATGAAGGATTTTATACTGACTTTAATACTGAATGTAAATTATTATGCTATCCTCTACAAATGATTAATAGCACCTGTCAAGATATTTCACTACAACATAATGGTTGTTTCAACATTTACATCTTTAGTTTTATTTTCTACTGTGCTTATCCATCTCTTAATAAATTGTACTTCAACTGGGGTTAACATGTAACACTCAGTATTTAGCTTAATCAACTGAATATCTGGATGTCTGATGTTTATTAAAGGTTTAAACTTCTAACTTTCTGGTTCTCCCTAAAGTTTGCAACATGAATTAAAGTTTAAGTCTAATTTTTGACCTACTGCCTTCTCAAAGCAGAAAAACAGATCTTGCAAGAATGACGTTCTGCTATGACAGTGTGCCATTTAAAATGACAAATTAGATGTTAAGTCAGAGGATGGCCAGGTATCTCAAAAAATAGGAACAATTAAATCCTGCTCTGCTGCAGAACTTATGAACTGTAAGAGAGGGAAATAGTAGATATTTATTCCCTTAAAGGAAACAAACAAAAAAATAGAATTAAGTAGGAAACTGAGTAGTTGTTAGCTACACTGCAAGTATTCTACCAAAAACTTTTCATGAACCTGATATAAATCCTATTGATATGAAATAACGTCTCACCCAGGACATATTGTTGCATTGCATCTCTCTGCATTTTTTTAGGAGTTTTTAAGTGCTTTCCTGTCATTTTTCACTAAATCCATATACTTGGTTTAAACTCCCTATGTATCTGTGATAGGTGAGAGAAGTTTGGCTGGTTTTTATAGCCGTGTGGTCTCAGGTCTAATCACCTTTCCTAGTAGCTACATTCTGAATACGATCAGGCAAATACCTAGACTGTATCGTAGATAATCTTTATTTAAAGAACTCATCTTACTGCCCTCCCAACATTTGCAGTTTGTAAACTTGCTGAGGTAGATTTTTCTGACTTTAGTTACTAATAAGAGTCCTCATAGATGGCTTGTATCAGTCTTCAATCTTCACAGATCCTCAGTGCCCTTGTAAACCTTTAGCCTCAGAAGTGTTCTTTGGCTGCAAGTGTCACTCTCTTAATTTTCTAATGGGTAAAAACACTCCTTTGCTAGCTGTGAGATTGTTCCCTCAGTTTCATCTGATGTCTCATTAATTCACCCTTTCAACACCCACCTCATTGTGCTGTAACACTCCTAACAGAGGGCTGAAATCAATTTACATGAAATAAGTAACAGAACTATTTCCTGAACTGCACGCTGAGTTTGGCTGGGGCAGAGTTAGTTTTAATCTCAGGGGCTGGTATACAGTTGTGGTTTTTTTTCTGAAAACAGTGTTATAATACAGTGATGCTTCTGTTATTGCTGAACAGGGCTTACATAGAGCCAAGGCTTCTTCTGCTTCTGATACTGACACTCCAGAGGGGAGGCTGGGGATGCATGGGAAGTGGCGAGAAGACACAGCAGGAGCAAGTGACCCAAAATGATCAAAGGGATGTTTCAGACCACATGGCACCATGCTCAGTATATAAAGCTTGGGAGGGAGAAGGAAGAAGTGGGGAATGTTCAGAGTGATGGAAGAACATTTGGGGAATATTTGTCTTCCCAATTGCTACATTTCTGTCAATAGGAAGAAGAGAATTAATTCCATGTTTTGCCTCGCTTCTGTGTGCAGCTTTGCTAGCAAAGTTTTCTAGCTTTTACCTTTCCCATTCTGTCTCCAATCCTGCTGGTGAGGGAGTGAGTGAGAGGATGCTTGCTCCTTGCCTGATGGTTGGGACTAAAACATGACTTATTGTTAACAACAACAATAACAACAACAAGGAAAAAGGCCTTATTATTCATAATTTTCATGTGGGTATTTCTTTTCTATGCCTGTATATATACATATATATGAAGAAAAAACCTCTTGTGCTATTTCTTTGCTTTTTTATATCCAATTTATTTAATTATATATAGGTACTATAGACAGAGAGAAAATGAGTTGGATACATGAATATTTGGGTTGCAAAAATCTCAGGGACAGATTGGAAGTCTTTTTAAACTCTCTGATTTTAAGGTGAGTGGAAGAGCAAGGAAAAATGTGGTTATAAGGTCTGACTGATGCTATCATATCTTATTTCCAGCTGGAGGAACATAAACATTTTAAATTCTGTATTGGAGGACTGGTAAAGCCAAGGAATTAGGGGCTTCAGTGGACAAAACACTTTTAAATGAGTAAGAGACATAATAATAAAGCAGTTAAATCACAGAATGAAAGATAAGATAAAATGAAGGTCTGGATAAAGATTACAGGCAGGGATTAATCAAACTGATGAAATTCATATGTTATTCATGCAATGAGAAAAATTTCTTTTAGCAGGAAAAAATTATATTTAGAACTTAAGACTAAGAATAGTAAGCTGGGTTCACCTTCATTGTTTAATGAGCCCAGGCTTGTTAATTCTCTGTAAAGTATCCATATCTACAAGGCAACACACACATTATACTGAAACACATGCAGTCAAATTTCTCTTTTATTTTCAGTGGTGAAATATCCTGTCCCATAACCGCACTCTTGGCCTGTGCTAGTCTTTGCAGTCCTTAGAAATGCAGTGTGAAAGGTAAGCTTTCTGAGGGACAAATGATGCGGGATGGCTCTTAGCCCATGCAGTTACATCCATGTGCTCTTCCATTCACATCACATTCACTCACTGGGGATGTTGAAGAGCAGAATATGCTGAGAGGATGAAGTATATTTGAGACTGAAAAAAAAGTGTCTAAAGCTACAGTAATTTCATACTCATAAGCCGCACCTGGTTGTAAGCCACACTTCTGGTAGCCGGGAAGATCATGGAATTTATCCATAAATAAGCTACACCGGGAGATAAGCCTCACTTTTTTTAAAAAAAGCAAGGATCCATGTGCAACAAAGTAATGAGTTAGTAATAGAATCACGCGATCACGGGGTTTGCTGTCAGGTGCTCAATTTGCAAACAGTTTTCACAGACCGGCAAAGCCCTTAAACACAGCCCCACGCGCCCTGCCCGTGCCGTGGGCCCCGGCACTCTCGCCCCTGGCGCTGGCTGCTGAGGCTCCCTGCCCGTTCAGCAGTGGCTCCAGCTTGCTGCCTACCTGGCCGCGGCTCCGCGGCAGCTCCCTGCCCAGCGGGATCACACTTTCGGGTTGACATTTTGCCAGAATTTGTCCATAAATAAGCCACACCTGGTGATTAGCTGCACTTCTGGGACCGCCTCAATTCTTCAGTGAAATAGGGACAGCTTGTCAGCGTGAAATTAGTGTAATTAAAAAAAGTCTGATAGAAAACCATAGCCAAGTTGCAGCATATTTTGTTGCCTTGTAAAGAGGCAGCATGCCCTAAAAAGATCATGCAAGGACTTTGTGAGGTCAGACATAAACCTGGCCTGAAAGAAAATAATTCTTCTGTATATTTTTTTGTTCTGGAGAAGAATTGAAAGCAAAAAATATTATGCTGTTTGGTCCTTCTGGTTTCAGATGCCTGAAACTGCATCTAGAATTTTAGATATCAGCTTTGAAGTCCTGTCAGACCTCATCTTCAGCACCAGAATCTACACAAGGTGCTGCCATACAAGAAACAGGTTCTTATTATTTCTCAGTTGCACAATCATAGTTAAACAGTCTGGTTGATGTTGACAGTTGTTGGGTCAGTGATTTGCAAAGCAAATATTTCTTCCTGTAGCTGTGAGCTTTGAACAGACTTCTTAATTATGCTTTGTTTATCAAGGGTGTGCAGTCTGCTTGCTTGGTTCACATGGATATGTTAATTGAAAAAAACATTTATTTTAGTTGCTCATTAAGAATGCTTTGATTGATCAAGGAAGAAGGGTGGCAAGCTCCATGATGGCATCTATATCTCTCAAGAAAACAATTCATTAAACAAAGAAAAAAATTACAGAAGTAATATTTTTCTGGTTCATTCATGAAATGATGACAGAAAAGAGTTTATCAAATGTGGATCTTGATGAGTGAAATCAAGTTGGAAGTTAGGGAAATAATAGATGGTTTTGAACTAATTTTTTTTGCTGAACCATCATCTTGCACAATGTCAGCATATCAGTGTACTTTTTGCCTCAATGCTGTTTCACCAGTTTCATTTTATTGTGAAAAATTCTAGAAACTATGCTTCCATACTCCTGAATTTCATGTTTTGTTTGTTTTTTGGGTTTTTTTTAATCTTTTTTTTTTTTTCTCTTTATTTGTACCTGTAGAGGGAAGGGACACAACTCCTTGATTTACAGAAGATGTAGGAGGTGGAAATGGAAATAGACAGGATTTTAGCCATTTGTTACAGGTATATGGAATGAAGGTAAGATTTTTAAGGGAGTGGTAAGGATTGGATTATTTACACACAAAAAAAAAAAAAAAAAAAAAAAAGCCACGTAAATAAGAGTAACAGTAAGAACAAATTATAAGCCAAAAGTAAAGAATTGAAAAGAAAAAGAGAAATACATAGAAAACAGTGAAGACAGAAGTAAAACAGACAAAAAGGGACATATAAATATAAATGCCTAGATGATAAAGAGGAGAAACTATTTAGCCACATCTTTCTTGGAAAGTGGAAACTCAGTAGAAGAAAAGTTGTTCTTTGCTGTACTGACATAGCAAGCAACTAGGAAAAAACTGGAGGCCAAATTGTCCAGCATTTATATGCAGTATATGATTGCTTACATTTATGCATGTACAGTAATTTCACGATTATAAGCCGCACCTGAATATAAGCCGCACATTTTTTTTTTTTAAAAGCAAGCATCCATGTGCAACAAAGTAACGAGTTAGTAAAAGAATCCCTCGATCGCGGGGTTTGCTGTCAAGTTGCTCAATTTGCAAACAGTTTTCACAGACTGGTGAAACCTTTAAATGCCGCCCCAGGCGACCCCCCATGCCATGGGTCCTGGCCCTCCCGCCCCCAGTGCTGGCTGCCAAGGCTCCCCATGTCGCTTTTGAGCGGCGCTGGCTCCCGGTGCCGCGCGGCAAGGCGGGCGGAGGGGGCTCAGAGCAGCGCCGGCTTGGTGGGGGGCGGGTGGCGCAGGCTCGGAGCAGCGTGGGCTGGGGATGGAGTGGGCTGGGGGGGGCGGTGCAGGCTCAGAGTGAGCGGTGCAGGCTGGGGACGGAGCGGGCTGGGGGGGCGCAGCACAGGCTAGGAGCAGCACGGGCTTGTAGGGGGTTGCGCGGGATTTGCTGTCAGTTGCTCAAACTGCAAACATTTTTCACAGACCAGAGGAGCCTTAAATGTAGCCCCACTTGCCCGCCCCACTCGGCGGTGGCCCGGCCGCCTGCCCGCCCCGCTCGCCCGTGGCTCCGCTTGCCACGGCTCACCCGTGGCTCCGCTCACCGCGGCTTGCCATGGTCCCGCCGGCCGCCGCTTGCTGTGCCCCCGCCGTGGCGCAGGGGCCCTAATCGGTGGCACAGCAGGGCAGCACTCCCAAGCTGGCTCTGCTCCCCCGCCGGCCCACCCCTCCTGGCAGCAG
>VRYO01002772.1:45303584-45329303 GCA_009812075.1 Sialia sialis | reverse complement strand
GAATTGGCATAGCTGTAGTAACTGAAATCCCTCAAGAAGTAGGTTTTTCAAGAAGCAGGAACTCTCAGACTGAATCCTTGTAAAGGATTTAGAATTGAATATTTTGTTCCTTCTCCTTAAGTCCCTGACAAAATAATTCTGAGAGGTCAGTACATAGTGAATTTAGTTTAACGCAGTATTCTAAACCAAGGTGATTATCCTCACTTCACAATCAAATTACAATACTATTTAAAATTCAGCCATTTTCTCTTCCTTTGAACAACTTTAAAAGTAACTAAAGCAAAGACATAAAAATATCCACCACAAAGTATTAAATGTTCCCAGAACTCAAGATTAAAAGTTGGCCATTGTGTACTGTATTAGCATATTAAAAGTAATATTTTATATCTTCTAAAATCTACAACACCCAGGAGCACCACAGTGACATTAATTTCATTTTGAAAAGTGCCAAAATACATGCTATATACATTTATGTCACCATATCCCTTTTTAAATAGGAAATTCCTTAGAATTTCTAGTACTTTGGGCAGGAAGATTTGCATAATTATTCTTTAAACTTTAAACTTACGAAAAATTAACTAAATCCTTATATTTCAGAACTATTTCTCTTCATAGGTTTCTTATTCTCATGACAATTCCTGAGTGGAATACTCTGAAAATACACAATAATCTTTGTAAAACCTTGTATAGTCACCATTCTATTCTTTTTTTCACTTCTTTATTGAAAAATGTGAGGTTTTTTTTTTCTTTTAAACTCTGTAACTACAGAGGAGAATTATGAAAAAAAAATCGCAAGTGTGATTTTGATTTTCAGTGAAATGAACTGAACTTGAAGAAGTATTTGAATTAATTTTATTAAAACAAAATTCAAATAAAAGACATAAATTTCTGGAGTATGATGTGTTCCCTGTTTTATCAGCTTTTATCTGTCATATCCGTAGGTTTATTAAGCCAAAAGTGTTACCTCACACTAGTAATATAGCTTCAATATATGTTGTTATCAGATCATTTGTCAATATAATTTTTCTCTCATTATTGCTTATACCAAAGAAGTTGATTAATGATGGGATTATGTGACAGGGGTGGTACTTTCTGTATTTCGAACAAGTTGGAGATGAATGCTAAGAATTTGTGGAGATCTCAGTGTGCAGTTACCGTCTGCTAATCTCCCAACCCTGAGTTCTTCTTCCTGGGAATCTAATTTATATGTGACCAGTCAACTTTATGAACTTATTTTTAACAAGGTGAAATGTAAAGAACATTTCAGTGTGCTGTAGAAACTGCAGACAGACTGCAATTTAGAAGATTTGGGGATTAGAAACATACTTTTCCCTTCCTCTCTTGCACTTTCATCTCTCTTTTCCATGCAGGTTCTGAATATGACTTGTTCCCTTTTAATGAAGACATTCTTTTTTGGACTATGTATTTCCATTATGATGAGAGGGAAAAAACCCAATGGGCCCTCCTAAACAACCCCAAACCCACAAAAACCAAACTGACCAACACAAAATAAACCCCCAAACAAATAAACAATAACTACAACAAACTCTATGATTTTGCTCTAACAGTCTTAAGGCTCTTAGGCTCACCTTTCTCTACTTGAAAACCTATTACTGTGAACTTATTGACATGGAGAAATTACATACTCAGGGAGTGAGGACAGAAATAAGGTCAAAAGAGTAGGGAATTTCACAGCTTTCCTCTTGCAATTAAAAGTTTTTGTCTTCCTACTACAAGGAAAGTCATTAATATAATGAGAAGATTTATTGGAGCTTCTAAGGTCAATTGCTTGTTTTTCATTGAAAGCAACTAACGATGAAGTATTGCAATGTTTCCACTGCATTGTATGTGGGCTTTTTCATATTTTTTGGTTTTTCATTCAATTTAGTTTGGTTCAAAAAGATTTGCCTTTTGTGCAACTTTGTTTTCTTGGTTTCTTAGTAAGATTTTCCTCATAGCTGCTCAAAACTCAGATATTTTCCAGATGATCCTTTTTTAAAATGAAATCACATTCTGAAAATAGATAAATATTCATATAATTTGTTTCTCTTTTGGTGTTTAAAGAAAATTACAACTTTCCAAGTAACAGCAGACCACTTATATGTAAAAAGCTTCTTAAATAATAGACTAAATTATGCAGTACATCAGAAGCAGAATTAAAAAATGCTGGCCAGAATTTATAATAAAGCATAGAATAAAAAACAAAGAGTTATTAAAAATATATGGCTGTTTACTTCACCAAATCCTTAAAAACTATCCTCACAATAAAGTCAAAAAACATTTAACTTAAATAGTTATACTGTTATGAAGAATAATAATAGAAAGAATACATTAAAAATTAATGGCAAACTCTTCAGATTGCTTGTAGAAACAAAACAAACAAAACCAACCAGGTACTTCCCTGTGTTTTGCTGGTGGGTTTGTTTGTTTGTTGTTTGTTTTTCTGTCTAGTCTTTATACAGAAATAAAAACATTGTCTTTATTTTGTAAAATTTTGTTTGGTGCAGGACCTGGAAACAGAAGCATGCCATCAGATTTCTGCAATTGTTCTTTTACTCAAATCACACAAGAAACAATGTAATTGCGACTTTCAAGCTCTTACACGTAGAGCATATGATAGAAGAAATATCTTGTAAGAGGCAAAGGATGGCAAGCTCCATCATGCTAAACAGAATTCAGAGGATTTCAATGCAAACTTGAACATGAGGAGAAGGTGCCAAACAACGGCTACATGAAATTTCTATGGAAAATTATCCAGGTAAACCCTCTTAAGCAAATGTGTAACTAATGAAAAGATTTAATACTGTTTTAGAAGTGCAAGCAACACAGAAGGTCCTCGGGGAATGGTTTTGACATGGATAACAAGCTAATTTGTTTGTTATTTCATTAAATGGATAAACAGTTGATACAGACTTGGTAGCAACAAAAAAGGTACTGAGGTACTGTATTTTTTTTTTTTAATCTGAGTTTTTGATATGCATGTTTTCACACTTGTTTATTTAAATTGATTCTAAAAAATGCTAGTGATATAGCAATGCTTAAAAAAGAAAAGTTTTTCCAAAGAAATACAGTACATTTCAAAATAATATACCTTCCTCAGTTTTGGCACTTACCTCACAAAATTCAAAAGAAAGATGCAATCTCAGATTTTCAGACTTCACTTGAAAGTAAAAATATTAAGGCTGAAATGATAACTTAAGGTCTCAAGGCTCTTATATTTATACTGATTTCTAAGCTGCAGCTATTCGTCAGCCAGGGACTGCTGTTCATTAATTTTACACTAGGGAGCTGTTAGATACAGAACAGAACTAACATATAAGCAGGATATTTAAACTTCAGTACTCCTGTTCCCTTCTGACTTTTGGGAGAACTACCAAGAGGACTATTAGTTTGCCTTGCTCTTTTCAGCATCAGAGCTCATGTATCACAGCATGGCTTCAGGAAAAATGACCTACAGTAGCATGTAGGATACTTCTCTTGCATGTGAAAAATACAAATTTAAACAATTGGAGAAGGCCTGGAATGCAGATATCAGTCTTCGTAGAGATGGTCTGACAGTCACTGCGCACCCCACCCTAATGAACACAGAAATTTTGCGCTGTGTTTTTAGTGGAGTTAAAAAAGACCATGCAAAGTTCTTAGCCACAAGGCTTTTTTATGTTCATATTGCCTTAGACAAACTGGAGGTGTCTTGAAGTTCAGATGCTGGCTCTAATGTATCAGGTGGTGATTTGCCAATGCCAAGAAATTTTCCCAGTATCTATACCTTGCATGACTTATTTCCCTATCAGGTTAGACTCTAGATTTTATTTGATTTCTGTATCATTTTTTGGAACTTAACTTCTTAAATCCTCTCCGATCTTCATGTTTGTGAGTTCAGTATTGCCTAGTATCTTCTTTTATCTGTAGGAAAATCTGCAGGATTATGAAATCCCATCACCTCATATCAGGTGGATTGTGTTTCCATCTTCAAGGACAGAATTTTCTGAATTTATTCAGGAAGAGTTTCTATCTGTTCTTTATCACACCAACATTTCCTCTATATTGTGTATCTCTTTACCTTTTCTGATATTTCTGTCCCTGAGGTATTTATAGAAAGTGGTCATACTCCATCCACATTTTATTTTCCATTCAGATAATTTTGCTAATCAAGAAAAAGCTCCTGCAGACTTCTGTGCAAAAAAACCCCAAGACTCTCCATGCCTCTCATTAGTCTACTCATTGTCTGTATTTGTTTTATTTCAATTTCATGTTTCTGGAACACCAAAGTGTACAAAATTAAGAATGTTTTAGTCACAGTATATAAGCCAACAAGAAAAGTCACATGGAACATTCCTAATTCAAGTAATAATTTTTTTTTGCAATATATGAGAATGTTATTTTTCCTTCTTGGATGTATGGATTTAGGTGGTTTATAGTAATTCTCTTGTCTCTTCTCTTTGTCTTTGCTTGTTCTACATAGAAAGGTTTTTGTTAATCTGAGGTTTGTTCCTAGCCTGTTTTTCAGTGACATTCACCTGCACAGACTGAACATTTATATGTTCTTAATAATTTAAATTCATCTCTATGACACTTTGATTCATACAGACTATTTGGTCTGGCTAAATCTGAAATCCTTAAAAATCTAATTATGCTTTAATAAATTTTCCAGTTGGAGAGATTTGTCATTTTCCTGGGGATTTTTATTAACACCCTCTGACAAAATCCAAGTAATGAAATCTTGGTTAGGTTTTTGTTTCTTTCTCATCAAAAGAAGTACAAAGAAGAATTTTTTTTTCTGGTATTAGTTACGATTACTTTAAAAGTACACTTGCATGATTTTCTGTTGAATTTCCAGTAGGACTATTTTTACCCTTGTAGACATTTAATATTATTCCTTTTTTTCTTTCCACTTCATCATTTATGTATAAAAGAGATAAGGAGAAAAAAAAAATTGATTTAAGAAGTTTAATAATCTGAAAGACTACATTTGAGACAGAAATCAGAGTAATTTTGAACTACAGTAATTTCATGAATATAAGCCGCACCTGTTTCATTTAATCCAACCTACCCCAGTGGTGCGGCTTATATTCAGGTGCGGCTTATCTATGGACAAATCCCAGCGAAATGCTAACCCAGAAGTGAGAGCCAGCCAAGCGGAGAGCTGCCACTGAGCAGTGGCCGGACAGGTGGGGAGCTGGCTTTGGCAAGCGAGGCGGGCGTGCAGGTGGCAGAGCCGCCAAGGAGCCCGGCGGGCTGGCGGCGGGGTCACCGGGGAGTGGGACGAGCTGGCCAGCAGCGGGGTCGCTGCCACTGCCAGGCGGGACGAGCCGTGTGGGCTGGAGGCGGGGTGGCTGCTGCTGCCAGGAGGGGCGGGCCAGTGGGGGAGCAGTGCCGGCTGGGCTGTGCCATCCTGCTGTGCCACGGTCAGGGCTGCCGCGCTGTGCCGCCGGGAGCCATTGGGAGCAGGGGGTCGCTGGAAATGGGGGGTGCGCAAGGACGGGCCGGCCCCTGCTGCTGGGAAGCCGGGCTGTGTGGGGCCGGGCCAGAGAGCCCCGCCCCCTCTGCCACACGAAGTTAAAAAAAAATATATATAAAAAAAAAGCGCGGCTTATATTCGGGTGCGACTTATATATGGACAAATCCCATGGCCTTCCCAGCTACCCGGAAGTTCAGCTTATATTCCGGTGCGGCTTATAATCATGAAATTACTGTATATTCTTCTCCAGGCAAATCTGCACTACACTTAAACTACTTTAGCAAAATCACTTTTAGTGGCTTTTTGCAGGTCATGGGGTACTTTCAGATATTTTTTCACCCTTTCTATGCAATGTGTTGCTGACATGGCACTAAATCTGTCGCCTGTACCAGAAATATCAGCAGTCCTATTTTTCTATTTTACTGTAAAAAACAAGGTAATAAGAGTGGTAGAAGATGTAAAGTTTGCATAGTAATTTTTAAACTTCTAAATAAAGAACATGTCTACCAGACACTGATTACATATCAGCCATGTGTTGGCTTTTCCTGTTTGTCAAGCCACTTTTTCTATTGCGATACTGTATTGAAATATACAGAACTCCAGAGAACCACAGGTTAAAAAAGCATGCGTGTAATAACAGTTTGTTTAAAAATATGTCAGAAAGTGAGAGAAGAGCTAAAAAGCCAAAAAAAATTATTTAAGATAGCACTCGCATTTTGATAAACACCATGGATACACAGGTTTTAATTTTGTCAATTAAAAATTCATAATATTCATGACAATAACTTCTGTATTTTTCTTTTTACTTTTTTATTTCTCCAGTGATCATCTGCAGCTTATTTTCTGAAATATTGTAACTAAAATTTTTTAAAATTTGTGATGTTTTGCTAAATCACAATATTAATCATGAATTCTTTCTATCAAAAAGAATCTGCATAAATTCTAATAACCTAGATTTATCAGAACTGTAGAAAGAAAAAGGATTTTATACTTAATAATATTTACCTGTGATTAACACAACTTCCAAAGTATGTTTATCAAGGGTAATTATACACATAATACTAAACTGGTTCACCTTAAATTGTAGAGAAATTGCATGTGCAGGTGCAAATAAATTAATTTCTTTACATCAAGTCAGTCCATTATTTGATACAGAATATGCAACATCAACTTTTATAAATATTCATTCCAGTGAAAGATAAGCTATTTCACAAAAGATAAGGAAAGTGTAAAACACACAGAAAGAGAATAGTAAGGAAAATTTTACACAGAAAATGCTGTATATTATTCATTTTTATAACATTTTTTGTTGCTATATATATGTGTTAGATGCTACTTGTGAAGAATAGAAATACTTTGCTATGCTGAAAGCAGAAACAAGGGGCCTCAAATGCATCTGCATTGTTCTTTTCCAGATTGGGCTTATTTACAAGCACTGTTCTCTTGATGTTCTATCACTCCCAAACCAACGATGAAACTCCACTGTCAACAGTCAGGGAAGCTCTAGAAATAAGAGACTCTTGTCACCACTGTATTTTTGCCACTGGGTAAAAGTTTCAGTTGACTGTCTATAAGTAGTGTATTTATTACAGTTATACTGTGAGATTCTTCAGAGCATTTCTGTACAGGTTATAATACAGACTGAGGATAATATAAATACTTCGACCAGAGATTGTTCTGGGGTTTTTTTGACAAATAATAAAGAGCAATCTTTTATGATGTGATCTATAGAGACAGGGCAAATGTGGAAAAGAAAAGAAAAGAAAAGAAAAGAAAAGAAAAGAAAAGAAAAGAAAAGAAAAGAAAAGAAAAGAAAAGAAAAGAAAAGAAAAGAAAAGAAAAGAAAAGAAAAGAAAAGAAAAGAAAAGAAAAGAAAAGAAAAGAAAAGAAAAGAAAAGAAAAGAAAAGAAAAGAAAAGAAAAGAAAAGAAAAGAAAAGAAAAGAAAAGAAAAGAAAAGAAAAGAAAAGAAGCAAAGACAGGTGAAATGTTTTGACTCTTTTCTTAATGAGAGAACAGAGAAGTTACAAGATAAAAGCTATAACCAAGGATTTTTCACCAGACTTAAGATGAAAATAATGCTTTAAGTTTGGCTTTTTAACTGACTACAAATAAACATTATGTTTCTATTTAAATTTAAAAATAAAATAAAAATAAAAGGATGATAAGAGAAAAAATGAAGGAGAGTAGGTACCATTGGAAGGGAATCAGACTCCAAGGCACTGTGATATTCTTACCTTATTCAAGCAAAATATATATTAACATATTTATATACAGACTAATACATTTACATGTGAGAACACAGGCCCTGTTGACCATTACAATGCTAGAGCCAGAAAAAGCTATTGCAATCTCTGTTCACATATAAAGGCAGAGTGAGCAGGAAAGGAATGTCACTGCTGTGTGCAGCATTGGCCAGGTAATGGTCAGAGCTCCAAATGCAGATATCTACTCTTAATATGGAAGCTGAATAATTGGAAAAGGTAAAAGGACAAAGTATAACGTGCACATGGACTAAATACTTTACCCTTAAAAACCTAATGCTTGCCACACAATTGATAGTTTTTCAGCCTAGTTTACTCTGACTCTGTAATGTGGTATCAATTATGTTGTCGTGTGGGAAGGCTGAAGCAGAAACACAACGTACACTGACTTTCAGAATTCTAATTTACTTAACCTAATTATGTTGTCATTCATAATGTTTTATGTATGACTGCTGTTTCTTCAGCAGAGAAAAGTGATGTGAATAAAAAGGAGGTTTTCTCCTCGGCTAGATGGGAGGGGTACGTGTTGGTGTTTAAATAATAGAATCAATCACCTGAGGTCCTTAGCCAGTGAAATAGATCTCTGTCTGCTATTTTGTTTCTATTCCTGGATTTGTTGTAACTGTTCTACCTCCTTGCTATCTAATTTATTTTAACCACATAAGGAGTTCATATCAGAAACAGAACACTTCAGTGCATGCTTTTGACAGGCCTGAGGTGTTGTTGCTTTCATTATGGATATAACTGTCATCCAGTATGGCATGATGTGAGGCATATCTCCTTCATATTTTTAGAGAAATAATAAGTGAGTTACATTGACACATTTTTAATTAACATTTCCTTTCAATGAAACATTTTTGCTGTTAATATTTAAACCAAAGAGTAAATTACATCGTGAAAATATTTTTTCAATGACATTATAACATTTCTTGCCTCAAAAGGAAAATATTTTTATTGAATATCACAGAGTTATTTGAAACGTTAGTGATCAGAAATCAAACTGAAGTAGGACTGATTCACTAGTAGCTTGTAGTAACTAAAGATTTTCCTACCTTTGAGCACATAGAACATCAATATATCAAGAGTGGCAGCTGTGTGGCAGCACTGTGATGTGTTGGCCTAGGAAAGATGCAGTGCTTTGAGGTAAATTACACGGTAACTTTGCCTGGTGCTGTAGGTTGTGCAGAGATATATCTATCAGACAGAGGTAAAGCTAAATATCTGGTTTTGCTGATATTACTTTGTAACTGATACTTGATCAAACTCACAAACAAATGTACACGGCCCTTCTCTCTACACCTCCATATTATTCTATATGGTAGTGATGCCTTGGGCATCCAAATGGAAGTAGAGCAATGCATGGAAACATTTAGAATCAGCACAACTCTGGACTAATCATTACACTGCAGGTACTAGGAAAGATGTCAAAAAACATCACACTGCCCAGATGAAGTACTTCTTTCTGTCTGTGGCACATAGAAAGGGATGAGATAAGAGGACATGAAGGAAATGTTGTTTTCTATACTGAAAGCAATGCTTGCTGGAGAGAAAAACAGATGATCATGAGAAGTACAGTCATGTTCACAATGTCATGATAATTTACTTACCAGGAGGGTGATTCTTGTAAATGTGGTCACAGGAATTGGACCTGAATATTTTTTTCCTTTTAGGTGAATTCTGGCAATCCAAAAAAAAAAAAACAAAAAAACCACATTTGCTACTTTGAAACTTCCTTTCTCTCGCTAGTCTTGTAGTTTCTACAAAAGCAAACATTTATTCAACAAGCTGAAATCAGCAGGAAAACAGAGATCACAGATTCATACAGTTGAAGCATCACCTTCACCTAATGTGAAAAATGATGTAAATATGAAAAAAGACAGTATGATTTATGCTTCCGCACCCTGGATGTTATTTTTTTAATGCAGAAACTTTACCGTTGGAGAAAACTCACTCTGATTTTTATCTGCTGAACTGCCATGGATCTTCCATAAAAAATATTTTCACAGGTATGACTATATTCATTGTCATTATGACATGAATATCTCTTCCTGTTCTGCCCCAGGCTTCTTATATAACCTATCCCAATTTCTTAAGCAGTTTAAATACTAGTAAATCACAGCAAAATAGGGTTGCTAGCCAGGGATACATGAAACATTAAATAAAAAATTATTTGGTGAGCTGGAAGTTAACCTGACTTCAAGTTTAGGGAATGGTAATTATTATCTAGCAGAAAGTTAATCAGGTTCTTTACCAAGCTGTTATGTTATAACAAAGAAATTAAAAGGTATGTTTGCTCCATGTATTTTGGCAAATTTAACTTGCTCCACTTCTTAGTTTCAGTTAGAACATTAAAAAATTTAGTACAAAGCCCTCTAAAAAGAACAAGACTGTGGGCTGTCCACAGAACAAACGTAAATGCAAAACTCTACTCAGGAGCAGAATATGGAAGCACAGAAGCAGAGGAATCCTTGCAGTTCTGAAACTGATGACGACAACCTACTTCAGATCTGTAGTTTAGTAGGAAATTATTAATATTCTCAAACTTCCTCCAAAAAAATCACAGCAATTTCTGCAGAGATGAATATGACCAGGTTATCAGGTAATTTTCATTTACTTAAGATACTGAAGAATATCAAAATGAGAACAATATTTGTTCTGAAAGGAAAAAAAAAATTCCTGGTAATGGGAACTGTAAACAGTTTAAAAAAGAGAGAAACAAACCAGTAGATTATAAGCAATGATACGTTGTCTCTACAAGTGTTCTAGGATCTCAGTGAATAATTGCTCAGCTTGCTACTTAACGTCAGCTTTCCGTGAACTGTCTTGCCTAGAGGAAGTTATTGATGTTGCATGAATATTTAAGAAGGAAAGTCATTGCCCCTGGGTATTGAAGGATTTTTTTACTAGACTTCCATTGACCATAGCAGGAGATTAAATGGCTAGTTACCAAGTAGATGCATATATTTGGATATCTAAATGTACTTCCAATTTGCAAGTGAAGTGCATGAGTCCAAGGGTTCATATTAATCGTATAGCCATAGCTCCTGTGGTAGTTGAGGTTATTAGAGGAATCTTATCCAACATTCAGCTGCTGACTGAAATGGGAGCTGATTCTCTGCAGCTATGGGTTCCGTGGTGTATCTTCCATAACCAGCCTCACATAGAGACGTAGAGGTCTCAAACATCCTCTGCATCTTAAATTAAACTAAACACCTCTTGTTAAGCAACTAAGCTGAATACATTTATTTATTTATTTTTTAATATCAAAAGTTAGGTAGCATGCAAACTAATTTTTGTCATGAATACTCAGGAACAAAAGGAACATAAGGAAACAAGAAAAAAATTTCAAACATTTAAGAAGATATACTTTTATCATGCCTTGTAGGGATATAATTAAGACCCTGACATTTTAGCTTGGTTGGTCAGAGCATGATGCTAATAATGCCACGGTCATGGGTTCAATACCCACATAGGCTATTTACTTAAGAAAAGGACTTTATGAACCTTGTAGGTCCCTTACAACTCAGAATATTCTATGACATCTCTTCTGTTGTCAGGCTTTCTGCATTGTTTTCTGAGGGGGAAAAAAAACCTGACCAAAAGAAGGAAAAGGAAAAAAAGAGTTCATTAGAATAATTCTTGCTAGTCAATTATTGAACTGGAATGAAAGCACATAGAAAAAATTATATGGATCTTAATGATTTTCAGCTTGAGTGGAAAGTATATTTCATTGTCAAACCTATAAAACATTTTCATCCATCTGCCTGTCGGAAGTAGTGCAAGTTAGCAATTGTTCCATGAACTTACTGGTGATTTAATGCTCAATGTTTTTGTCCCCATTTCCTGAAATTTTCAAATATGGAGGAAAATCATCGGGGACAATTTGGAGCATTTTTCTAACACACTTTGCCAAAAGAATAAACTAATGTTTATATTGATTAAAAGTTCCTAAGCAAATGAAGCATAGATTTAAAGTAATATCATGTTCTCTTACATTTTTTCAACAAAACTTTTATTTTATGATGTGAAAATTTGCCACTGACTTCTACATGCATTTTTCAGTTCAGGACACTAAGAAACAAGGAAACAACACTGTGCTGAGATAGAGTGAGTGTTTTCCACCTTGTATGTGACTGGGCTTTGGATCATTGATGGAAGCAATGTTGATAAAACAAAGATGCTTTAGTTACTGTTGAGCAATGCTCACAAAGAGAAAAGAGCATTTCTGCTTCCCTCTGATCATTTTTCCTGACATCAGGCTGACAGAGACACAAACAAGAATACTTGCAAGGTGCATATGTGTCCTGGTTTAGGGGACAGGTGATGCCAGAAAAAGGCAGGAGCTTTCCCTAAAATGGAGAATGAACATCGCCTCTCTCCCAGTTTAATTTTGAAATTTGGAAATTAAGGAGCTCTCAGGCAGAAAAGTATGGGTTTAGGAATAACAGTTCTTTACTGATATATCTACAAGACAAACAAGAACATCAGCTATAAAAGAAACAGCAATAAGACGGAACAAAACTCAGTCCGTTTTCCAGTCACAGGCACTCTTCCCCACGTGGTCCCGGTGGGAAGCAGGGCGGGTCCCTCACAGCAGCAGCAGCAGCACGGCAGGAGCAGGGAGCCGAGGCAGGGCCGTGTCCCAGGTGGGAGACAGAAAACTGCTCACCGTTCCTGGGTCCGGGTGCTCAGCGCTGTTCTCAAAGGCAGGAGGTGGTAGCAGTGTAGGGGCATGCAGGCAAAATCTGAACCAAAGGGAAGAAGCCAGAACCTCTCTCCTCCGTGTTCCAGCAGGCGAGTGTGCCTCCACCCCGATAGGAGAAAAGCAACCCAAAAACCTCCCAACCACCAGCAATCAAAGCCAGCCAACTCCCATCCACATCCTTTGTCTTGAGCAATTAACAGCTCCACTGCTCCCCTGCTAGACCTTTAACAGGATAATGGGAAAAATTCTCAGCTTCTTTACCAAGGGAAAGAGTAGATTCAGCCCCCCCCCACCCCCAACAATATGATATCATGTTTTGACTCTCACTGGTAAAAGCAATTTGGGGTAAAACAAAAACAAGACAGAAAGATAGAAAGAGAGAGACAGAGAGAGAGGGACAGGAAAAGAGAAAGATCACCCCAGTAAACAGCAAGGAATTGAAGTGGTGGGGGGTCTCCCATAGGAGTGTATTCCTCTGGGGGCCCCCTCTAGTAGAGCAGGTGGCTGTTTCACAATACTTTTCTGATCCTATTTTTGTAGTTTCTGCAGGAACCTACTCAAAGTCCCTGTTGGTTTTTCCTCATTAAGATGCTATTAGTGTTGACTGGAGAATGCTTTGATCAGATGTAGAAATTGCACTCTCATTTGATGCCAAGTTCTGTGCATATATATTACTGGTATTGCTTACCACATATTTAGCTGACAATTATCTACTCTGTCATCCATCAAGTCTTGATTTTCCTATTGGACAAGCTAAAACCTAACAGAAAAATTTGGTCTATGATAAAAAGCCTCATCCCAGCAACAGTCATAATAATAATGTACTTATCCTTTGCAAGTGTACATACAGAAAAATAACAGCAAAAGAATAACTGTATGGCAGTAATACCAAAGGGGGAAAAGAGTTAGTACTGATACAGGAACCTAATTGAAAGTTAGTGCAGTTTCAAATGAAAGGGAGATTGCAGCAGTGAGAGTGAAGACCTCCAAGTACCCAAGTGAAGCCCGTTACTATTACAAAGCATTAAAAGTTTAAAGCACAATGTCACACAAGAAATGGAAAGAATATTCCAATTATAGGATTTAGTCCCTTCTTTCAATCATAAGAGTAGATCAATGGAAATACAGGACAGCCTGGATAAAATTTGGATTTACCGAAGTATTCACAGTCATATCAAGAATACAGTTCTCTGAATTTGTTAAAATTGAGAATGGTTTGTTGGGATTTTTTTGGTGCTGATTGAGAAAACACAGGAAGCAAAGAAGAAAAACTTTTTGTCATTGATGTTCTCTTCCCTGAATATCATTTGCAAAAAAAGCAGTGTTAGCATTGACACCATTTCTGCTCACAAATCATTCTATAGCCTTGTTTCCATCTTTTATAAACAAAATAACCTTTGGATACAGATTTCTTACTGTGACTCATACACATTCTATTTAAATTTTAATTCTACAAGCGCTTACATTTCAGGGCAATTCAGAACTAAAAAGAGAGTTAATCAATACAGGACAGGATAGGAAAGAAGGTAAGAGATTGAAGAGCACAAGATGCTGAGATTTTCTAGAAGGATATCAATTCCATGCTTTCCTTTAAATACTGTTTTTGATTTTACTTAGCTAAACCTATTACTAGGTTTACAAATTTTTAGCTTGTCACAAGCTAGATGGCTAAGTATATAAGACAGTAAAACTTTAGGTCAGGAATTAAAATAAAGAAAGAAAAAGATAAACATGGAGAGTATCCAGTTTCAGAGTATGCAACAGAAAGTGTTAATTCAATGTAGCTTTGGATGAAAAAAATGAGATATTTTGGGGTTTTTTTTCCAGTTGTTTAATTTGTTTTGGGAGATGGGATTTGTCCTGGAAGAGGCAGCAGCTAGGTGCTAGATTTGTCAAATAATTAATTGCACTTTAGCTCATAGAAAAATCCCATATGCAATACAGATCTTTCTTTCTGTACATTAGAAATTGAAGTAAAATAATTCCTTCTTATTAGAAGCTCCTATTGGCTTGTTACTACAGGATCTAGTTGCACAGCTGCAGTAAAACTATGGTAACAGACCCTGTATTAGAAAGAATGTGTGATATATGCTTCAGATCTATTATAAAACAGCTGCTCTTAAGTGAAAAATAAAGATAAAACATGATAAAAAAATGACAGCTAAACTACAAAAATATTAACTGCCTTGCTTTTCTTAAAGAAACTTTTAATCCACATTCAGCTACTGAGCCAAATCATCATGTTTTAAAAATACATTATGATGCAGTAGGTGGAAAACATTTCATATCAAAAGCTTAATACATCAAGCTGCAAGGCTGGTTTCAGATGAATTACACCTGAAATATTTTAGTCAGCTGCTAGCATTTAAAAGCAACGTTTTAATATAGTGATATATGACCCATTCTAACCACTGCCTTCCACAGTACATTAAAAAGCTGAATTGAAACATTAAATAGTTGGGGTTTTTTAAATTTTATCTTTTTTCTTCTTTTTTTAAAGCATGCTACCTAGTACTTTTACTATTCTGTCTTTAAATTCACTAACAAAGTTATAAAGCACACTAAGTTTATCATTACCATAAAAGCTGTGTTGTTACCATAAAAGCTTGGCTATTTTTAGACAAAGTTATAAATTCTTCTCTCTGCAGATACATAATAAATACTCTCACTTTCCATTGAATGAGAGTCTGTGTGTCAACAAGATCAAGTCATAAAATCCCTTAAAGTTAGATGTTGTTAAATAGTAGTTGAAATAAATCATGCCCTGTGCTGCACCTTACAGTTTTCCAGAGCTATTTGCAGGAAACCTTTGAAGGCTGCTTTGAAGTAACTGAGATATGAACAGAAGGCAAGTGGGCAGAGGCAAAGAGAGAGCAGGCATTTTCATTCAGGGCAACAGTGTAAGAACTCTTGAGAATGGGGAGATATTGAAAGGACTGGAGCAGCAGTGACAAGGACTCTGCAAATAAGGAGAATCCCACCATTTACACTGGAAGATCATGAGAACATGAAAATTCTTAGGAGGACCGATGTGAAGAAAATTAAAATTGGTAAAAAGCAGTCCCTATAATAGCACTTTTTAATTAGAAGGACCCAGGGATTCCCAATGTTGAAAGGGTCACTGTTGAACTCAGGGCTGAGATTAATAAAAGGGAAGTGACAATTAGATGTGAGGATGGAAAGGTTTGAAGCACAGAGAATTTTGATGAGATGAGGAAGAGATGTGGGTTAATAAAAGATGAGGAAGACAGCATCTGAGAAGTTAAAAGAATAAGGAAGTGGTGAAGATTGATTCTCTAATCAATGTTAGTGATTCTAAATACACTTTTTGGATTAGGAAAGAAATTATTTGTAGACTGTAATTTATCTCTTGCTGATGTTTCATTTGCCTGCACTTAGCTCATAGACATCTATTGATACTTGAGACATGCTGATCTGAAATATCCAGCATGTCTCAAGTGGTGGCACAAAAGAACAGGCGCACATAAGTTTTTTTGGAGTGTCAGCTACTGATCATATCAAAAGCTACTGGATACTATGGTAGTTAAACCAGGTTGACATGCTTACTTTTGGGAAGCACGACCCCCTGATACCAGGAGAAGATCTGCCCATGTTCTTAGATGCTTAGAAACCTCAAATACACTGCAGTACGTGGTTTGGGCCATAGTTAATAAATCAGGTTAAGTATAACAGCTCAGATTTTACAAAATAGTTATCTAAAGCCAAGTAAGAGAAAACTTTCTCCTGTATCATGCCTCAAGGAGATATCTTGCAAATTTTGTTACTGTCTAGAGACATGGAAGGCATGAAATTACTATATTGTTTTTGGTCCTTGGTTACAGGGGTAGCTTTATACAACCAGGGTAAAGTTCAGCTTATTAGAAAAGTTAATACTATCATTTGTGCTACATATTTTTCTTTCTTCTAATGTTAGCAGCCAGCTTCTCGACGATGAAAAATGTTTTAACTCCCAGAATAAAGGGTCTGGCCCTCATTCAAAACTTCCATTTGTTTCATCTAACAACTTAAACACTTGGTTAGCTGTCAGTAAGTGTCTGAATCCTCAGTTAGAAATAAGAGATAACCCTAAAAGTAAGTGAATAATTCAATAAAATGGAGTAAAGAAGCTCTTACTAATTCCCACTGAAAGGGAAGTAAAATTCCCAAATTAATTTTAAATTTAATCCTCCTTAGTGGAATATTTGCATACCTTCAGGAACAGAAGTATAAAGACATTTTAATATGATTAATTCTACTTCATTCCCTCAGATATCTTGCTTGTAGAAAATGCATGGCATATGGCTCAAAATGTAATTATCTTCCCAACTCTTTATTGATAAGCATTGTCCACAATTATTTGTTCACAATCACACGGTTATACACACAGAGCTGGTATGTTTTCTTCATCTTCCCTAATGCACAAATAGTAGATTTTGGGTTGTGATGCAGAAGATGCTAGCCCATCCATTCCAAAGTATGTGAAAGAGGACAACAAGCCATGTGGTAAAATATCATCAAAACCAAAGTTAAGCATTAAAACACTTCAAGTGCTAAATTAGAAGTTTCAGTAAATTCTTCCTAACCCACCAACCAAATATTAGCTCCTGCAAAGCAAAGGGAGTATGCTCACTCTAAATAAAACCTGTCTTATAAGTTTCTTGGTATACCCTGGTGGCCTTGGTGTACCCTAGTGGCCCTATGTGTATCACATACTGCTGTATAGGTGAGGGAGGGAGCATAGAGAAAATTTAGAGTGTGTGCAGCACACAGGCATAACATAGAGCCATGAAAAACATACCACAATAGTATTACAGTAATTTCACGATTATAAGCTGTACCTTTCTCATTGAAGAATCCAGCCTACCCCAGCAGTGCGGCTAATCATCAGGTGTGGCTTGTTTATGGACAAATCCCAGTGAAATACCAACCCGGAAGTGAGACCTGGCTGGGGAGGACGCCTGGGGCTGCCTTTAAAGGCTTCGCTGGTCTATGAAAACTGTTTGCAACTTGAGCACCTGACACCAAACCCCACGCTGGTGCGATTCTGATACTAACTCGTTACTTTGTCGCACATGGATCCTTACTTAAAAAAAAAAAAAATAAAATAAGAATGTGGCTTATATTGGGGTGCGGCTTATATATGGACAAATCCCGTGGTCTACCCGGCTATCTGGATTTGCAGCTTATAATCAGGTGTGGCTTATAATTGTGAAATTACTGTACTTGCACCATCTCACAGGTAGTTTGGTCCAGAATGAGGTGTCTTTAGAACTCTATATTTTTCTGAACCTTGAACCTGTGTTTTGCTATCTAGTGATTTACTCAGGGTCCTGCAAAAAAGGATGGAAGAACAAACGGACAATTAATGGATGACCATGGCCCTACTCCTATTACTTTAACACCACAAATACAGCTAAAGGAATCTGAGCTGATATATATATATTTTTTTTAATTCCATAGAGACAAGTCTAAGTCTATACCACATTAAACTCTTTAAAAAGCCAATTGAAATAGAGATGCCTTCTTTGGAAGCAATCAGTCTCATCTCAGACATAACTTTTCTTCAGGAACAGTCTCTCCCACTCCTCCATATATGAAATAAGGACATTCTATAAATTTAGAATCAGATCCTCATTTCAAAACTTATGTGTCTTATTTTAAATTAAAGGATTATTTCTACATTTACATATAGATGTACACTTGTGCATGATGTATATAAGATATACTGAACATCAAGTCTCTAATTAGTTTTTTTATACACAAATATGTTTTTTCCAATAAAATTTCCTGAGGTTAAAATGCTCAGTTCAGATCATGTTTAGAAGTTATTGTGAATATTTTAAGCTTGCTTCTGAATGCTTCAACCAAGCTTGTAGCTTCCTTTAAAGATGTGGAAGTTGCAGGTTTTGAGCTTCAGTGGGAGAGCAAGTGAAAGCAGAAGTCCAACATGTGCTTTAATGCTTTAATATTCCCATATGCTTCAGGAAGCAGAACATATTCTTGGACTATATGGTAATGCAGAAAAGAGAATGTGTCTGAGTGTCTCAAAAAGTATTTCAAAGATTAAGCAGTCCTGAGAAGTCTAAATGTTGCAAAAACTGAATAAAATAAAAGTATAACAAGTGATATAAATATTGTATGGATACTGGGAAAAAAATCAGTTCATTTTTTGGAAAGTAATTTTCTAATGGAAATTTTAAAAAATTAATGATAGAGTCCTTAATAAAAATAAATTAAAGTCACCTAATTGTATTTCTTATATTCTGCAGCTGTTTTTGCCTTTTTATTGTTCTAGCTAGAAAATGAAGAGAGTATTCCTCCACATAAACTTATACTTTAAGAAGTTAGAGATTCATAACAGAACTAGCTGCTTTAGGCAATATTTATAGTTAAACAGAAATTAAGATTCTAAAATAAACCATTAAGACTAACTGCAATATTTTTGCAGGTGTATATGTCTCTGCGCTGACTATAAAGAGAGCCAAAAATAGCTACTTCTAATTTAAATATTTAGCTATGTTTTAAAAAGTTTTGTTCAATCTTCTGATCTAGGAAATCAGAAGGAAATATAGAGAGAAAAAAGAGTGGGATTAGACAAGGATAATGGGGAGAGAAAGTCTTTGTGGAGGCAAACAGAGAAGGAAGTAGAAAGCCCTGATATAGAGGGAAAAGAGGTTGTTACAAGGATGTGACAAAAGAAATACTAGTTTCCTATTTTATTTGCCTTTTTTTTTGTGTGTATTACATCCTGTCAGCTCTCTCATACTGACATTTTTTTCTGGTGTTTATATGGAAAGATGACAAGAAGGTGAAACACCTCATAGTTTTCAATAAGAACCAAAGATCAAAATGTTCGTATCTGTCAGAAAGTGTCAAACTCATCAAGTTCACCATTCAGGGAAAAATATCTGAAACATGCTTTCACAAAAACCTCAGCTGCACATAGACTTTTATTCTTTTTCTTTCAGACATTTTTAAAATTCAGTTGTACTCTAGCTGTATGGATTTCTCCTCCCATGAGAAAATATGAACCCACTAATGGGATTGTCTTTGCTTAAGGATCAGGGTGTACTTGATCAATAATGCAGAATGAAGAGACCCAGTGTTCAAGGAGTTCAAAGCTAGGGGGGGAAATAATCTTAAGTGTAGGTTGTATGTTTCAGAAAGTAAAGTAGTACATGAACTGACAAAGACTGAATTTTGAGAGGAGCAAGGAGAGTGCAACAACGACCTGAGCCGAGACTGTGTCCAAGATTGACTGTGCTGTTTCTCCTGCCTTGAGTATCCATGCTTGTGAGATGAAGCCTAAGTCATGAATCTGGAGAGGCAGAGGGAAATATTTTTTATTTGTGAAAGGATGGGGTATAGCAGCTAATGAAAATGTATAAATCTGTACATTGAGTATTAAAATGGTTTAAGGATCCAGTTTAAGTTGCATGAATTAGTAAGAAGGGATTTTAATAATGAGAAAGAAATAGAGAAAAATAGTTAGAAGATATAAAAATTGTGCAGAATCTGAGTTCATACTCAGATTTCAAACAAATAGTGTGGAATAAGGACTGGAGATTGTACTGGGTCTGGACAAGATGGAGGTGGAGCATTTTCCTGTGGTAGCCTTCAGAGTGTTTGTGCTTTTCACTTCCAGCAGAAAAGGTGCTGATAGCACCCCAGTGCTTTGGGTACTGCTTAGCAGGACCGGCACAGCATCAGAGGTGGCTCTCAACATTTCCCCCCGCCACGTCCCCCATCAAGGGCTGGGCAAGATCCTGGCAGAGGACACAACCAGACCAGCTGAACCAAAATAACCATCCCATATGATGTGAGCTCAGATATAAAAGCTAAGGAAATGAGAAGAAGAGGGTGGAATTTTATTATTTACAATATTTGCCCTCCTGAGTACCCTATACATGCTGAAGCCCAGCTTCTGGGGAGTGGCTGAACATCTTTTGCTGAAGGGAAACAGGGAACAAACCTGTCTTTTCCTTGTCTTTGCTTGTGTATGCACAAACCTGCATTTCTACTTTAGTAAGCTGCCTATCCCAACCTACAAGTGGTTTTCTATCTTATTTTCTCTCCCCTGTCCATCTGGGAAGAGAAGTGATAGAGCAGCTTGGTGGGTACCTGATTTACCTGATGTCCAGACAAGATCAATCCAACAAGCTGAAATATGCCTAAATCTTGATGATCCGTAAGTCTGTAGTAGTAATGTCTGCTTCAAGAGATTTGAGATTCTATATTTTGGCAAAGAAGGAAAACCTACTTTATTTCACAATCAGAAATATTTTAAGTTCAGAACTAAAATTAAAAAAAAAAAAAAAAAAAAAAAGGAGAAAAAATTTACACTAGGTAAGTATGAAAAAATTAATTTTGAAAAATCTAGTTTCCAGCTGCAGAGACTCTTTGAATCTCTTTCTCTTTCTATTATTTCACATAAATGATATAAACACCTGATATTATGGGAGGCAAATTAAGCTAATTCTGTGAAATCTCAATGAAATTTCTGCCCCAAAATAACTAAAATTCTACTTCAGACAATATGTATGAATATCTATACCAATGAAGGGAAAATTATATAGTCAATCTATCTTCTGGTGAAAAGGGACTTAATTTTGGCAAACGAAAAAGAGACTCGAAAGAACAATTTCAAACTCTTCTCTCCTTTTTTTCCTTTTTCCTTCACCAGGAACTGATTTAGCATCAGTGAAAGTATCATTGAAATAATGAGTGAAATTATCACTGATTGAAATAATCTTTTTTAGGCTTCCAATGACCATATTTTATCAAAATCAAAGAATCATTATCCAGCCCTCATTATTTGTCAACATTTTGACCTCTGCTAGTTCAATTCTTCTTCTGACTTGAGTCATCCTCTCTGCTGTCTGAGAGTTTATTTTTCTATGCTCACCTCAGAATAGTAAATATTCTTAATCTTGGTTTAGACTAATGTGAAAAAGAGGTCAGAAAATGCTTCACCAAAGGCCTTCCCCATCACCCTCCAGCTCATTTTTTTCTGAGTGTATATAAGTTCAAGCCCTCTTTCTTGTTCTTTGATTTAGCTAAGCTGCACACATGCTTTGACTTGCTTCTGTGTCTTTCACAGTTCAAAAGGTTTCTCTAGAAATCCTCCTCATTGAACACAGAGATGATAGAAAGCAGAAATCATTCCACAACCCATGCCTTATCCAGTGGATTAAAAAAAAATGCATATTATTTCCCATTTCTAGAAAACTCATCAAAATTTAGACCATTTTCTTGGTAAGCTGTTAGGTGTAATAACCTACATTATATTATGAGTTGTTCACAAAGTTTCTTTGTCATCATCTTTAAATGTGCAGGAAATAATTTTAAACAGTAAGTCCTGTTTGGTAATGAAATACTGTATGTGTTACCATCTGCAAACCATAAAAAAAGGCAGAAATTTGCAGCTATAAATGAGTATTAGACCAAAAATAGAAATCTAATGTCAATTCAATAGCTTAGTATGGCACTAGTAAACTCGAATGTCCTGTGGTAATCAGACTTGATCTTTCACTACAATGCCTGAAAGAATCGTCTCCCATGTGCCACTCCCAATTGGATGTTCAGATTATTGAGGACAATGCAAATAGCCCTTTATGCTTGCAATTAGGCAATTGTATCTTGTTCAAAATTTCTGATTTCCTATTACAGCCTATTCTATAACTCTGCTTAGTTGTTCACAAGGGGGCTGGTGCCTTATGAGATATCTTAGATTTAACCTGTCATTTGTAAATAGGACACAAGTTTGCCATTGATCGTATTTCATCTACCTTGGTTTTATAAAGGCATCTTAAATGATTGAAAATGCTTCTGTCTGAGCAGTTCCATAGCCACGTCTACTGGAATTTCCAATCACAAATCAGGATTCAGTGTATTGCATTCAAATGCCTAAATTGAGTGTGACCTGGACGTGAACACTACTCCTAATGTAACATGAAATTTATCTTACCTTCATGTACACCTAGAATTTCAGGAATGAGATTTATTGTTGTGTGAGCCTCTCCTAATCTTTCTTTCACTCGTCTTCCTTTCTTTCCAAATCATGTGATACAAGTGGGAACAGAAAACTAGTTCAGTTAAAAAAATATTTACCCTCTCATGCCAATATTTCTTTCTGTGTTACTAGAAGAGTATGTTTGCTTTAATATAGTTCCTTGATCAAGTCAGAGAAGAATTTTGGGCTTCACTGAATCTTAAGATTTCCTCAGAGACAAATTACCATATATACACTAGTGGTTTGACAGATGAAGTTAAGTAAGGGATTTATAGCAACAAGAAAACTACAACTGTAAGTAGGAAGAAAGAACTGAGAGTTTATGCTAAAATATGGAATCACTCCTGTATGCAAACAGTAATAGCATGTTATTAGAACAGAAAGGCAGAACAATTGACTCTGGGCTTATTTTGAGAAGTTAGTATACAGAAAAAGAGGGATACGCTGTTACCTGGTGATGGCTAGAAATAGACAAGCAAAGTCAGTTTGATAATCATCAGAAAGATAGCACAAAATGTCAAGCTATCCTTCTGTTCAATTAATCTGAGACTATAAAAAACCTTTATGATTAGCTGTCAAACAAAAGGTCCAACAGCAATTAAAGACCTATCAAGAAATCACGAAATTGATGATTTAACAATATTTCTCTCATGAAAAAGACTGAAATACATGAAGCATTTATAGATCAAGTCATCTACCATGGGATGTCTGAGATTTCCATGTTTAAAGCTATGAGATTTTACTGTAAAATGAACTTTAATCCTGAGAATGTGATTTCGAAATATTGGTAGGAGGAAAACATTATTTTAGTACTTGCTGAAGAGAGGCTCTTAACACATATATACTTTGTAGGCTTTGTAAACAGGAAAATGGTGAAAATCCCAAGATGTCATAGATATTTAAACGTGTGAACTCTTTGAGGAGGTACGATGCTGATATATTTTTTCTTGAAAATAGCATCATAAAACTGACTAGAAAAGCCATAAACAAATCAAAGCAAAACATCATAGTGTTGCATTTATTATTAATATCACACAGGAAGAACTCTAGAAGAAAATAATTTATTTCAAGCTTTAAAAAAAAACAATAGCTAGATTTCCCACCTAACCCAGGAAAAAATTTCAATTTTTGAAGAATTGTAACCCAAAAGAACGAAAACTTCTGTAAAAGCAAATACTTTTTCATTCAGAATTGAAAAAATTAAGTATTTCAAGAACAGGGTTTTTTTTTGTTTTTATCATCACTGCGCTTTATGGTTTTGATTTGGTTATAAAAATTTCACACTGTACCTCATTAACACACAAAATTGGTATCTGAGAACACAAGCCATTTAATGTAATTTTTTTAATCTGCCTATAATTATAATTAATATTTTCTTGTTTATTAAAAATGTCTATGATTATCTTAAAATTTGCATATAATTTTTAGTACATGTATTAGGGAAAAAAATGAGAGACTTGCCTCTAAAAGCTTCAGGTTTCCTTATATTCAAAAGTGTCTTGAGTTCTCTACCAAATTCTTTGAGACACCAATTTCTATGAGATTTCTCTAGCACAATAAATAAATAATTAAATAAATCTAACAAAATTTTTACCTTATAAGGATGTAATAATACTTGCCAACTGAAAATTAGTTGACTTCTTAAAACTCATCTTTGTGCCTTCTACATATGATGTGGCGAAAAAGTTACATATACAGAGTGTGAGTCACTTAATCCTAGAATTGGTTTGTATTACTCAAATTGTGTTGACTTTTAAAGATGTCACCACTAATAAAAAATCTTATTTGCACAATTAGTTTAGACTGACTAGACATCTACTTCTAGATGGTTAAGATGAGAGCAATCTCCCACTGCACTAAAGTGGTCTGAATTAGTCTTAGCTAACTAAAATATTGTAACAAGCAGCATAAGTTTTAATCATGCTATCTAAATCAATGAAAATTAAATTTTAATACATTAATCCCTTTAAAAGGAAGTGTCAAAATTCTTAACAGGCACAATGGTCATGCCAGTACCCTTGAAGAGGCACAACTCTAAAATTTAAATTCTAGTTTCCTCATCAGACCTTCAAAAGCATCTCCCCTACTGCACTGAGGATTTATCCAGCTGAAAACACACCAAAGATACTGCGTGGAACTCTGACCTCAACCTATGGTACCAATGTTTCTTACAAGTCCTGGGTATCTAATAGGTCCACCAACATGAGTTAAGTTTGTTTAAGTTGGTTTCTGCGCGTCTAAGATTTAAGCACAAATTAGACACTTGAATAAGTTGCTCTGGATCCCTTCCTGCATCACAGCCCCTCTCTGTAGTGTATGAATGTGTGTCTTCCTGACACACAATAAAGTTATTTCAAAACTTGAGGACCTGAAGTCTTGTTTGATACTGTTATCTCCTCACTAGTTTTCGGATAATGGATCTCACATGTCTTACCTCCCTTCTTTCCCCAAGAGTGCTTTTGTAGTGCTAGTATAAATGAGATAAATATGTAGGTTTTAAATCCAAAACAGAATAGCAGGAATGATATTTAGCTTTATAAGGCTACCATAAACTGTGGAAATACACTAGTTTATTCTTTTATTAGACTTCTACGTCAGGTTGACCTGAAACACCATTTATAGGCTAGGCTTACAGGCTTATAGGCAGTTTACAACTACCTCACTGGAATATACAGAGAAGAAGATAGATCTTCTTGGAAGATCATGGTGGTATGATGAGAATCTATAGACAAAAGTTAGATTATGGAAAATTGCAATTAGCTATTAGGAAGCTAGTCTGAGATGGTTAAACAGGAGAAGATGTTTCCCAGAGAGATTGTGAAATCTCCACACTTGGAAGTTTTCAAGACTAATCTGAATATAACCATGGACAGCCTGCCATAATTATATCTGGTTTGAGCATGTGTTGAACTAGGTGTGGTATCCCTTTCTTTGTGAATTATGGTACTGAAGTTCCATGACTGTACTGTGTGTTGTGCTGAAGAGTAGTCAGCTCTCTTTCTCTTATGCTTTGGTGTGTCACAGTCTGCAAAACCTGAGCGGGGGTCATGATGATTCGTTTGACCACAGGGTGCAAAAGACAACAGCAAGAGACTAAGGTTTTGTTTAGCAACAAGCAGCAAAGCAATTTATTGAGGGTAAATTAACTCAGTTTTGGGGGTATGGTAAGGGAGAGAGATACGGGACAGAGGGGAGAGAGAGAGAGAGAGAAAGATGATGAGACAGAGTAGGGAGAGGGAGAGAGGGAGAGGCCAAAAAGGAGTTTAGGGTATGGTAAGGGAG
>VRYO01002772.1:45265072-45302584 GCA_009812075.1 Sialia sialis | reverse complement strand
TTCTACTTCATCTCCTCCCACAAGAATATCATCGATATATTGATATACAGCTACGTTATCAGGTATAGGTATTTTTTCTAGTTCTTGAGCTAGAGCATGGTGAGCTGTTTGGAGAGTGTTTATACCCTTGAGGAAGCCTAGTGAATGTGTATTGCTGACCTTCCCAAGTGAAAGCAAAACGGTCTCTATCTTCTTCTTGTAAAGGTATCATGAAAAACATATCTTTAACATCAATAGTGCCATGATTGAGTGAGCTTTTTCTTGGATTGAGATTATTAATTCAGCTAAATTTGGGACTGCTGCTGTAAGAGGGTCTGTGTTGGCATTAAGCCTGCGAAAGTCTACAGTCAGCCTCCACTTCCCATTAGGTTTCCAGTGTCTACATGCTTTCTCAACCTTCTTAATCTTCTAATTGTGGTAAATAATCTTGTAATGATAGCACTTAGCAAGTACAGAGTAGAAATAATTCAAGAAGTTTTATCCCTTTCTGATTTTTTTATATCCTTCTGAAGCATGTAAAATGAATTGCCATTAACTTCAGCCTTAATGAGATTGCGATCTTCTGTCCAGTAACCAATACATTTGTAATTACAACAAAGAATTTATACTCTCTGTTACTGTCTGACTTTGCATAAAAGATGCATAAAACTTTTCACTTTTATATATAAATATTTCCTATTTTTCACATACAAATACCTAATCACCGATATGATTACATAGAGAAATGTTGCTTTTATCAGAGGCAACATTTTGGTAAAAGGAGATTTTAGTCTAAATACTACTTGAAAAAAGTGATTATTTTCAGTCTTTAATGTATACTTGATTATTCTTCTTTGTTTTTTCCTCAGGTTTTGTAAGAAAATATTCTGCCATCTAATAGATTCTGGCAGCATAAGCTTTAAGAAAAATCTTAATTAATATGCTTATCATAAGCACTAAATTATTTTATGGGATATGTAACTAATCCACACAGTGATGACACCACTACACAGATATGTTAAACTGTTGGCTCTATAAATAAAGAGACAGGCAGGGATTCCAAACCATCTAGAACGATGTCTTTATTTAACACAGATAACATTTTTATTCAGAAGATGGGAAGGTTGTTTTTTATTAATTACTTGTGGTTTCCTTAATTAATTATCTATTTGTGAACAAAACTTTGAATGCTAATGATGTTTCTGGTTGGTACAACACAAAATAAAACATCACCTATACTTCATGCTTTCATGCCCAGCCAGTGTTCACTTTCTGATCTTGTTTGGGTATCCTATTTCACACTCCTGCTGTAAAATGTCCTCCTCTCTGACATTCAGATTTTCAGTCAGTCTCTTGTCCCGTACCATATGGGAGCTTCCTACAGGTAAAGATGTTCCTTCACACTCAAAACAAAACCCTCTCCACCACCTTTCCTGCCTGTCACTCGTAACAACCTTTATTTGGTCATTACACCACTCCATTTCCATCAAGTCTAATTCATCCAATAACATTGCAGTTGTGAAGCAACATGGGGTTTTCGGTTTCCTCCCACTTGTTTCCAAGGCTGGGCACATTTTCATATGTATGCTTTACAAAGGCATTGCTCCCCTCTGTTTTGAGGTCTCTTTTGCTCCTGTTGCCATGGATCTTTGGTTTTCCATGCGTGTCCACCATATCCACATTTGACTGTGGTTTGTAGTCTCTACTCCCTTTTCTTCCTAGTTTAGAAATCTCTTCACCAAGATGGCAAGCTTGTTAGATCTTGCCTTTGGCCACTTTTATCTTTCTTCAAGTTGCTGGGTGTTTTCCATTTTTCTTCATCATTCACTTCAGTGAACTAATAAAACAGTTTGAAGAAAATAAATGGCTTATCTTTTTCTCTTTTATAGCTCTTCAGTCCTTTTGTCATTTCATGCTTAAATCAGTCCCTTTAGAGAACTGCTAGCACTTCTTAAATAACTTCATTGTTAAAGCATCTTTGCTGTGCAGAAATTGGCTATTCTCAGTAGGGACAAGCTTATTTTTTATTATATTTGCATTTGAATAGAGGCAGCATTCATTTAAAAAAACCATACACTGTGAGGTCTGCGTTACCTTTTGTAGGATTTCAGCTATATGCAGAGATAGGAAGGCAACAGAGAAATGAGAGTCTCAAATGCTGCTGACAGCACAGCATGTCAGTTAGAAAATGGAAATGGCAACTTAATAGAGAGACATACAGCCTTGTAACCTCAGCCATGATTAATAAATTGTGTAGAGAGATTCTTCAACTTGTCCAGGAATTTTCTTCTTTTCGCATCATAAATCCACTTAAGTAACAAAGAAAAAGGTATTCTACTTCTTTCTTTTCTATTGTGCTAGGGAAAAGTAATCAGAAGATTTAACTGGATCATCAAATGATATAGGAGTATATTGATATTGCAGTGGTGATCATTGCTCTCTGTTGGACCTTCTGAACCATCTCCTAGATTGTACAGGGAAGAATAAAATAAGATCAGTAATATCTTCCATAATATTTTTTCTCTTTTCAGAAAAAGCAAGTTTTAGTCTAAACACAAACAAAATCTATAAACTCATTGATATGAATTTTAATCAATAGTGGGTGAATTATTAGGGAAATTATACTTAAAGGTAAGTCTCCACAAATATTTGTTTCATCTCTGTTTAATTTAGAAATTGTTATGGTAGAATCAGTGGCAGATATAGCTGTGGCAGAAAATCACATGTGAGCATTACACTGAGCAGGATTAAATGTTGACAGAAAGCAGATTTAATTTCCTCAGATGTCTTTGATGCTTGCATTGTAGATGTGCAAACAGACTCTTGCACTCTCCTTCAAAGACTGTTAAGTAACTCCACTGAAGTAAAGGCAACCAAAAAATCCAAAAAAATAAAAGAGAAAAGAAGTTTGAAATTTAGAGATTTCTAATGGTCTACATAGAAGCATAGAAATTAATTGAAGATGCTCTATTAAAACAGGATATTCCATTATTACTAATTAAAAAGCGGTAATTAATAACATCTTACACAGTTTATGTATTTTCCCGTTGGATAATTCTATCAGTTTAGATGTGAAGGTATTCAAATTGGAGCTGTTTATAGGACAAATGGGAGAGAAAAAAGTAAAAAGGAGAGAGAGAAAAAGTAGATGGAAGAAGTCTGAAAGGAAGGTGAAACAGTCTGGACAAAATCATCAAAATAATTTGATGCTTCTTTCCATGTAGATCTCAAATAAAGAGAGCAGTAGGTATCATAATGTGATATAACAAAGCCAGCCTGAGAGAAAACTCAGCCAAGGACTCAGAAAAACTGGCAGTGAGCATGAACATAGCCAGGACACTGGAGTCACACAGGACAAGCACTAAGACCATGTCTATGTCTCTGGACTTCTGGCAAAATCAGGTTTGCTTTACACCGTGATTAGGGTAATGATCAACACAGAGCCGTCCTTAGGAGAAATATCAGCCAAAATGAGTGCTCTTGCCTTGGAAGCCGCCCATAAGAATGGGTAAGTGGGAACATGACTATCCTGGCATAGCCAGATGTCACAATGTCACAACAAATGATGCATTTGCTGTATGCTGTGACGGAAGGTGTAAAAACCACTGAGAACCTTGAACTATCTCTGGTACTTCAGTACCACAGCTGTCCCCATGGCAGCAGGAGCCAGTCTGTGCACCACTGCTGCTAAAGGAACACTATTAAAAAGCTCTGTCTGCAACTCGGGCACTAATGTTCATATCCAAAACTGCACTAATCTGGAACAAAGACAATTCCAAAAGTGAAGATTTGTGAATTGCAAAAAGGTGAATATAAGTAATTAAATGCACCTGTTATCAGTACTCCAAAGTTTTAGAGAAAATGAGATGGAAAAATTTGTTTTTCATGAGAAAACAAAGCAGAATGTAGGAAATACAGGAAATAGCTTTACTTGCTCAACCAGATGGTTTCAAATAAATGTTGGGGATAAATAGTTGCCTGCAGGCAGCATCCTATTGTCTTACTTAAATATTTCATGAATATGTGCTTGCTGGTTAACAAATAAATAAAGTAAAATAAATTCTGAATTTTTTACTATTACTAGGTGCAAAACTATCCTTGAAATCTATTGGCAGTGGATAAAAGTATATCTGAAAAAACTATTTCCAGAGAACAGAACATTACACAATTAAAAAAAAATCTGTTTTAATCCACTGAAAGACAAATATACAGGTTATATATATACAGGACAAATATATTAACAAAATATCATATTTTAAAAGTTTATAGTTCTTAAATTAAAGGAAATAAAGTCATAATTTCAATTTTCTTAGTCAAAACTGAACAAGCTGGGTAAAGTGTTCTTATTTATCTATTATCTCATGAATGTACTGAAAGTTTGGAGTTAAAAAAAAAAAAAGAAAAAACAAGCAAAAAACAACAACAACAACTAACACAGTTATTTTCTATCCCCCAATATTCCTGGCTAGCTAATTAGGGATGGAGAGACCCTGTGTCATGAATAAGCAAAAGAGGGGCTCCTTCCTTCTTGGCTTAGTTCCTACATTTATTCATGAGAGCACAAGGGAAGAGAGCGAGAGAGCACATGGTACACAGATTGTATAGCCTTAGAGGGGAAAGTGGGGGTCAAGGGGTCAGGTAATAGGATCCTCTTCCTGTTGGTCAGATCCTCAGATCAAAGAGGCAAACATATGCTGGTCAGTGAAATGCAACAAACAACCACCCCATAGGACCAAACCAAATAAACAACACAACCCCTCCCAAACAAAGAAAAAGCCCCCAAACAGTCAACCAACTAACAAGAAACAGAAAAACCAAAAAATCATAGAAGTCTCGCCTTCAACACATTCTCTTGATTTTCAAAAGAATGAAGGCAATTGAGAAAATGATAAAATTAAATGTACAGTAATTTCACACTTATAAACCGTACCTGGTTATAAGCCGCACTTCTGGGTTCTTGAAAAGTCCACAAAATTTGTCCATAAATAAGCCACACCGGGTGATAAGCTGCCCTATTTTATTTTTTTTTTCCTGTTGAAAGACAGAGGGGTCTCTCCCAGTCCTGCCCGCTCACTCCGCCCAGCCTGGCCCCGCACAGCTCCATTTCCCAGCAGCACAGCACGCCCCCGCCCCACCCCCACGCCCCCCTCTGTTCCTGGCAGCCCCGGGTCCTCACGGCCGCGTGCAGCCCTGCTTCCCAGCACCACGGCACGGGCTGGACAGCGCCCTCCCCACCCGCTGTTCCTGGGGCCCCTCCACTCCTGACGGCTCCCAGTGGCCCCTTGGGCCACCAGCTCCCAGCAGCTCACAGTGGCCCCCGGCCTCGCCCAGAACTGCCACAGCGGGCGGCCCCAACCCTGGCTCGGCTCAGGGCTGCTGCAGGCCAGCACTTCTGGGTTCGCGTTTCGCTGGCATTCGTCCATAAATAATCTGCACCGGGTGAAAAGCTGCACTTCTGGGGTTGCCTCAAAACTTCAGTCAAAAAGGTGTGGCCTATGAGTGTGAAATTACTGTACTTGCAAATGAGTGATGCTAAACATGTTTCAGGGAACCTACAAAGCTATCCTGAAAAGACATAAATATTTTATCGTACTTAATGAAGAAAAATATAGCAATTGTGTCCAGTATAATCATGCCAATAACGTTGGATCTAGTTATTACTGACCTACCTTGAACTCTTATTGTTTCTGCAGCTGTTTAGAACCAAGGATGAATGTGAAGAATGGGTATAGGCTCCAGCTATTAAGATGAACAATGCTGGATGTACAAGGAACATTTTGTATATCAGAAGTAATGGGAATATCTGTTGACCAAAAAAAATAAGTAAAGACCTTGGGTTTTTGACCTGTAAGGTTATACATTCTTAATCAAAAAATTAACAGCTGTTTTAAATTACCTTAATTACAGCAGGTTAAATCTTCTTTCTTTCTGTCATTTTACTGCCTTTTTTCTCCCTCTCTCTTTATAGATTCAGGCTGATTTCTGTTTGCTTGCTTAGAAAGCTTGTGCACATATGTGTGTGTGTGTGCATAGCATACCTCCAGGACTCCTGTGTTAATCCTAGGAGCACTAATTATATGAAATTCTTATCTGGCTAACACACACTGAGAACATTTGTCTTTTGGATTAGCAGTGCTTTAATACTGATAAACAGAAACTGTTCCAAGAATCATTGACTTCCATATTTTAATAACATTTCACTCTATTGTTTCCCAGTTATGCTAGAGGGATCCTTTCTGAAGCAGGAAAAGAGTTCAGGAAACAGGCTGACATTTTTAGAGTTTTAAGGCTGTGGTGAAGATGAACTGAAATTTGATTGGGGTTTTATGGTGATCTTTTTGGTTTTGTTTTTAATATATCAACATGCTATTATCAACGATTATGGAACAGCAAATTGTTTAGACCTAGATTCACTGAATAAAGATTTTTGAACAACTTTTTGAATGTGGATTTCATGGCTGCGCGCATTGGTATTTTATCGCGTTTCTCAGCACAGGGAGAAATTTAAGAGCTGACAAAGACAAAAGCTGACAAAGAACCACCAACATTATCCATTTATTTTCACCTCTTTGTTATTTACAGCTTTATTCTGTACATGACATTAGGCTTAAAATCTATTTCTGTCATTACAAGTGTTCACATACTAACAAGCCTTCTCAAATACCAAGTCTAAACTTCTTGATTCTGACTTTGCAGCATAAATAATGGAGGGAAAGAAGATCTGTGAGAGCTATGAGTGTATTTTTTCTTGGAATATGGGGGAGGAGAAACAGGAAAAACCCCAAAATATTACCTGTATTCCAAATTCATTTTCAAGTACATTGTCTAGTCTGAAAATGTGTCCAAAACAGGAGTTTGCTGTCCTGACTTTAATTACTGGCAGTTCAAAAGTCTTTTTTGAAATAGCTAATGCAGAAGGTTAAGCTTCTAAAAAAAAAAAAAAAAAAAAATAGAAAAAGAAATGGACACTGGCAAATATTGTACAGAGAAGCAGGTTGGGAAGAATGTTTTGTGGTATAAAAATATCCATCAAAACAAAACCTGAAACATGAAGGCTGATGTCCTTTATTATAAATTTCCATTCAGTTTTCTCTTCAAATAAATTAGAGTGAAAGAACTCATCATATCTAGAATTTGTTTAAGCTATGTTTTCCACGCAGTACATGTGTGTTGTTAGAGAAATAACATTTTTTTCTCTTCCTTTTTTTTTCCCTTTTAATATAAATATCTGTAGACTGAAACCAGGTGTTTTGTGGTCTTAATAACTTCATCACTAAATGAGTTTTATACCTCAAGGAGCAAACACTGCTTTGTTTTGGGGTGGTTTCTGTTTTGTTTTGTCTTTTATTGTTTTTACTCAACTCTATTAGTACTCTACTATACTTGAGTCCATTTAATCTCAGTGTTTGCATCTGTTAAGCATAAGAATTCAAGTGGAACATAGTAATTCTCTCTCGGTGGTGGAGAAGTTTAATTAAAGCTAATTGAATCTATTTATATCAGAATCGGGTTTGTTCTTTAAAATGTAGTTTGTATTATTTTTATTCACTTAGAAACACAAATTCCTTCATTTCTGCAGCTGCACAGTTGTACTTTAGAGATACGTAATGACTTCAAAATATTCTTACTTCAACAGATATTGCAATTTCAGAGGCCATCTCCAGGTTTTTAAAATATTCAGATATTTTTAAAGGCAACTTGTCTTTTACTTATAATACCTTAAAAAGACATCATATTTTGACTTACTAGTATTCGATTGTTTTGGGATTTTTTTCCTCAATTAAAAAAACTGTAAATATTCTGCCAGGATCTAGACCCACTAGTTATCATAATTCATAAAAGTGGTTTCAGTAAGTAGGATAAGAATAAAATGCTCAATATATATTCTAATCTCCAATGTATTATGAATTAGTGATTTTGTATTTTTATCCAGGTGTAGCTCTACTGTACTTTGGGATATTTTAAAAAAATATCATTTACTTATTATTTTTGCCACAAGCCAAAATAATCTTTTGGGTTTACATATAAAACAACTAATGATGAGTTAAACTATAATCCATATACCATTAAAGTCTCCATTATTCTCTTCCCCATTTAAAATTTGTCTCAATTTCATTATGTGAGGATCCCAATTAAAATTTCTTGTTGATAAAATACAGAAGAATTTTTAAGAACAACTGTAGCACAAACATCAGAAGATCTAATCTCAGGATAAACAGTTTCCTGATTTTCTAATTCAATTAATGCAATAATAGGAGTGGAGGAATTTTTATTAATTTTTATTTCTATATTTGGAATTGGAAAGATTTTTCTTCATTGAGAATTTTTCCTGAGTACAATATAATGTGATCTTTAAATTATCATACTAAAATACATTAGCCTAAAACTTTTCTTATAAAAGGAGTAATGCTGCAGACGTAGGTGGAGAAAGTTTGAAGATTATTGTCAAGGCAAGACAAAATCTATGGGTAGAGGTCATATTCTGTATTCAACCAGAAAGGAAATCTGTAAAAATTAAGCACAATTTCAGTCATAGAAAATTTTCATCGAAGGTGGAAGGGAGACATCTTGAAGATTTCATGTTTAGTTGTTTGTTGTCTAATGATCAGTACATTTCTGAGTGCGTGCATGGCAGGAAGAACATGAGGAGGGCTTTATTCTGATTTCTGGTATTGTTTTTGTCACTACATCCCTTCTGCTATCCAGCAAGCTGGCATGAGAAGGTAAACGTGTGACATTTTCTCGCTTAATTTTGTTGTGGATCTATAAAAGGCCAAGACTATCTTAGGTAGCCACTAGTACAGAAGCAATTTCTTTCTAGCTTCCAGATCTGCATTTAAGAGTGAGAAATGACCTTAGCTTAGCACTGTGGCATTTAGTATGCTAGCACCTGACAAGAGCCATTCTGGATACTTCAAAGACCACTCCTCTACTGGAAATAATAAGGATGATGGGGCAGGACAAGAAGGTGGAAGGAGACACAGCCAGGACAGCTGACCCCAAGTGACCAAAGGGATATCTCAGACCACATGGAGCTATGGTCAGGAATTACTTCTGCAAAGCTAGCGGGAGGAAGGAGGAAGGGAGAGGTTGTTTGGAATAATGGTGTTTGTTTTCCCAAATAACCATTTCAAATGATGGAGCTCTGCTTTCCCAGGAATCTCTAAAGACTTGCCTATCCATGGGAAGTGGTGAATGAATTCCTTGTTTGCCTTGCCTGTGTACACAGCTTCTGATTTAGCTATTAAAATTCACTGTCTCCACTGACAATTTTTTTTTCCACTCTCCCAGTTCTCTTCTCCATCTCACCAGGGAGATAAGCCAGAGACAGGGGCTGAGTGGGGCTTAGTTAGCAGTGGGGCTTAAACCAAAACAGCTTCTGAGTAAGGACCAAGCAAGAGATAAATTACAATTTAGGACTGACTACTGATTCACATGTAAAACAGAGAATGGATTTTGAAGAACAATTATTCTCTGGGGGAAAACAAACAAAGAACAAATTTCCAAAGAACAGAAAATTAGCCTGCTGCTTTATCCAAAACTCCTTCTAGTTTTTTATCTTTCTCTGACAGAAGCCAAGAGCAAGATGAATATATAATATTTCCTGGAATATTTTCCCAGCTTTGTTATTTTATTTTATACAAATATTTTCTGAGACAGAATTGGTTTCCACATATTTATGGATTCATATTTAGTCTATTAAATTATCTAATCAGTTGCAAAACTTGGCAGAAAATTTCAACAGACATAGAATTTTATATCTAAGATTTCTATAGCTTTCTAAAGTTTTGCTAGTTCTTATGGTGGCTTATTCTACACTCAGTTCTTCATAGAGATTATGGGAACTGGGGCATGTTTGCAAAATGGAATTTTGTGGTAATATTTCTACCATGGAAAAAAAAATAAAATAAAAAAATGTAAAAAATCAGGAAAAGCTCTCTTTCCCTTCTCCTACTCCTATAATAAAATTCCAAAAGAGAAATTATCAGAGCTTCACTTGATTTTTCATTAAACTATTTTCCAATGAGGACATATTTTGAAAAATGTTAAAATAATTTTAGACAGAGGAGCCTGCTATTTTCAGATTTTTTTCCTGTCGTTTCTGCAGATGGTATTGTTACATCCCCTCAGAGTTTATATTTGATATACAATATATAATGTGACTTTTACTTATTTTTATAACAGACCTTTTACTTTTCTTTTTGTCATTCATTCTACTCCAGGTATTTCTGAGAAAAGGCAGGGTATTTAGTAAAGATTTGAGTGATATTTCTATGTATGATGTATTTCTTGAATTGAACAGTATTATATAGACCTCAGCCTCCTTCTCTAACTGTTCTCCTTCATCTTTTTGCATGTATTCTGGAACCTTCTTCCGTATCTCCTTTTTATGTATAATGTATTATGCTCTGTTTTATATGCATCCGATTTGTAATATATCCATATTGTATAATAAATAAAAACTTGGAACTGGGCTTTAGGATATGGAAAAATACTAAGCTTTTTTTTTTCCCCCCTCTATAAAATTGTTTAGTCATTTACAGAATTGCTTCTGCCTGGTGAAAAATAAGGAATAATTTATCTCACTTCAGACCATCAAGCAATAAAATTTATTTAAGCAGAGAGGTAGGCAAAAGAGCAATAAGAGATCCCTTTTTCATCTATTAATGCATTTGTTTATAGATGATGTTGAGACTGAACTGTTAGATATTTGAAATCAGGCAGGGTCTCCTTCCTTTAGTTTTGGATGGGACAAAGCTGGAGGCTTTCCATCCGGGACCCAACGGCATCATCCTGTCCAGTGCGGGCAGGGTGCAGGATGCTGACCTTGGAACAAGCTGCGGGGAGGCAGCAGGGTAAGAAAGGGCTGAGAGAAGTGCAGCTGAACTCCAGCTTGTGTGGAGTCTGATTTTAAGCTCAGGTACTTGCCCTGGGCCATTTTCTGTTACGAATTATGTTCAGACTGTGCTGAAAGGCAATTGCAAAGTGAAAAAATTCTGCTGGGATTTGATACAAGGAGTAAGATTGTTCTTAACAAAGGATTCCAATAGTTGGTTTTCCATTCACATTTCTAATTTAACTACCTAGTCTTATGCACGATCGCCTCAGTATAGTTTGAGTGCATCTGTAACTTGGTCTTTAATGTCTATTCCACAAAATAAAGGAAGATCTCACCAAAACAATATCAAACCCAAATTTAAAAAGTGGCAAACACTGGATTACAGCCATAAAGAAATTGGGCTGAGATTGGGGAAGCCATATTCCAACTATATTTAAATTAGGGTGCAAGTTGTCAGTCTAGCCTTAGATTTTAGACACAGGTATTTTCCATACATTTTTTATTTATGAAGTGTCTTAAATTTATTTTGTACCATTTTAACAACTGCTTTGAAGAAAATTTCTCAAATACCAGAAGAGAGACATTAATGATAATCTTTTTATTAAACAAATAAAAAGACAAAAGACAAAAGACCAAAAGGACAAAAGGACAAAAGAGAGTTGAAATTCTATAAAGAGGTTTCTGTAAACAGTCTGCAAAATTATTGATTTCTTTGATTTTTCCTGTGTTTATCTGCTACATTTCATTAGGTAAATTTCTCTTATTTGGAAATTGCTTTCTAAGGAAAATTGAGAAACTTCAAGGGTTTTATACAAACCAATTTTTGACAATGAAGACTGAGCTCCCTTTCTTGATGGACTCATTTATACAATTTTCTCATTTCTTGATTTGAAAGTACTTTAGAAAGTAATGGAAGAGGAAAAAATAAAGTGTCAGCTTCACTTAGATGAAAAAGGGTTAGGAAGGCTAGTATCAAAGGCACTATTTGAAATTCTACCTTACACAAAATTGATAATCTGTTATTGCAGTCTTTCAAGGCACCAAATTTGCACAAATCATTTCAATACTCTGACAGACAAGCTTGCATTCCCAGTAAGAGTATTGCAGCAAGCTGTTTCACAATAATGAAAACTGCACCCAACACACTATTTCCATATTTCAATGTGCCTTAATTGTCATTTCTCCATCTGACTTTCTTACCATAGAGAAACTGGGAAGCACTGAAGAGGCCAAAACTGATGACAAAGAAAATACTGAGAACAAAATACACTGTAACTGCAAAATTTCCACTGTTTTTCTGATTCTTCTAACAAAAGAAGAACAAAGTATCATAGTATTACAGAATTATTTGATAGCTGTCACAGAACTAATGTTCTTTTATTAGGAACTGAGACTAAAGCAAAGCTCGATGCCATTGGAAGCAGAAAAAAAGTGGAAAAATTTAAAATATCTTAAGAAGATCAAAGGTTGCAGTTATGGCAGTGAGCTTTTCATTTTTCCCTCTATTTCTAGCACATGCTTCTAAACCAAATAGAATAATTGATTTAAAATACTTATTTTCTTAAGTGATACTCCTAATGATTATCTTTCTTAAGCTCATTAGGGTATATTGGCATGCAATTATGCTAATTTTATGACATGATTTAGATTCTTTTATTATTCTTTCAACTTAATTTGTGATCAATAATGTTGTCTGTTTTTTTCCTCCAGATATTAGTCCTTTACATTCCCTTCCTCAAGGTAAGGCTGGTCATTATTTTCAGTTGTACAGGAAAATTTCCTAATTAGAGTCAATTAACAATCTATTCCATGGCTTTCAATTAGGCTACCACTGAAAAAGGTGGTATCTTCACACAAATTCTGAGATCAAAACATGGTATTCTGCTCTTGAAACAATAGTATCTTAGAGTTGCTCTTACCTAAGCAGCACACCTCCAGGCCCCAGCAACTCCCTGGCAAAAATAAATAGCATAAGTCTGTCTTTTTGTTTCCCATGGCAACTACATTTTCTCAGAAATCTACCAGTGCTTTTATGAGACAATATATATATATATATTTCATATTTTGCTTTTATCTTCAAAGTACAAGAACAAATAAATTTGCATGTTTAGTGGGAATCAAGGCAGTGGATTTTCTCTTTACATCTTAATGAATCAATAAGACTGCAGTAGTTGTCTTGTAGAACAGTAACTAATAAAGTATTTTAAAAGCAGAAAGCATTTTTCTGCAGCTTTCTTTCAACAGTACAGAATGAGGCTGTTTATTTTATTCATTCTCAAAAAAATCCTTTACAAAGCAATACAATGTAAAAAAAAAATAAAATTCTACTTCAACTGTAGATTTAATTGTTACCTGTAAAGGGAAAAAATAAAAAAACAAAAAGGAGGTATATGCAAAATCTGAGTTAAAAATAACACTGAAGATGAGGAGTTGCTGCCATGGTATACCACATCTATGAATTTAATTAAGACAAAGTACAAGACATAGTTTTAAGCAGCAATTGGAACTACTTCCTGTTCAAGAATAACAGACTCATGGACCAGAATATCCTGGGGAATCAACCAAGAATCTTTGGAGGCAGGGACCTATGAGTCTGGATGGGTATCAGCTTGAATATGGATGTTGTGGGTTAACCCCAGTATGCAGCTAAGCAAGACACAGCAAGATAGGGGAGAGAAACAAGAAGGGTAAAAATGAGAAAACTTGTGGTTTAAGAGAGTGCAATAAGTAAAGCAAAAGCCATGCACACAATGCAAAATGCTAGTGGATTCATTTGCCACCTCCTGTTAATCAGGTGTTCATCCAGAAAAACAGGGCTTCAGCATGCATAATGTTTACTTGGGAAGTCAAATGCCAGGAACATATCCTCCCTTATTATTCCTCCAATCTTTTATTGCTGATCATGATACCATATGATATAGAATATCCCTTTTATCAATTTGGGTCACCTTCTTGCGCACTCCCACCTTCCTCGCTTGGGAAGTGAAGCTGGAAGCAAAAAAGTCCTTGACTTTGGGTAAGAAATGTGTAGCAATTACTAAAACATCCCTCTACTGCCAACACTGTTTTGGTGGTAAATCTAAAACATAACCCCATACACATCACTACGAAGAAAAATTACCCACTCTTGCCAAAGCCATGAGCCAGCAATGTGTCTTTGTGGCAAAGAGGGCTAAAGTTAAACCTGTTAAAAATCTGCTTCAATCTCTAAGTGAGCTTAGAAATCCTTTAGGATTTCTCTCATAAACTTTTTTTTATGACAGCTAATGATAAGATAGTGCCCACTTTTTCTCAAGCACACAATAGCCAACTAATGAAATCACTTGTCCTTGGGTAATGCCTTCCTGAATCTGCAGAGGCCTGCACCCAAAAGACAGTCTTTATTTTTAAATGACTGGTTATAACATGAAAAATGAAAAGAAGAGGTAGAGAAACAGTTGTCTTCCCTTTCTGCTTGAGCTGAACTTCCATGGAGTAAGATTTGTGTTGGTTGAGGTAGAAATTATTTACCTTTGTGCTCCCAATAAATAAAGATGGTAAAATAAGGGGACCTTGACAGCAACACACTGATGAGGATATTTTTCATGTAGACAAAATGATTATTTAAGTCTATTAATTCCTACAGCAACTGCTAATTTTGTTTTGTATTTTTGTAGACCATTCTTAACTAGCTAAGACATCTGCAAGAGCCAGGAAAGCATTTAATTCAAGAGCAAGAATTTCGTATGAGCACTAAAACAGAATCTGGAAAACCTGCCACACTATTGCTCTGGTATGCAGACAGTAGAAAATAAAGAAAATGCTTCTAATTAATTAGATTTAGGTAGAGGAATCAAGGCTGAAGCCGAACACTGTTTCTAAAAGTCTCCAAGGTTAAAAAAGTCTTGCAAGTATGAATTTCTGGCAACATTGAAGGCACCCAGACAGTAGCGTCAAGAGTATCAGATAAGAGCAAAAATGTCTTAGCAACAACCTTGGAAACTCCAGATTTGGGTATATTTGTAGCATACTTTGAGATCAATGAGGAAGAAAAAAAAGCAGAGGAAGAGAAGATAGATTCAAATTAAGAAAAAAAAAAACAAAAAAGAAAAAAGGGAAGGCTTGAAGTTAGGTAAAAAGCATGAGAGTATGATCTTGTCTACAGTCAGTAATAAAACCTCCCTGCAGAGACAAACCCAAAAAACATTGGGGGAGTCCTCCTCAACAGTCTACAAGATTCTCCATCATTTCTGTACCTAAAAGACCAGGTCTGAGGGTGTAGTCAAGAGGAATTAATTTTTATCCTGGTACTGAGTGGTTTGACGAGGGAAGGCTTCTGAAACTGTAGTTTTATAGCAGCTTCTTCCTCATTTAAGCACTCGGTTTCTTATTTATTTTTGCATTTTGAACTTGTAAATATTTTCAATGTAGCATGTCAAGTTCTAAAATTAATTTATTCTTTCAATCAATGATAGAACAATTTGATGGCTTGAGTGTTGTCTTGGAACATACAGGGAGGCAGTTTAAATCTCTTGTTAGAGACTCCTAATAAGATGAATCTAACAAGTTAATCAACTCCAAAAGAATAATTTCCTTTAGAAAAAAAAAGAAGTCTTTTTAGTTTCCATCTCATTTCAGAAACTCCAATATTAGAATTCTGAGTAAATTACCTCTTCAAAGTGCATTGAGTATTCCCATACATAAAATTTGTATTTGCCCAAAGAGTGCACTTCGGGCCAGAGCTGTCTGTATCATTTCTGACATCTCTATGATAACCAAGGTTGGACTCGCTTTGGACTCAGCAGTATCTATCACATTCTGTTTGACTTTAGAGCTTTTTGGATGTCTCAGTTTCTGTGGTGAATCTGGGCATAAAAGCACAGAAATTGTGTATTAGAAAGCCAAAATCAGATTATGTGATATAAATCTTTATTTTCAGAGCTGACTTCATTTCCAAACAGTGAAGAACTGGGAAAATTGGGGTGACTCATTGCATTTAAGTGCCAGTGTTAAGCAGGAAGAAAGCCAACTTGAAGCCTATATCACTTTAGACAAACTCAAGACTTGACATATGAGAAGTCTGCCCTTGCAGTCTTTATTAAAGGGGAGCCAGAAATAACATGTTTTCTGAAACGTTTGGTATGATTTATGAAATATCTTAAAGTTGAATCAATTCTTTGGATTTAAAAATGTCTTTGTCATAGAGGTATCATCCCCTAAGGGTGAAATCTTGATCCATTTGTGTAGAAGACCAAATGTCTCTTCCTAGATGCTTCCCCAGATAAATTGCAACCAAGTGCAGCGGCTCCCCTTCTATCAGATAAGAGAGAAGACTGAAGTGCTGTCTGTGTTGCACACCATGTGATACTGAGTGCATTGCATGGGGGGCAAACATTACCTTTAGCTTTCTCACCAGTAACCTCACTCAGCTCTGTTTTCCAATTGTGTAAAAAGATTTCTGGTTGCCTTTTCTTAACATAATTTGTCCTTTATTGTTTTGGTTAATTTTTATTTTCACAAAGTTCTATCAGGATCTCTGTAATTTAACATACAGATTTCCAATACATTTGGAATTTTAAACAAGTCCTAGCCCATAATCCCAGTCAGAGACAACAAAGAGGGAAGAGACAAGTACATGTACATTTATGACTTATTACTGTGCTTATGTTAGATTTCATAACAACCAAATACTGACATCTGCTTGGTGGGTTACTGTCTTCATAGATGCAACAGATCTCTGCTTCAGCTCTCTATATAATGAATATATTATTTCCATTGTTCAAATAGTTAAAAAATACTTCAAAATTTTACTTCAAAATGGATTTTCGGTTTAAAAATTTTGCCAACATTTTAAAATAAGAATCCAGTAAAGAATATTTTGTGAGCTGTGATGTTCATGAACTACATATTCATTAAATACACTAGAGAGAAATATGCCAATATACAACCAGCACAAGTCCTGCAAGGAGTTTTAAAGTAACTGGCCTGCAAAGTTGAGATACCTTTAAATATCAATTTAATATAAATTATCAATTATTTCATATCAATGCTTCCAAGCCTTTTTTACTTCAGATTTAGCAATTTTAATAAATGAGAGGGATTTTTTTCTACCTGTGTTTAATAGAATTCCCACATAAAATATATCTAATTGACGATGGTAACTGAATTTTTTCTGCCGTACAGTTACTTTGGAAAATATGGGAAAGTTTTTAGCAATATACTAATAAATAATGGAAACTCCTATTGCCTTCTGAATACTCATTGCTAATATAAACTTATTGTTGAGAGAATTACTCTGCCAAGATCAGCTAAAATATTATCCCCAAAAGTATTTCTTTAGTTTTGCTTCCCTTCTATGTGTTTGCACTTGGAGAACAATTCCAACACTGAAATAAACAGTATTTTTACCCTTGACTTCAAGACTGTAACAATAAAAGACAATGTACTAATTTAAATGGAAATTTGATTAAATCTGAGTTTTGTTTTCTGAGTTCAAGTTTATTCATGATCTCTGAAAGACTGTTATTTTTTTCAGTAACCAGATTTAACTATTAAACATTCAATGTTATGGGAATATATGAGCTGAGGTTCACAGAAAAGAAAGCAGAATAACATATCTAATGATATGACCGGAATAATGAAATAATTGAAGATTTCTCTCATCATTAAAGACAAACTCAACAGAAATATTATGTTATGAGACTGCAATGAAAATTGGAAATACTGCCGATAAAAAATTAAGAATAATCTGAGAAGTTAACTGAAGATTCTCCTAAATTCTCTGTATAACTAGATCTCAAAACTTTATGTAAAGCATATAAATTATGTATGTATGTATGTATGTATTTGAAGGTAGTATTGATTAAAATGAATGAAAACAGAAGAATGTCACTAATATGAAGCATTTATCACCCTGGTGATGTGAAAAGCTATAAAGATGACTTGATTAGAAAGAGAAAACTACCAAATGGGAGAAAAAAGCTGCGAGCCTGAGAACTAGGTCTGGAAATCAGAAGTACCCTTGAAAAATGCAGCTGGCCACTGAAGGATAGCTGAGTACCTGGAAACCAGAGACATCCTGAGAAACCACCAATAAGTGCTAAAACATAGAACTCTAATGACAACCTGTCATCTGAAAAGGTGAAAGACTGTTGCATTTCACTGACCTACATATGTTTGCTTTCCTTGACCTGTGGACCCTATCACCAGCCAGAAGATCCTATTACCTGACCCCTTGACCACCCTCCTTCTCCTGAAAAGCTATATAACCCCTGTGGACCATGTGCCCTGCCTCTTTTCCCTTGTGGACCCCTTCAAGAATAAACCTTGGAACAGAGCCAGGGGATCTGAGCCTCCTTTTATCTGCTTTCCATGATCTCTCCTCACCCCATCTCTGACTGAGAGCTAGCCAGAGGCTGGGGATAGGGGAAAAAGAGGTTAGATCAAAAGACAGTCTGGAAAAAGAAAAAAACAATCTGGGGAAATAAACTTTTGTTTGAAAGCCCAAAAAACTTCATCTCGTCATCTGGTATAAGTGAAAAATAGAAATATATATAATCTTTTGGCTTCTCAAAGTAATGTTATTCTAAGTCCACTTACATCTCCATGATATAAAAAAAGATTTAATTTTTATTGAAAAGATAGCCTCTGTCTCTGAGAATTCCCTATGTTGCACATACTTTTTCTCTCTTTATGTCTGTATGTTATTCTGTTCTAGCACTTGGCTGACTTTTGGGTCCCTGTAGTGCCCTGGCCCCAAGGACGCTGCTGGCCCCTTCTGTGCCCTGATACAACATTGAAAATAATATATTCTAGAAGGGTATCATCAGCCCAAAAAGAACATGATTTCAGAAGCCATAGCAAAAAAAAAAAAAAGTCTAGATTGTCTCAGAAAATAAGAACAGAAATACATTCATTTAGGATGTACTTGAACACCTTGAATGGTTGGTAATGCCAAATAAATCTGTCTTCAAGGAAGAAAGAATTCAGCTCTTTATTTGCAGATGCCTAAATTTGATGTAAATTGTCATCTGTACATGAAATGCATTTTCAGGCTGTGTTTCTAGTTAATGAAGTTGTGCAAATTAATATAGTTACCTCAATATAGGCATCTAATAGTACATGTATTGACTGAATGTGGTCTGGTTCTTATATCCCACTTCCCACTCCACAACCTTGGCCTCTTCTCCCAGGAAATTAGTAAAAGAGCAAATAGCCTCAAGCTGCAGCAGAGGAGGCTGAGGCTGGACATCATGAAGAGTTTCTTTACTGAAGGGGTGGTTAAGCATTGGAACGAGCTGCCAAGGAGGTGGTAGAGTCACCATCTCCAGAGGTGTTCGAGAAACAGCAGGACAGGGCATGCAGTGTTGCAGTTTAGTGGTTTTCTTGAACAGCATCTACACTGACAGCGGAATAACCCAGGATTTCTTAGATGATATAATAGTCTGATATGCATGTAAACAATCAAATTTAGCCCCTTCTAACTGGAACAGAAACTAAGGTATGATGTTCCTATGTAAGGTCAGACACGCAGTCATTTGGATAACACGCAAATGTCTGACACGAAAAGTGCTCTTCAGGCTAATAGTACATAAGAAACCATTGCCTAAAAAAGGCAAGATCTTAAAGGGATCTGAGCACTTTTTATAATTTTTCATGCGTATGAGAACATCTGTTTATATCATATGAGTTTTAGTAACTACACACTCTGTTATTTACTCATTTAAGTGAGATTTATAAGAAAACTTTGCTTGGAGGCAGGGGATCTCACAATCAAAAGATCTCTCTGGTGATTTCATACTTTTTCTTATAGCTTTGTAAGTATCTGCTGCTGTTTATTTGGAGAGTTGCAAGACTGAATTATTTGAAAAACTAGTAAAGTTCAGAAGAGTAGTTGCTATGTTAAGGTTATTATTTGGTGCTGCCTATTGTATTATCATAACCAGTTGTACACAATATATTCATTGCCACACTTTAAGTGGCGGAATATAAGTGCCAGGAACATGGGGAAAGGGAAATGGAAATGGAAAGGGGAAGGGGAAAAATATGCAACTATTTTTTACTGTGTAATCTTGGTACCCTCCAGTAAGAATGTGTACCTTGCTATTACTCTCTCATTTCTTTTTCATGAATTCTGTACAGTTAAAAACAGATTAACTAAAATTCTCTTCAAACCTAAAAAATTAAATTATTACATGATTTTTTCCTCTCCTCTCCAGAGCCAGGGGAAACAAAAATAAGATAATGAAAGGTTTAGTCAGGATTGCATCTACTAGACTTGATAACAGATAACTAAAACCAATGGGAAGCAATTAAACATTTGAAGGTATTAAAATCAATAGATTTTCAAATGTTGCAATGATAACTAAGCTTCCCCGAGTTTTATATATATTTATTCAGTAATAGACCTAATTTTAATAATAAAGATTGCCAAAGAATGTCTACAGACACAGTGTTAACAAAGACAATATTTTACAGAATTCTCTTTACTCATATTACCATCACAGATGTTATAAATTAAATAACAAGGCATGGTTCCTTCTAAATGCATCTATAGAGTCCAGGTAAACGATATTTTGTCTAAGCCAATAAGAAACTGTCAATTTCCAGAACAAAACAAGAAAAGCAATTATGAGGATGTCTTAATGTTACTGATTGAACACAGTTCTCAGAACGCATATTGTGCACGTATTTTGTAACACTGTCATGTCTGCCTTAGAGATATTAAATGCAACATACTAGGTAAAATGCAGTTGTAATTCTCCAGTAATACAATAAAAAAACTTCAAACCATGGGACGAAAACCATGAACTATATGGGTGGCTACTGCATTTAAAGGAGATTTCCATTTATTGAGAGGAAATTAGAGCTTGGAAGAACTACCTGAAAGTATAGAAGGAAACACTAACTTAGCTTTTGTTCTCATAGTTTTGGGTAAATACCTAGATCAATATGCATCTATTTATTAGTAAGTTATATCCATAATGTCGGTAAAGTTTAAAGACCTTGTTCTTATTTTTTTCATATAAAATGAAGTGGCTAGATTAGGATGGACTGAAATAAACCAACTCCAAAGCAGGCAGTCTTATTCTCAGTGAAAACTCTCAGTCACGAAATTACAATTTCCAGATGAACAGAATTTGAAACTTTCTATAATTTTTCCTTAGGAAAGAAATACATTTTAGGAATATTTCTAAGTGAATGATTGATGATCCTTGCAAGTAGATGACCCTTGTGGGTGCTTCCTAACTCAGTTTATTTTGTGCTTTCTTTATGGTCTCCAACATTAACTATTTTTCTGAAGTTTTAATTAATGGCAAGACTCTGCTAATAAGAAAAACACCAGTCTACTTTTAGTATTTCATGGCAATGCAAGTAAGCTCTGAGCAGGTTGTTAGCTTAGTGTCATATCAATAGGCTTTACATGACTACTATGGATGGCATGAATTTCATTTGAATGACAATAGAGTGTTCCTGAGGATTATGTTCTCCTTATGAGAGAGATGACAAGACACCTTTGTGCATATACCCTCAAGGATGCAATCTGCATAAAGATTTCCTTCTTCTTTGTTAAAAGAGTGAGCTAAAGTGGACAATAAACCAGAATTATTCAGAAATTCATGTCTGCAACATCAAATGTAATCATATAACAAACAGTTGGAAAAATCCTAGCCTCTGGGTACTTTCAGCAGACAGATTAGAAACTCATGTACAATGTTGCTAGTCATAAACTTTCAAAAATTTCACTAATTTCTTAATGCAATCACAAAATAATATGAGAAACCAAAACAAATGAAAATATAGTGTGAATGAATGGATTGGTAAACCTATGGTGAGCTTAACTTTGATATTTACCTATCTTATTTGTTGATCATATTTTTTATTTCTTTCTTAAAATTCTTTTGTATTCTTATTAAACCAGAAATTATCAGTAAGAGTTTCAGTGAATAGTAAATTGTTTTCAGTATCAGTAATTAATTATAAAATATCACCAGAAGCAATTAGCTGCAACAGTAATATCAGTGTTGTTTAAAGAATCAGAATATGGAGACTGGAAGAAACCTCTGAGGGCTTTCAACAGGTCCAACCTGTTCCTAAAAAGAGTTCAAAACTAAATCAGGTCTGGCCTTATCCAACTGAGCTCTGAACATGCCCAAGAATAGAAATAACACAATCCCTCTTGGCAACTCATTTCAACATTTCACTCCAATGTTTGCAGGAAGAATAACTATGCATATGCTAAAATGAATTTGGATAGTTCTGACAGTTTTCTTTTCCAAAAGACAAGAGAAGTTAGAATTTCACAAAGATAAATGAGATGTGTTTGTCAACTATTTTTTGTTCAATATTAGAAGCTGAAGACCTCAAGGAACTATTTAGATCAGGAGAAGTTAAATTACAAAGTTAAATGCTTAATGGTAATTTTGCTATAATTACTACAAAATCAAAATATCATTTGATTAGATGAACAGTTACACTGGAACTCGATTATTTTTTGTTTATAATAGTTTTGTCTATTCATGCTCAAGTAGTAGTTAATGATTTTTAGTTAGGTATCTTGTTACACTGAGAAATATAAACACTTCTTTCTGTGAAAAAAAACAAGTGTGTAAAATTGGGCATTTTTACAGTCAGAAAAAGGAGAGGACAAAATAAACAAGTTCAAGCTACAAATTTAAAAGAGCTATTAACATACTATTTTCCACTTGCATTCATTGCATTTCATACATTTTTACAACACATCTGATTAATATATTATTTGAACTATTTTTCCAGGCTAAACAACATCAAAGAAGGTAACAATAATGATAGTGTATCTCAGTGATTCAAAGTAGGATATTACCTTGTAATCTTAGTTCATCAATCGTGCCAATAGTGATGTGCAAAGTACAGTATTATCTGTCATTTCCCTATGCCTATCACTTTCCTATTCTAAAAGGTCAAGAAAAGTAAACAGCTGTCCTGTCATTATTGTTCCAATTTAAGACAAAAGAAAGACAAAAATCTGCCCCAGAAGGGAACAAATTATGCTGGCACATAGCAGCATGAAATATGCCTCAGAACTTTGCAGAGAATTTTAGCAAATGTCTATTCTTTCTTTATTCCCGCCTTCTAAATTTTTGCCTTTATTTTTTTGTTCAGAATGAAGTGATTACATATCCTATCTTTCACATCTGCCAAACAATTCATTATGAAACATTCATAAATTATGCAGAATTTTAAACTTTTAAGAATCACTGTGGTGTTTCAAGTATAGGAAACCTGCACTGTTTAATCATAGACACAACTGTATTAGGAAATCCATCACAAAAGCCAATATTGTGCCTTCGAGTTTCCAGCTGAAAAATCTCATAACTCAGATGTCCATGGAGGAATTAACAGAACAACCAGCAAAATGCATTAGGTTCTCAAAAAATGAAGTGATAGGAGAAAAAATATTCCTCACAATCATTCTGAGTCAGTGAATTCCATTATTTGCACTTATGGAAACATATAATCATTGAATGTTTTGTGATCTGCTCCATTGATTTACCTGACTTTCCTGTAGAATAAATAAACTAAAAGATAGTACAGCATAATATAAAAGGAAATACAAAGAGGGATTAGGTAGAGATACTTAACACTTGATAGGCTTCTGCACACTACAATATGACTTTTTTATACCAAAGTCACATTCAACGTGATGTTCAATCATCTAGTGCTTCTTAAATGAAATCCTGACATCTTTGAACTAAACCAACAAATAATGTTGTTTCTGGCACAGAAAGCAGCAATACATTTAAGATAAAGTGTATGAGATTACTGGTAACAATGAAATTACTTTATTAAAATAAATGAAGAAACAGAAACCCAAAAGGGTAAGCTCTATGTTGATAAAGAATATCTTTCATTAATTCTTAATACCACAATTTAAAATATTTCCAGTGAAAATAGTGGAACTCTGAGCTCAAGGTCCTAAAGGCAAAAGAAATTTAAAAGTGTTTAAACCTTCACTTTGTAGCAGAATAAAAAACAGTTTAGAGTCTATATAACCCATCCCATTGATGTTACATAGAAAAGAAAATATTTATAAGGTGATCTAATTAAGAATTTTGATTTAAGTATTACTCTTTATTTTGAATTGTGACAATTGTGTTTGGTGGGTAAATAAAAATACCGAATAAGAGTTAAACCTCAATCCAAAGCAGTAGTTGTCAAGCCATTATCTAAACAGGTTCTGAGTCAAGCTGCTCTCATCTGTTTAGGGCACCTTTCCTATGATTCTGATATCTGCATGTCAATTTAAAAATTATTTGAGGGTCAAATAATATAATACAATCAAATGTTTCAATCACTTAAAAATAACTGTGTTTTTGTGTGTCACAGCAATGCTTTCATTATTCTTTTCTCACATGCTCACAGACTGAAGACTTGAAAATCAGCAGAGAGTTCCTCTGGCCCTTAGAGTCTTGAGTTCATCCTTTGGTAGGGACTATATTTTATTTTCCTTCTTAAAATTCCAGATATTCTCTGTGTAGGAGAGGATAACTGGTTTTATCCCAGACATCTTGGGAGGGAATGTTTGATACATTTTTCTTGAAAACCAAATTCCTCAATTCCATTTTTTTTTACAGAAATTTACCATAAGGACTTCTGAGTTTGCTTTTATTCTATTCATGGAGAAAAAAGCTTCTATGCATAATAAGGACAAATTAATCCAGAAATTTTTACTTTAGAGAGTTAAACCAGCACATAGCACAGACCTGTTTTAAGATACTGGCTTTTTTTTTTTTTTTCCTATTCATTCTTCTTCTTTTAGTATCTGTTCTTCCAGTGTTGGACAATATATATAATTATTCTTCTAATTATATAATTATATAATTATTCTTCTAATTTCCTACTAACACAGGTTGTATATCTGAGTGGTGCATGAAAAATAAATTATCCAGCATAACTATCAAATAGTGTGTACCTTGAGTTCCAGTTGAGTTCTCCAAACATTGTCACTGCTTCATCAAGATGATTTAAGGTACTAGAGACAGCTGCAAGAGCTGTCAAATGTGATGAAGGACATGCAGAGACACGCTCATCTAGTAGAGCGATCCATGGTTAAATAGCATAACTTAGGGAATATTAAAGCACACTAGATGTTAGGCAGATGAGTTCCACCCTCAGTATGGAGGAAGCTGAGTTCCATTCAGCAATTAAGCTCATTATTTACTTTAATACAGTCTTCAAATTGCTGACACAATCTCTTCAAAATCTCTGAGAAACAAAAACATGAAGCAATAGTTGCAAGATGACTAAGCAGGATGCAGCACTCAGGATGAATAACTTACATCGTGCAATTAAAGTAGTACTCATAATGATGAACTATGGGTCTTTTTCATTGCTAATAATATATTGGCCAAATGTTGAAATCATTCCACGCAGAGCTATTATCTACAACACCACAAGGGTGTTAGAAGTTTCATAGAGGTGAGAGTCTAATACATATAAATAAATCTGATATTAAAAACATGGCAAATAAGAGTATGCTTTTTTTCTTTCAAATATCTGACAGAAGAGTAAGCTGGAAAGAGATCTGCCTCCCAGTCCTTGCCAAAATCTTAATAAAAGTAAATAAAATTTAATATATATAGTAGGTGCCAGCCACCCACTTAGACTCAAGACTTAAACTCAAGGCTATGAAAATGAAATGAGACAGTTTCAAATTTTAGTGTGGACATTAGGCTGACAAGTTTGGTAACAGAATTGCACAAACCATTGCACATGATATGTACATAGGAACCTAGTGAAGCCTGGTTTTACATAGCTGTGTCGGTGATGATGAGAGTTTGCAGGTTCTTGTTGAAGAATGTTCTAAAATCAAGACATTTTTAATTCCTAAGGAGATCTCTAGTGTTCATTATTGTGTGCATTCATAATATGCTTAGAAACTTAGGTAATAACTAGATATATGAGACTTTTACCAAACTCTCAGTAGATGCCATGTGATTGGAGAGCATGTGGAGATATATGGGACAATGTTTCTGATTTCTCTTAAAAATTGGAGTTAGGGAAAAAAAATTAAAAAGGAGTGAATGTGTATCCCCAGACTGCATTTTACCATAAGTCTTATAGTTCAAACTCTTGAGAAAGTTCTTTAGCAAAAATAAGTGAATGATCTAATTAAATATTTGCTTCTAACTGGAAAATTAACACTATTCTGTAATTAAGCAATGATAACTAAAAGTGCACTTCAGCATAATTACAAGAGGAAATGAGAAATGTCATAGGACAAAAGTTTAATAGGTGAAGTTTTTTCTTGTTTCTGATAGGTTTTTCTTTTGGTACTTGGATTACTTGTTTATATATGTCACATTTGTGTTTTATTTTATGTTTATCACAGAACAAAGGAGGCTTTGCCAGAAATTTCCCTTTTCCAATTCCAGGGAAAAAAAGAAATAAATCCTCTCCTCTGATCATGCCTTGATCTTTGGGAAGCAAATTACTGGGTGGGTTCAATGAAAGTTTCTCTGTTGCCATGTTGCAGTTCAAAATTTGGCTACCCAAGACTCTGGACACAAATTTCTTTGTTATAGATGCTGTCTCCAAGACAGAATATGGGGAAAAAAACCTAACAACTAAGTATTAGGTCTTTCAGTCAGAAAAGTGTCAGGAAAAAGAGAAAAGAAAGAATTGATATTCTGCTTTTGATTTATAGACAAATTATTATATAAATTGTGGGAGATGATTGACTTAAAGTTATAAAAACATAGTAGACTACTGACAAAACAATAAGTGACTAAGAACACTGTAAAAAGCCAGCCCCAAACACACTTCTTACACAACACAATAGCAGATTTAATTAGAATTGACGATATTTAATTTTCTAGCTTGTAAGATTTTCATCTTGTCCATTTTTAACTGAGGGACAGAATAAGTTGTAAAATAAATAAAAAATAATGTAGGCATAATCTCAGTGGGACAAAAATTGGAACACAGAAGAAAAATACAGAAGAGCTGAGAGTGCTTTGCTTTCCCAGGTGTTCCACTACTTTCTTATATGATAGCAGATTGCCATGTCCCACTGCCATCACAGTTTAAAGCTGTTCTGAACTAGTCTAGCCAGCCTATTGACAAAAGTTGCTTCCCATTTTGTCAGTTCAATTCTATCTCTTCTTAACTCTGCTTTCTTGATCATCAATTAGAGTGCTTTGATCATATAAACAAAACCCTTATTATCACTACAAAGTGTGTAGCTAGTTGTTGACCTGCAGAAACTTCCCACTCTTCCTCTCTGCTCCTCAAGCCCTTCCCCCTCACCTGTAGCATTGAGAGAAAACCACCTGGGTCCCCATGATGTTGATCTTCAGCCCCAGTGCCCCATGTTCACACTAGATATTCAGCAGGCCTCCCCTGACAGTAAAGTTTATGCTTATATGCAGGAGCATCAAGGACGGAGCATTATCAGTCTGTTCACCGCATTCCAGATATGAGCAGTAAATCTTACAAGAAAATAGCTTAGGTCAGAAGATAGCAGCCTCCCTTCTCTGGAGTAAGGAGTCTCCCACCTTTGTCACTCATTCACTTTCCTCTTGATGCTGCTTGACATCTCAGATCCAGCCTGCTTGGCTGCATCCTTGAACACAGCTTCCAGCCCCTCATGTGCTACCAGGACACTGAAACTCTTCTGTAGCTTCACATATACAGCTGTATAGATTCTCCTACCAAAATTAATTTAGGTGGACTTTTTCCCTGTGACAAAAGTTAAAAGCTCCCAGACTTTTCCATTACGGGAGTCTCCATTTCCCAGCTCACAGAACACAGACTCTGCTTATGTCTTCTTCAGTGCAGCTGAGCATTTAAGCTATTATAGTTGCAGTATTGTAAGGCAGATCCAGACAACCTCCTTCACAATATCTTCAGTGCTGTGCAGTCCACTAAGCTCCTGCAGCAGCTACTTGGCAATGCAGATTTCCCCCAGTACACACTTGAAAGCAAGGACACCACTTCTCCAATCTCAGCAAGAGGCCTTAGGCACTATTCTGTGAAAATCACTGCTTTTGTTGACTGGCAGTAACTCCCTCTCTGCAGCATCTGCTGAAAGGGCACTGCTCCTCCTTTGTTTGGGTGGAACAAAAGCTCAAAGAACCATTTCATCAGGAATAAGTGACATATCTTAGAAGTTTCTGTAGTTTGCTGGAAGCTGGGAGACTCCTGTAGCTATCCTCACCTATTTGTAGCACTGAGCACAATGATGTTTTTTGACAATCCTAATTCTCAGAATATTTAGGTGCCTAAACAGCATCTGTAAACTGCCATGAACATTTCTGCATCTATTGCTTCCCTAAAGTTGTTTTTAAAGTTACAGATTTGTATGATCCTCAATTATGTGAGCAGGAATGGTAAAAAATATATTGAATCAACAGCCTAAATGTAAACCCTCAGATCTGTACAGATTTTGTATATATATATTTATCTTGCTTAATAAGTATACAACCCCAAATTTTCTGAACTCTGTTCATAATCAATTCTGAGAAAAAAACCCAGTATTTTTTACTTATTTACAGGCGCCTATGCAATATTTTCCTAAAGACACCTGTTATTCTACATTTTGTATAAAGGGACAACTAATTTCAAATATAGATTCCTGTATTCAAGATATCAAAAGCCCAGTGAAATACATATTTAATATTAATGCCTGTAATATTTCAAATTTACCATCAGTTCAAGTAAATTGCTTTTCAATGAATTTGAACAATGAGTACATGGACATTGAATTCAGCTGTAAATGCAGCTGAAACTCTACAGTCCTCTTTTTGGTTTGAGTTTCCTTCAATGATTTAGCGTTTGAGTGGAGACTTGGGCAACAGCAAAGGAATCTGGTATTTTCTGATATATCTGAGACATACACGAGTCTAACAGGTAAGATTTCTTTGTTAGAGAACTTATATATGAAGAACTAATAGAGTGAAAGCTGAGGGCCAGAAGAGATTTAATTGCCCATCTGTTCAGATATTAAACAAAAAATTAAAAACCTTTTTTTCTCTGAAAGATCACTAAATCTCGCTGTATTGACAAGTTTGTAATCAATATCTGCTGTTTTTAATGTGAGTCTAATTCAAATCTATCTTTTGAAGAACCTGGTTTAAGTGTCCAAATTTGAATTTGATTCCATCTCTGGGTTATCTAAGAATTCAGGTGATAAAAACAATGAATTACTATCATCAAGAAAAAAATTATGTATAGTAATTTCACAATTATAAGCCGCACCTGAATATAAGCCGCACTTCCTGGTAGCAGGGAAGACCACGGGATCTGTCCATGTATAAGCCGCACCCGAATATAAGCCACACCTTTTTTTTATTTTAAACGTGAGGACCCAATTGCGACAAAGTAATGAGTTAGTAACAGAATCGCTCCAGGGCGGGGTTTGGTGTCCGGCTCAAGTTGCAAACAGTTTTCATAGACCAGTGAAGGCTTTAAAAGCAGCCCCAGGCGCCCACCCCGTGCCGCCGGCCCCGGCACTCCTGGCCCGGGGCTGGCTGCCGCAGCCCTCTCCTGCTCAGTGGCAGTGGCGGCAGCGCACTCGCCAGTGCGAAGGTGGTGGTGCCCGGGGGAGGGGGGAGCCTGTGTGCCACAGTGACAGAGAAGACGGCGGCGCCTGGGGGACAGGGGAGCCCGCACGCCGCGACACCAAAGGCGGCGGCCCCTCATGGTGGCAGAGGCTGCAGAGGGTCCCCGCTCGCGGCAGAAGAGGGGTGAGCGAGCCCCGCCTCACTCGCTCTGCCGAAGGGAGCATGGGAGCCCCGCCTCGCTCGCAGCAGTGGAGGGGGTAAAGGTGGCTCGTTCACTCATACGAAGGTGGCGAAGCTGGGCTGGCCTTGCCAATCCAGCGGTGGCCTGCCCCCTGCTCGTCAGTGGCTCCAGCTCACCACCCACCCAGCAGCGGCTCCGCTGCAGCTCTCTCCCTGGCCGGCTCTCACTTCCGGGTTGACATTTCACTGGGATTTGTCCATAGATAAGCCGCACCTGAATATAAGCCGCACTACTGGGGTAGGCTGGATTCTTCAATGAAAAAGGTGCGGCTTATATTTGTGAAATTACTGTAATGTGTTTCTTGTAAAACACAGCAAAAAATCTTAATAGTAAAGACTCTATAAGCCATATCCCACAGAACTTGTTAGTCAGTGAAAAGAATGCTAGATCTCAAAGTATACGCTTTTAAAGAAAATCGGACTTGTTCTTAAGTCATCTTACTTGGTATTGATAAAGGAATGGAAAGTCAGGCCACCATTCTGCTGTTGCCTAAAAGTACAATTATTTGGCAGTGTTATCTTTCACAGATGTATAACAATTCAAGTAAAAGCCTTCTACCTGGTATTCTCAATAAAACTCCTTGCTCTATCTATAATATGTTAGAAATATTCCCTGATAGTTTTTACAAAACTCTGCAAAATTCACTGTCAGTCAGACTCTTAGGGAAAATTGTCTAGGTTGCTTCATAGTGTGCAGTTGACAAATACTCTATGAGAAAGAAAAATGTTGCTGTACACTTTGGGCTTGTCTTCAGCAATCAGACATTTTAAAACTTTTTTAAAGAATACGCTGGAGAAGCATTTAAGTTCTGAAAACAGCAAAGTTGAAAAAATATTAAATATGGCATACTTGTTATGAGCATTCAGCAAAATAAGTACAGCTTCTGGTAATCAGTATGCTGTGAATATTACCACTTCCCTCAAATAAACTCGAAAAAACAGTGCATTAGAAAAGCCTTTTAAAGTTTCTAATTTCCTTCACTAGAATTTGAGCCATGAGAGCTATTGTAAAGCAAAGCGAAACTTTTTTTCCTCTTCTTAACCTTTTTTTTCTTCTCCAGTATTTAATAACTCCTTTGTCCTGCCAGCAGAGAGTTCTAAAATAAATTTGGAATTCAGTAAGTTGTTGCTCAAGCTCAGGAAGAAAGGAAAATGTTGTTGTTTTGGGTTTTTTACTATTAATAAGATTATAATTAATCCTTTGATTTTTCACTGGGAGAAGTATAACTTACTACTTCAGATATATAGAGAATCTATTTATTTTCCTAATTGATGGATTTTTTTGAGCTAATAGGATATATTCTAAAATCCTTTTTTTTATTATTATTATTGTCAAAGCAAATTTTCCTTTAGAAATAAACTTGTCACCTTTGCTGACAAATAAGTAAGTCCTCTGACATATGACTGTAGCAAAATGAGGCTGAAATATCATATCAGGCTTGCAGGAAAAAAATATGAAAAATTAATCAGTCAGAGGTAACAAATTGTTGGCAGATAAATTTTGCAGAAAAATAGAAAAAGTGATTTTGGCACAACATCCATTATTTCTGAAAAAAAAAAAAAACAACAACAAAAAAAACTATTTTCAAATTAAGATTGTTTTTAAAATTTAATTTACATTTAATACACATTACCTGAAATATTGTGACACTGATTGTCTCAGGGTGTGAGCCCCTAAAACTAGGAATTTTATAAACATTGAAATGTTTCTATCTTCAATGTATATTTAGAAGTAAAAGATGCCTAAAATCTGAAGGTTTAATTGTTTTAATGAAAAACAAATTTGAAAAAATGAACCTGTGAAAGACAAAAAGGGCTGGTACAGCATATTCAGGTAAGTTAATTTTATTGAAGGGGAAAGCTACTGTATGTTTTACCAACATGGTTTCTGAGACACCTTGGTCATTTTGTCCAGGAAATGACAGAAATCAAGTTTTGCATATGAAAGTGTACACCACTGCTCACATTGTTGCTACAACCAGTTGTCTACAGACAGTGGAGACACATCTTTAGAGACAAAATATGCAACAAATGAAAAAAAATATTATAAATAGAACCAACCATTTTCAAGTTAGTCCAAATAATGTTTACTTCATATCGAAGTTGGGAAATAATTTGTTCCATAGAAAACCTGAATCATGAGGAAAGCTGGAAATGGTTACATGCAGGTGCTCTTCATTACTGTACATCAAGTCAGTATAATTGCTACTTTCATCCTAGCAAAGCTCATTTGCTACTGAACTTTGTTATGTCCATTCAATAGTATTAATGTGCAAAATTCTACTTCAAATCTATGATACTAGTACATTAAACTCCTTTCTGAAACTGGATTTTTTAAAAATTGAAAGTGATGATGATAACAATAAAGCAATAAATATTAGAATTTCTTCTAACCCTACAAAACATTAGTCTGAAAAAAGCAAATATATAAAACTCAAATGAAAAATAAGTATCTCTCTGGAGCAAGTGAAATATAAGCCAATTTTAAATTTTTTTAATTTCTGTTGGGTGATTTCAGAGTATTAGTTGAAATACTCACCGAGCCTGTGGAATTTATAAATCTACACTAGTTAATGTGTATTACCTTTAACTCAGTATTTTCCGACCTCCACATTAGAGTCTTTACTTCTCTAAGCCATTTATGGGTGAAACTCCAGTTCAATTTTCTTAAAGAAATAGGAATGTAAACACTTTTCTGTTTCCTAGTGATATCTGAATTACTTTTTCATATTCCAAGGAACCTGTAGCATGTATTACTCCATCAAGTTTGAAGAAGTCACAGTATGGATTAAAAAATTAATAGGCAACATATTTAAGAAAAAAATGTGCAGTAAGTGCAGGGGCATCCAAGAAAATTCCAGTACAATTCCATCCTCCTTCATTCCTTGTTTCATGTAATCAATTAAAAAATAAAGATGTCAATGAGTTAGTCAAAAGTCAGCCTCCTCTTTCTGAAAATGACCACAGCAGTCTAATAGAATGTTGTGAAATTATACCTAAGACAATAATTCAATTCATATATAAAATAATTAACCGTTTTCAAGTATACCATATCTTTCATCTCTGTCAGTTTGCATATAAAATAAAAATTGCCAAGATCAAAAGATCTCTGAAACTACCTGTTATCTGATGAACATATTTTGGAAAAACTGCAGATGATTGAAACCCTTCTTGCATTCACTATCCTCATAAAGGAAAACTAGTCAGAAACAAAAATTAACCCTTTGTATATCAGATGGTAAAAGAGACAGTTTTTGTTCAGTGTCTGTAAAATTAGGTTTAACTGATCAAGTTGTTTTTTTCAGATCCAGTGTAAAAAAAGATTGACCCAATAAAGAATGAGATTTTTCAGGATTTAAAAGGAAGTAGAATCTATAGTTTACACACATTTTGAAGAATTAACTAAGTTCTCTCTCAAATAGTATCCAGAGAGGGAGAAAGGTATAATGAGGAGCAGAAAAAAGAAATAAAAATCTTGTGGCTACCTTACAGAAAAAACTCACTATCCTAGTCCTCTTCATGCTAAAAGTAATACTCATCTGGGGAAGGATATATGCTGGATTTCTATAAAAACTTGAGTATAGGGTTGTACCTTGAAGAAAGTACAAAGGTATAGACAAGAGCTAAGAGCCAACAAAAAGCCCCTAGGTTCAAAGCAGGAAAGAATGAAATGTCTCTTCATGGAAAGGGTAGCAAATGCGCGGAAGTCCTTGTCACATGGAAGTCTCAACACACAGTCCTACACGACCCCTGCCTGGTCAGAGATGCATTTGCAGGGACTCATCAGGAGCTATTCATTGGGCAGGGCTGTCGAAGGCTATCTGTGCTGTATGTATGTAGTGAGTGGGGGTGGCTGGGAATCATCTTCTTCTTTGCTGAAAACCTTTACTCGCATGAACCTTTAGACAAGTTAAGATGTGAACTGTCATGTCTCGTACCATTCATTGTGCTCTCCACAGTAAAGATTCAGAGGGGGAAACAACAGTAACTGGAAGAGTAAATTTTGAAGAAAACTAAAATGGAAAAAAACATACCAGAATTATGAATTTCCCAGAACCCAAAATAGCTAAAAACATGAAAGGAATCATAAATGTCTCTTTTGTTCATCGTCTTCTGTAAGCATCTGCTCACAACCACTATGAGGTTCAGGATGAGTTTTATAGACTCTTGGTCTGGAGCCAAATATAGCCTTTCCTGTATTTCTCAAATTGAAAAAGATGTAGCTGAATTTATGAAACTGATTTTTGAACTACTAAGTACACTTAACTTGTTAAAACCCCTTAAATTATCTGTAAAATCTTTCAATATTTCTACCACAGAAAATTAAAATTTGGAAACTATTGTCATGCAAAAAGTGAAATAGAAAATCCTGAACACAGTACTTATTTTATATATATAAACCAGTGAATATTGTGGAATATTACTGGATTATTGTAAATTATTGTATTTTTTTTAAGTACTGTGGGTTTTGTACCACCTTATTTTGAACACCAGTGTAGATATGTGAAGGCAAATTACTAGACTTCAGTCTGAAGTTTAACTGAAACTCTCATGAGAACTTTCTTTACTTGACATGAAGAAAAATGCTACATGGCACATAGTGCTGTAAGAAGCTGAAAAAAAGTTACAGATGTCTCCATAAGGGATGGGCTTTTAGCTGTAGAAGAGATTACATGCAACCCTTCCCCTGATAAGTCACAGTTGTACTAATTACCAAAGAAGAGGAACAGCCTTGCCCTTAATGGGTCACAGCTGTGACTAAGAAAGTGTGATGAAAGGGGGGTTGGCTAGTCAGGGGAAACTTGAGGAAGAGGGCTTGAGGAGATAGAGGAGTCCTGAGGAAGAAGGAACTAGCCAGAGAGACAAAGAATGAAACAAGGAAGAGAGTTGCTGCAGTAAAAGATCTACTGTGTGTCTGGGTCTGATGGAGTAGCAGCCTGCAGTCATAGCTGAGCTGGGTGAAAGCTGTGTTCAGACTCTGCAAAACAACGCTTGTAGTCGGAGTCCAGCAGGGAATAGCCACGGTCATAGTCTGCAGGTGGACCCTACAGTAGGACTTGCTGTAGACAGAGTCAGGATGGCTAATCTATAATAGAAGAATAAACAGAGACCCTTTTCATGTTGTTGAATGACAGTGTCCTGGCTCATTTCTACCCCTAATGAGAGGTCTGCTGCAGCACTGGTGGATCTCAGAGACAGCTAAAGGGGATTTGTGCAAAATGGCCAAATGTCACAGACAGAGGAAGGGAGGCACTGATTATCTTCGCAAGACCATCAGTAACGTAGCAACTACACAAGTGATACAATTTAAGGAACATATATGATCCAGATAAAGGTCTTAGACTATATCAATTCTGGGTATTTTTACTGTGTGGAGATATGGGCAAAAAAAAATGAGGGATCTTTGCTTTACATAGGAAGAACCAGCATACCGTGAAAGGGAATTAAAAAGGCTGCTTTTGTACAAACAAGCCACTGGTCTGCCTGGACTGAGCCCCGTGCCTGATGTATCCTCCCTGTTCTGTCTTATGTGTGGATATACTCTGATGTACAAGCAGGAGCAGATACACATACAGACAGACATAATTTCTACCAGATTCAACTCTACCTAGTGATGTGAACAGCCATAAAAATGACCTGGTTTGAAGGGGAAAATGCTGAACTAAAAAAATGTCTGCGGAAAATACTGATAGAGAAATTGCCTGTCAACCAGGGAGCTGTGAGTCTGGGAACAGGAGCTGGGAACCAGAAATGTCTCTGAAAAATGCAGCTGGCATCTTTAAAGTACAGTTGGGCACCTAGAAACCACATATATCCTGACATTCCATTACCCATAAATGGAATGGCAACTTACCACCTGAAAAATTCGAAACAGTCTGGAGAAACAAAAATCACTAAAAGGAAAGAAAACTTCTTCCATCCCTGGACTTTTAGAGGTGAAAAATAGACATGAGGTGCATCTATTGGCTTTTCAAAGTGCTGATGCCCCAAGCCCTCTTATTTCTCTATGATACGAAAAGGACTTAATTTTTATTGAAAATGTAGGCCTCTCTCTGAGAACTTTCCATGCTGCGCACACATTTTTCCATTCCTAGATAGCATGAATTTTCCACACAAACTTTCTTCAAGGTCTTGGACTGTGACTAGGCGCACCTGTCTTACTTCAGACCCTGTCATGCAGATCATCTTTGAAGTGAGACTAAGTGCAGTTTTTCTTGCTCCTGCTCTGGTCTCCCTTCTGTGATTTGTTTTTGCACTTCTGCAATGATCAAGAGAAAGGGAAGAATGCAAAGATCTCAATTTTATCTGCATAAAAAGTATCCACATTTCCCTGAATGCGGTATTTTTTGCTAGTTCAAGTGTCATTAGAAGTTTTATTTTTCAGTTTTTCAATTATTTAAGGTCATTTTTGTTGCTTGCACCAACTTGTCAACAGTCAGTGTTTAGGTTTATTGATAAGAGAAGCACCTTAGCTGAAGAGGGAAGTGCATGAACATTCCTGTTCCTTATAGCAATCAATGCCATTGTGCCTATGCTCATGGAAAATTGTATTTTGTATGGGGTATTAGGTTAATAATTAATTATACATTGTATGTAATAATGGGGCAATAGATTTCTCCATTGTTGCATTGATTTTCACAGAAAACAATTCAGCAATTCTGCTAAAATATACGCCTCACACAAAGTCATTCTCCAGTGAACTTCTCTGCTCCTGAGGGTTCAGCCATCCACTTAAATACCAGTGCAGACCTGCTGAGCAGCCAGACACTGGCAGGTCTGCAGCAGGCACAAGGAGAATACTCAGCACTTCCTAATAGCTTCTCAACATATCTGCATTCCCAGGATGGACACTACGTACCCTAATTTGACACTTATACGCCGCACCTGGTTATAAGCCACATTTTCTGGGTTGTTGGAAAGTCCATGGAATTTGTCCACAAATAAGCTGCACTGGGTGATAAGCAGCACTTTTTTTTTTTTTTCTCTTTCCGCATGGCAGAGGGGCCCTCCCCCTCCTGCCTGCTCGCTCTGCCCAGCCCGGCCTCACGCAGCCCCACTTCCTGGCAGCCCGGGTCGGCATGGCCCTGCCCAGCCCCACTCCCCGGCAGCACGGGCCGGGCCAATCCTGCCCACCCCCCATTCCCAGCAGCCCGGGTCGGCCCTGCGCACGCCCCATTCCCGGCAGCTTGGGTCGGCACGGCCCTACGCAGCCCCGCTTCCCGGCTGGGACTGCCACAGGGAGCGGCCCCAACCCCAGCTTGGCTCAGGGCTGCTGCAGGCTAGCACTTCCAGGTTGGCATTTTACTGGAATTTGTCCATATATAAGCTGCACCAGATGAAAAGCCACACTTCCGGGGTCAGCTCAAAAATTCAGTCAAAAAGGTGCGGCTTATAAGCGTGAAATTACTGTAATTATAAAACTGCTGCATGTTTCATACACTTCAAAGCAATACATTTGCACTCCCTAAGAAGAAAAGTGCAATTCCAGGAGATCAGGCAAAACAAATAGGTTATCTCTCTTATAGAGAGATCACATAGATTAAAAATTTTCTCCTTTTTTTATTTTTTTTGTTTTAATAAAGTGAAATATATTACTAGGCTTGATATGGAATAAAAATTTTTCATCATTATTAATAGCAGTGAAATAAAAAAACCTAAGTACAGTAATTTCACACTGATAAGCCTCACCTATTTCACTGAAGAATCAAGCTGATGCCAGAAGCACGGCTAATCACCAGATGCAGCTTATTTATGGACAAATTCCGTGGGCTTTCCTACAACCCGGATGTGCAGCTAATCACCTGGTGTGGCTTATAAGTGTAAAATTACTGTAATATGAAAAACTCAGTTACAGTAATTTCACGGTTAGAAGCCACACCTTTTTGACCAAAGTTTTGAGGCTACCGCAGAAGTGCGACTTTTCATCCGGTG
>VRYO01002772.1:45226871-45262442 GCA_009812075.1 Sialia sialis | reverse complement strand
ATTCAGGTGCATCTTATAATCGTGAAATTACTGTATTTGGTTAAACCATAACTCTTGAAGCAGAAGAGTGTGACGCTATTAGAATTTATATTCATTCTTGGAAGGCTGTGAGTAGCACCTAAATAAAATGGAAAGGATAATGTTTTCTCGTTAATTAGGCTTCAATTCAAACAAAGACAATAATATACAGACAATTATAGAACTTTGTTATGCCAAAATAATAGCAAAACAACTATGTAGATGTACAAAAGTACTCAAACTAACAATTACAATCTGGCACTGCCTTTCATAGGTACTTAATAAAACAAATATTGTTAATACTGTCAGAATTCAGAATCAAAGTATCTAAACAAATGAAATTGTGATTAAAAAGAAAATAAAATATTTCATGATGAAAAAAACTTTCAAAAACAGCACACTAAGCCTTACCTATTTATCAAATTATTTTTCTTTCTTTATCTTTCTTTCGAAGTCTATTCCTATGTTTAAAACAGATTAAAAAATAACTTTAATTTTACCATGAAACTTTTTATTATAAAAGAGTAGATTGTTGTTCATTTTTGTATCTTGTAATTTCAGATGTATTTCCTGTTTATCACTATGAGTCCTTCCTTTTTCACCCATTTTTGTTCTTGTGTCTTGGAAATTTAGCTGCATTTTCCCCCGAGGTTGCATACATTTTAAATGTTTAAGCTAACATTTTAAATATTAAGACCATGTAGTCTCATACTTTTATTTTTTTCCATATTATTGACATATTTCTGTATCCAATTAGTAAGAGAAACTGAAAATATTTTATCTCATTCATGTTTTTAGAGCTCATGTAGTTTATTCTTATATAGAATAAAGAAACGATATAGAGATAATATAGAAAAAGTAATAAGCACTCAATGGAATTATATTTTCAAAATAATTGTTTTGTTATGACAATAAATATAATATTTTAATTATTTTGGTGTGTGATTTACATTTTTTAAAAACAAATTGTAGGAAATAGGAAAACATTTCGGTAATAAAATTTGCAAACATACTGTTCATCATTATAAGTAATATTTATTTTCTAAAATGTATGATGGAACGTGTTTTCTTCATTAAGGTATGCTAGAAGACGAGCAAAGAAATTTTCCTGAAATATGGACTATTAATCAAAGTACTACAAGATTTAGTTGACCTGTAATAGTGACCTCAATAGATAAAACTAAGGGCAAGGTTTGTTTTTAATTTGCTTGGAATCAATAGTGCCCTATTCATGAAACTGCAATCATTAAATGTGAAATGAGCATAGGCAGAACAAGATTAATGTCTATAAAATTTTACTTAATTTTCCTGGAACACAATGGGCACATAAACATGAAAAAATGAACACTTTAAAATGTAGCAAATCTGAAAATTTCCAGAATTTCCAATTATTCTCTAAGTGAGGCTTTTGGGTTTATCTTTACCTATGTCTACTCTGTTCATAAGTAGACAAAAATTGCACGACGCTGTTTAATGCTTGTAATGAAACTTTTCCAGTTGGAGATTTCTCAGCTTGTTTACTATGTTTACGGGTAATATAAGCAAGCTCCAGGCTCTCTTTAAGGTCCAAGGCACTTCTGGAGCATAATTGCATAATTCACATTTCTTTATGAGAAATGTTTAGGAGAGACAGCTTAAATCTCCCTCTAGTGAGGTGTATCTCTCTTCATTAATTATTATTCTGATTAGATATCGAACTAGTAAGGACCAAAATTAGATGGAATTAATTTCATGCTGTTCACAACCTGGCTTTATATACTGATCAATGAGAAAACTAATTAAAAAAAATTAGAAGGTGTGGAGAGAAGTACTAAGGATGCAGAAATGTGAAAGGTAATGTAAATTTGGAAGCTTGGGGAGTAAAATGAATAAAGGGCAATAGGAATGCTGCATATAACTAAGTAGCCTTAAACACTTGAAACACCTGACACTCAAGGTTAATTTAAAAAGTTTATATTAATCTCTCATAATTTTTATTTATTATTATTTATTTACTTATTTAAAAATATTTCTTTGTAAAATGGGATGATTAAATTCCTCTATTGTAATAGTTTGAAAATAAATTCTGAAGCATATCCATACTGTCACAGTAACACTACATGTACAAGCAGGAGGAAATTCTCTTTCTGAAGCAGCATGTAAAAATATGTATTATATAAAACATGGAATCATGGATGCAGTGCTGACAAAATGCTTCAAAAGATATTATTTGAGCAATAAATTCAATATTATGCTATTTGTGTCAATAACAGAGACATGAAATTTGTGCAGATCATCTGATTTCCATCTTTCTGTACTCATATACATGTTCCTTTCAACTTGTATGAAATTTTAATAAATATATCCTGTGTCAATGTGAACAATAGTTCACTCATGGTTTTGTCTGCATTTTATTTCTTTCTATTTAATGAACCAATTTTAAATTAAATCTTCTTTTATTTTAACTACTTCTGCAATTTCCTGAAAATGTGTTGAAGCTCTGTCAGAAAAAAATATTGTCAACAACAATGGCCCCATTCTCAAGAATATATGGAGTAGTTGATTTATAGAAAGCAAATTCATCTGTGCAATTAATTACCCAGAAGAAGAGAGGCATTTAATTTCTCGTACTCTATAGGCATGATAAATGATTAAATGGGAAAAAGAATCCATAAAAATATATTAATAAGTAGCATATCCATGGAAGAATATCCATAGTATATAGTGGATTTGGATAATATCTTACAAATGAAGACAGCTGTATTGTAAATGTCCTCTAAATATTGAACACTCCATACAGATTTTTTTAATATCATCCAATGAATAGCAACGAAGAAATTTTGAATGTTCTGGGAAACACAAGGTTAATGTCTTCACCCATTCTACATACACTACATCAAATTTTCTAGATTCTCTCACGAAAAAAGTATTAAATTATAAGCTAAAAAGTCAAGTTTGATGATTTTTTTTTAATTTCTGGTAAGTGAGATTTAAAATAGTACTGATAGGCTGAGAGTTTTGTCATTCCATGAATCTGATGAAGAGAAAGGGATAATGAAATGCATTATGAAATCTAAAGTTTAAGAAAGAATGGGTACTACTTTTGACTCCTTGAGTAAACTACTGTGATCCTAGCCTGAAAAATTCAGGTCTACGGAAGCTTGAGGATTTGTGTTCGGCTTCTTCTAGTTTTTTGGTGGTTTTGGTTGGTTGATTGGTTGATTTGGGTTTTCTTTCATTTTTTATTGTCTAAATGGCCCATGAACCATGTGGGTCAATTAGATTGAAGTTCTTGGATATATGAAGTCAAAATAGTAGATTTTCTAGGCTGTATTTGTCAATTCTTTTGGGTTATAAATGCAATCCTATTTGCCTCATACTTTGTTGCACAACATTGTCTTTTTTTACTTAGGTTGAAATACATCCACTCCATAATTAGTTCCTAGTGGAAAAAAAAACATACAAACCTATCAGGAATTAAAATCCAATGTTCCTTGTACCATGTACAGTTATCTTTGTCTAACTTCTGAGCATACATACTCTTATCCATGTGTATATGTAGAAAAGATTCAAATAATATCTGAAGTTGGAAGGTACCTATAAAGATCATTGAGTCCAATTTCATGCTTCTCACAGGACTAGCTAAATCTGAACCATATTCATCTTGCCATCAAGCCAGTGTCTCAGAACTCTTTCTACAAGGCTCCTCTCCATCTTCTCATCCTCCATTTTGCACGTGTAACCAGGATTATACCATTCCAGGTGGTGAATTTGATACTTGATTTTTTAAATTCATATGGATAGTGATTATTCAGCTCTCTAGAAATCTACATGTCTCTGTAAGACCTCTCTAGCTTTGAGGGCATCTGCAGCTCCTTCTAGTATCATTAATTGATTATCATTATTGGCATAATTAGTGCACATTTGATTTCTGCATCCAGAACATTTGTAAAAATATTAAAGAACATGTATATGTATATTCTTGTAGATATGCATGCACACATTTTTTATGTGTCTGTAGACATGCTTAGCAAACAGCTATATGCCTTGTGGCGATAAAATGCGGTAATAAGCATAGGCTTTAAGACACCTTGTTTCTGAATCAGCCTAAACATTTTCCTTTGAAAAGCTGTGTTGAATGTCATATTGATTAACTGAGCTCCAAAGGTGTGCACTTCATGTAGATAGGTTTGAACAACTAAAGGATATAAATGATTCTGAAGGTGAAAGAAACTGGGCACTTATCTCAATCAACAGTAAGCATTGCTGCTAGATGGTCCAGTCTACATTTTGAGCAAAAGGACAGAAACTGACAAAATTTTACTTGAATCATAAGCCCTTTTCTGAAAGCATACTCCTGAATGAGATGATTTACATGTACTTCTCTCTACAGGTTATGAACAGTATCCAGTCTGACAGTTCCTGTATGGATGTGTACATGGCAAGTATCTCAAGTTAAGTGGGTTTGTGTTATGTCAGGATAAAAGTGGAGCACTGTGGAATCAATTTGTGATGTTATTGTATTAACTGAGCAAGTTAGTGAAATGAACTGACAAGCACTTCATGAAGTTCAACAAAGGGGAATACAGAGTCCTTAACCTGGGGAAGAAGAAATCTGTGGGCCAACTGGAAACTGCTTTTTCAATAAAGTAGAAAGCAACTTTGCAGGATGTAGGAGTGCCAGTGTGTTTCATTTCACTGACCAACATATGTTTGCTTTCCTTGACCTGTGGACCCGATCATCCCCTACCAGCCGGAAGAAGATCCTATCACCTGACCCTCTGAAAAGCTATGTAACCCCTGTGTACCATGTGACCGGCCTCTTTTCCCTTGTGCATCCCTTCAAGAATAAACCTTGGAACAGAGCCAGGGGATCTGAGCCTCCTTTGTCTGCTTTTCGTGATCTCTCCTCACCCCATCTCTGACTGAGAGCTAGCCAGAGGTCGGAGATAGGGGAAAAAGAGGTTAGATCACCAGTGAACCAAAATTTTATCATAAGGCAGCAAATGTGCCCTTGTGGTAACAAAGATCAAGAGCTTCTGGATGTCGACACTCAGGAAGAGCATTAGCATTGGGATAAGTTAATTTTACCCTGTACTGGGCAGTGATGAAACCACTCCTGGGCTACTGTGATGTTCATTCTATGAAGTCGTGGGAAGAGCCAGAAGGGCCAAACCCAAAATTTGGGGCCGTGGTGCAGTTTATGATAAACATGGGAATGGCAAAACTGCTATTGATATTTTAGATCCTTCCAAAGACACTGAAACCGCATGCAAGACCAGAGCAGTTCATATTCTGAGTCTAGATTACAGTTTATTCATATCTATAAATAATATTTCTTTTATCTGAATAGCACACTAGTAGAGTTGCACTTTAATACAAAATGTAAATTAATAAAAGATGGACTCAGGTATCTGTTTCACTGAAATATATGTTTAAAGGCAATTATTTCAAATGTGTTTTTATTAATTAAAAAAGGTGATTTTCTGAAAACACAGTTATTAATTTCTAAGTTTTCAAAACTACAGTAATTCCACACTGATAAGCCACAGCTATTTCACTGAAGAATTGAACTGATCCCAGAAGAGTGGTTAATCACCAGGTGCGGCTTATTTATGGACAGATTCTGGTGAAATGCCAACCTGGAAGTGTGAGCTGGCCAGGGAGGGAGCTGCCACAGAGCTGCCGCGGAGCCGCTGCTGGGCAGGGAGCCGCCGCAGAACCGCTGCCAGGTGGGCAGTGAGCCGGTGACACTGGTGAATGGGAGGTGAGCCGCTGCTAGCTTCGCACGAGCAGCCCGGCTTTGCTGCGTTCGCGTAGCCATTCCGCCAAGCCAACTTTGCCGTTCGCATGGCCAGCCCGTCAGGCCGGCTTGGCCGCGTTTGCGTGGCCAGCCTGCCAAGCCGCCGCCGGATTCGCCAGTGAGCCACCACTTTTGAGCTGCACGGGGAGCTGCCGCCGCCAAGCAGGTGGGGAGCCGCGGCAGCCAGCATCGGGGGCAGGAGTGCCAGGGCCTGTGGCATGGGGAGGGTGCCTGGGGCTGCGTTTAAAGGCTTCATCGGTCTGTGAAAGCTGTTTGCAAATTGAGTACCTGACACCAAACCCCGCACTCACACGATTTGTTACTAACTCATTACTTTGTAGCACATGGATCCTCGCTTTTTTTAAAAAAAAAAAAATGCGGCTTATCACCCAGTGTGGCTTATTTATGGACAGATTCCATGGTCCTCCTGGTTACCCGGAAGTGCAGCTTATAACCAGGTGCATCTTATGAGTGTGAAATTACTGTAATATTTAAACATAAATTTATGTGGCTGAGAAAGGAAATGTATTTATTCAAGTTCTAAAACAAATGGCATCAGTGTGATTTTAGTTTTCTGAGATATCACAATCTTCATGAAGTAACAACCACTCAGATTTTCATTTTTTTTCCTGCCCCATTAGCAAACACCTAGATTCTGAATTGCTGTGAGTCCAAAGTCAAACAAAATACAGAAAGAAGCTCTCAGACAGCTTCTTAGCCTTCCCTTCAGACATCTTCTTAGCCTTCTGCACACTTTAATTTAAAAGCCAATGAGTTACTCTAAGGTATAACCATAAGTCAGCCTGAAGGAAATCTTATAGCTGTGTAGATGATGGAATGAAACTGTAACGCACAGATGGCTTCACTGTTACAAAAGTAATCAGCCTCTCAAGTCAACTATGGAAAACCGCACATTTTCCAGACATATATTAATATGCTCAAGTTTTTCTATGTGCATTAAAAAATGTGCAGTGAATTTAAATTAACTCAGTGAAATAAGTGTCACAATCATTAATACATAGACTTCTAGGGTCAAAAAGCCGACTTTTCTTGAAAATAATGGATTAAATCCCAAATATGAAGACAGCCTATTTCTTGTTCAAAGAAGGAAATGAAGATAGAATATTTGAAAAAGGGTACTGCATTGCGATATTCCATAATATCTTATAACTAGACAGAAAGAGACACATATATCATCATGTATATTAATAAGGCAGTAATTTGTTTGCATCTTGAACACTTTCTTTTTAATATTAAGAGGTAGTCTCAATATTCACAACTCTACTACTCTTGGTAATGGGGAATGGGAAAGAAATACTTGTGAAGTGCAGTTGCAACCTTTAATATAATCTTGAATATACAGATTGATTTTAAGGATTCACTTTCTTACTCGAAGCTACAGGGAGTGCCAATAAATACAAACAAACAAAAAACCCAAAACCAACCAACCAAACAAAAAATCATCAGATTTTGTGATTTAAGAGAAACATTTCTCTTCAAAAATAAAAAGTTTGTATGCCTGAATAATTAATTGCTCCTGTTTTTCTTAAAAGTTACTGAAGCTGTACAACATTTTTTATTTGAAAAAACCACATATGGAATTTGCAATGGATTGAATCTATGGATTGAATGAATATTTTAATGTTAGGTATGTTAGTTTTCGATAGACATGGAATCATGGATCCTAGAATGGTTTAGATTGAAATAGACCCTTAAATATCTTCTAGTCTAACCCTCTTTCCATGCAAAGTGATGCCAGCCCCTAGATAAGGTTGTCCAAAGCACCCTTCACCCTGATTTGAACGCTCCTAAGGACAGAGCTGTGGCATTCCAGTGACCAACATATGTTTGCTTTCCTTGACCTGTGGACCTTATCTAGCCCCCTACCAGCTGGAAGGAGATCCTATTACTTGCCCTTGACCATCCCCCTTTTCTTGAAAGCCATATAACCCTTGTGTACCATGTGACCTCCCTCTTTCTCTTCTGGACATCTTCAAGAATAAACCGTGGAACAGAGACAGGGCGTCTGAGCCTCCTTTTGTCTGCTTGTTCATGATCAGCCCCCACCCCATCTCTGACTGAGAGCTGGCTGGAAAGTCAGGGATTTGGGGTTAAAGGGGGGTAGTGTCACAGAGCATCCATAATATCCCTGTGCTGCCTCTCCCAGGGTCTCATCATGCTCACAGTAATTTCTTATTTATGTCCAATCTAAAGCTACTCCTTTTGAGTTTAAAACCTTTCCCCCTTGTCTTGTCACAACAGCTCCTGGTAAAAAGTCTCTCTCCACCTTTCTTACATGTCCTTAAAGACTGCAATAATATCTCCAAGGAGCTATCGAACTGCGCAAACCCTTGAGAAACAGCTCTCATTACTGGTTTCTCCTTGGACATTGTAACTATTTGGGAAAAGGGCCGTTTAGACAACTCTTCATCTACTCAATAGTCATCCATCAAAAACGTGTATCGCCAATTTAGGGAGAAGAATGTTGGTGATATTGGTAGCAGGAAAAGAATTTTGTATCTTGGAAACCACATGATAAACTAAAGTTCTTGTTATGAGTTAATATGCTTTAGAAAAATACAGTGAAGTTAGAACTCTTGCACAGTTTATGCTTTATTACTCCAATCATTTTTATTTGGGTCATGCCTTAGAATATGATAACAGTGCAAAATTTCTTCTCTAAAATACTTTTTAAACAAAAATTAACAGAAAAGCCTTTTCCCCAAATGCAGCATAAGTAGTTAATCGTAAAGACAAAGACAGGCAATGGAACAATACGGTAAGGTGTAATAGAGAGAAGAGGGGATATTGCAATGGAAGAGTAGGATGTTTCTATAATGTGAGAGGGATTCCATTCACAACATCTGAGTAAAAGGAGTTTTTTTTCACATTGCCATATAATAAAGAACCAGTAAGAAAATTATTGTCTATAAATAATATATAGAGGCAAATATATTCTGATGTTTGTAACTGCCTGTCATTGCAGAAAATTTGGGAGATTCACAGTTTTTTATTTGTTCTACTATGTTTCCCTTTTAAAAGTTGTGTTAAAAATCATGGTGAACAACAGGTCATTCACCCTCTAGTCCTTTTCAATTACTCCTAGGTAAAGCTCCTTGGATCGTCTGAATATATCCAATTATTTGTGTCTCAGTCAGGTGCACATAATGCACAAAGGGATAGCCAGACTTCTAGATGTAAAAACCTAGAACTAAGATATTTGTGGCTATGACTAGTTTGACTGAAAATGGTTTACTACCAAATGTATCATTCAGAACTCAAAGTTCTGGCAATTTTAGAACCTTAAAATGAAGCAATATGTAACAGAAATCCCAGGGAAGGGTCTTCTATTGAGAATTCCATTATCTGTTTACTCAAACTTGTGATTCTGCCCAGTGGCACATATGTATGCATTATATCTGATAATTAAGCCTTTAATTAACATTGGTAATACTAATTGTAAGTAAATAGATGTGGTATCAGTCTGTAAATACTGTTTTTTGCTAACTTTGTTAGTATCCAATTCACTTGATTAAATTATCTTGCTAAGCATTACTATAATGCTTTAGAACACTTTCAATTGCAGTCTATTAATAGCAGTTCAATTACTTTTATATTGCTTGTGTAATTTAGAACTAAATAGTGGCAACATTTACATTTTGTCTTTTAATAGCCTATTAAAGTTCTTAAAATATTTAAATTCAGAAATACTGATGAATTGTCTTATTTGAGGTGTAACTTGTTTGTGAAATACACATTAAAAATACTAAATAGGAAAAAAAGAACAGTCTTAGAAATAAACCAACAAAAAATACCAACACATAACATATAATAACAAACAACAATAGCCAACAACAAGATTTAAAAAAAGAGCATCTCAGTGAGTTAAGTACTGCAAGTTATTTGAAAGGATGTTTTTTATCTTTCAATATATTTTTAATCAGAAAAACAAGTAATGAAATATTGAATACATAATGAAATAATATTTTCCACCAGAATTTTCATGCATGAAATGCTCTCTTATCCTAGATTAAATCTCAAGGCCAGAAACTTTGCAGTGAAAACTATTTTTCACTTTCTCCATTCACTAAGAGGGAAATGAACTGCAAGAGAAATCCATTTTGGCACAAGTACTCAAAAATATAGCTTCTCGAGTGATTCAGAGTTGAATGAGGTGCACCACAACCTGAGACTTATTACAGTCCAACCACTAAAACACTGAAAGCTATTCATGTGGGACAAAGCAAGCAGCCACCGGCATAGAGAAAAAAATAGCAAAGTGTGAATATTTGTTGCGGAGCCATTCAGATACCTGAGCTTGTCCAGAGCGTTCATTACTTTTAGGAATTTTAATTTTCTGCATATCAGTCAGCAGACACAAGCAGATGTAGACAAAGATAAAACAACTTCCTGGCTTTTCTTTTCTTGCCATTAATCATTTTGCAACTTATCTGTGAATGGAAATCCCATTACTATCCAAGCAAAGTGTGCCTCATGCTTGCAAACAAAATTACTCTATATTGTTTTCCATCACTATGTTATCAATCATAGACATAAAGCTTGTAATGATAAGGTATGTATAGCTATAAGGTACTACTCAAACACTTAGAAAGGAACACTACATTCACCTATAATTCCATGACAGTGCAGCATTTAAAACAATCCCTGCATTCAGCCCCTGCCACACAATTTTTTTTTCTGTAATAGAATAGAGATGTATTTCTAGTGCTTTTGTTGTGCAAATTTGATTTTTTTAAATGAATTATTACTTCCTTTGTTTGTTTCTAAATGAAAAAGAACATCTCATGAGGGAGGTTGGATTTTAATCATCTGCTAGGAGCTATCATAAATACATTTATTCCAGACTATTTTCTTTTGTATAGTTGTTTTGCTGCTTTAGATTGTTTCCATGTTTGAGAGAAATTATATCTAACATCTTAGGAGAGGAAAAGCTGTCCTGATATGTTATGCCATCATAAGGGCTACCCTGTGGAATGGCTGCCAGTGCCTTAAGATATGTTGGAATATTAATTTGCCTTGTCTAGTAGTGTTGCTGAGAAGAGAAAAGATGGTAGAATAACTAAAAGATACCTCTAACAAAATACTTAAGGCTTGCTGTGATAGATAGAAGAAAAGAGCAAATGTGCATGTAAATGTTTTGATTTGGTTGGGTTTTGGTTTGGGTTTTTTGTTTGTTTGATTCTTGTTTTTTTTTGGTTTTCCTCTCCTGATCATTTATCTGAACAAAATCTTTACTAGGATATAGAGAGGATTGATGATATATCTTATTGTACAGCAGATTCATCTAGCCATTCGTAAGGGAACTTCAAAAGGTAGGGGCAATCATTAAGATAATGAAATTATATAATTTAGATATTTATTTTAAGATATTTTAACTATCATTCCCATATTGAATTATTTTCTTTTATTTGTGTCTGGTGAAATTCTGTTTATCCTCATGCTACAGATCTTTCACAGTTAAAACTAGCTTGAAAATACTAAAAGAAACCCCTGCATCACCTGAGCTGGCAACAATCAGATAAGAAATTGAGAGCTTCAGTTTATTATCCCTGAAAAAACTGTATGTACATATAAACACACACAGACAATTGCTATGAATTTTTGCATTAATGACACAGTATTCTTCTACAAATCATACCAGGGACTCTGTACTACATGAAATTTTAGAGTTCTCTTTCTTTCCTATAATGGTTCCAAATAGATTGAACAAAAAATGGAATATAAAATAATTTATTCAGCTAAAACTTATGGCAACTGATTTTCAAACACAACTTTGATCCACCTAGAATCATTGTGGAGCTTCTGTCAAGCATGAACCAGAAACTGAGGCTTGTGTTTATACTGATTTATAGGGAAGAAAATAATCCATGCTGTATACAGGGAATATTTCACATATTTACAGTTTTCAGGTGAGCCGTTTGCACAAGAAAATTTGAGTTCTATTCTTTCACTCTTTATCTGCCTGCAAACAATGGAATCAGTGTACTTTATACAAAAATGACAGACATGAAGAAAGGAAAAACATAGGGTGGGCAGACACTGATATCACTGAAAGGAGGTGATTAGATGTCAGTGTATTATACTCTCTGACCTTGGTCTTTAAGAAATGGCATATATGGAGGATGTAATGTTTAATACCAAATTTGCTTATTTTATCACATAATAATTCTTAGTTAACACAGTAATAAAGACTCCACTGAAACCATAATGCACATATAGCAAATTTCAATGCAGTACCTGAAAGGAGGTTGTAGTGAGATGGGGGTCAGTCTCATTTTCCAATTAACAAGCAATAGTACAAGAAGAAATTGCCATGAATTTTATGTCTTAGGGTTTTAGGTTTAGACATTAAGAAAAATTATCTTCCCTGAAAGGGTTGTCAAGCCTTGGAACAGGCTGCCCATGGAATGGTCAAGTCACCAGCCCTGGAGGGGTGTAAAAGATGGTAGACATGGCACTGAGGGACACCGTTTAATGGTGGACTTGGCAGTGCTGGGTTTACAGTTGGATTGATGATCCTAAGATATTTTCAAACCTAAATGTTTCTATGACTATGACACTGGGTGTCCCAAGTCACCATGAAGGATGAGGGTTGAAGCCAACTCAGGGCCATTTCCCTGTTTAAAAATACTTCCTTGATTGTGTAACAATTTTTATGTAATTTTGTATTATATGTTGAGATTAGTCACATATTCACACCCCTCTTGGATGTATGCTGGATTTGGATGACATAATTACACCACCAGATGATCCATTCAGTTTTGATTTAGTCCATTAATCCACCCAACTGACAAAAGTCTCTGAAGGGATATTCCAAACAGAAAATAGCTAAATGTTTTTACACTATCCCATATAGGTCTATTTGCACTTAAAAATGCTACTATTTTATTGGCCTTATTTTCTCATCCTTTAAGATCTTTTGAAATGGTTGCAGTAATGGTTACAAGTAATTTTAGTGTTTGTCTCCAAACCTGATTTCCACTTTCTTTGTACAGAATATTTACATTTAGACATATTTTACATTTAGCCTTTCAATTATGAATAAATTTAAAAGTAATTGAATAACATATGCTTTAAACATTTTGAGCAAAATGCAGTTTCTTATTAGACTGATTTTTGCCACTTAGTTCAATAAGCTTCAGTACACAACAAGCATTATTTTTCAAGGAAAAAAAAGAGCTGCTATTAAGAAAAAAAAATGTATTAGAGCAACAGATTTGGTGTTAGTAGTTTGTAGGGATAGTAAAACAAAAATATTCAAATCATAAAAGCATTTTTTAAAAGAAAAAATGGCTCAGTCTAATAATTTACATAAAATTAATGAAGCTTTATAATTTCTTTTCGAGCATTTGTTATAATACCTAGTATAAACATTCTAAGCTGTTATCCTTCCTTGGGAAATTGCAGTCATTATCTGGGACTAAAGAAAATCTGATAATAATGTCATTCATAGCTTTGGGATATCACTAGAATTAGATTCAGCACAGAAATTAGTGTTATTATGGGGCAAAAAAAGGCAAGTAACTCCAAAGAAAGGTAAAATGCAACTCTTAAGTTTAAACTTTAAATACTAATATATATATATATATATATATATAAATAACAACAACAATAAAACAGTTTAAGAGGGGAAAGACCACTCAGTGGCAACCACTGAGAACTTTTGTCTTTGTGTTTTTATTTTTTTGTCTTTTGGAAGTAATGCATTGTAAAGTGGGAGTTTACTCGAGCATAATCTCTGATTAGAATTTAAAATAAAATAGGTAGTCTACATTAATGACTTATTTTATTTTTATTTTTCAAAATGCCTTTTACAGAGCTCATTGACTGGAGAAGAAAGAATATACGAGCTAAATTTAAAAATTCTGTTAATGGAAAATATAACATTTTTGAGAATTATGGTAGAATAATAATCTGTGAGATGTGATCAAGAATGCAAATTAAAAAATAAGAATCTAAAAGTGAAAAATTTGGTCTGTCAGTTCCCAAATACTTTATTGCTGCAGTTTCAAACACTCTAAAGGTATATGCATCTTTTCCTGCACAGCCTGAAAGACCTTGAACTGGAAATCTGGAAAAGGTAAAAACTTTAACATTGTTGCAATTGAATTCTAAAGAGAAAACTTTCATGTCACATAGCCTGAAATAATGAAAGACATTGTTTTCCTGAAATTTTCTACCAAAATAATTCTATTATATGAAAAATGTAAAAGAAAATAAATTCAGAATTTGCTTTTCTTGGCATTATATAGGTTATTCATTTAACATAAGTGCTAAAACAACAACACTACTCCTTGGAATGATGGAAATAATAGCTTGAATATTTTCCATCTGGGGTTAGATTTCATATTACTTAGGTACATGATGAAAAAAGAGCTTATGACCATGATAATGATGAGGAAACTAATTTTACCAGATATTATTTTTTCAACTCATCACAAAGAGTAAACAATGTATTGAATCAGTAGGATGTTCTTCAGCTGGTATAGTAGGTTCCAAAACATAGATGTACAGGTATGTTAGCAAGAAAGAAATGGAGAAAAAATAAGATTCTGTAACAAATAGTATGTTGCAGAATCAGTTTGAATTTAACCCAGTAGTGATGTAAGTACTGATGGAGGAAGTTTGGAGACCACTACAAATAGGAAGAAATGTGTAGTGAGAGTCAACAGGCTGCAGCAGATGTAATAAAGTTCCTCCCAGTATCAGGCTTACGTGTCAAAGTTTTGGGGGACAGGAGGGGTGACCTCTGTGAGAAGAGGACAAGGGTTTCCTAGAGCAGAACACAAATGTTTCTGGTTCAGTAAATGATCTACCCCTGTAAAAATATAGTTAAGGGTAAAAATGCTGAGGAGCTGTGGTAAAAAAAGTGTGATAAACTCCCACAGACATTGGGGGCAGGGAAGAAGAAGAGGGAAAAGCAGGTGCTCAGACACCTGAGGAGAGATTCCCTTGCAACACATGTAGACACCATAGGGAAGCATGTCATGTAGAGGGCACCATGGCAGAGCAGATATGCATGCTGCAGCCCACACTGGAACAAGTGGATATGTCCTGAAGGCAGCTGCAGCCCATGGAGAACTCCTGCTGAAGGAAGTGTATTCTGAATTTCTACAGGAATGGGAACAACCCATATCAAAGGGAAAAGTTTGAGAAGCAAGGAATAGCAGAGAGCAGCTGTTATGAACTGGACTCAGACCCCTGTTTCCCCACCCCTGTGCACTGCTTGAGAAGGGTAGAAGGCAGCAGAGGCATATGAAGATGAAGGAGTGAAGTGGAGCCTGTGAAAAACAGGGGAGCGGCATAAACACAGTAATCAGGGAGACAAGATCTAATCAAATCTGTGATAAATAAGTTTAATAAACAGGTTTATTTTCTGTAGTAATCTTCCCTGTATTTCTTGACAGATAAGTGATTCAAGTTTTAAAGGGACATGGTAAGAGGGAATAGCTGTTTGCCATCTTGTAAAGATTTCTTTCTCTACCAGAAGTAGATGCGCCTTACTGAATTCCCTTCATTGGCTTGCCCAATGTGGCAATGACATTCCGTTGGTGTTCAGCAGAATATAAGGCAACACCAATTTACCTAATTGTGGCGTCATGTCGCATTGAGGGCATTATATACCACTAAGAAGCCAGACACCTTCAACAAGAGGTGGCAGAAGGCACGTTTATCCCCAGGCTGAGTCACCCTGGACAAAAGAGCACAATGATTGTGCACTTTCTGGATGAAGCCCTGGAAGAAGACACGATTTTTCTCTGTTTCTACAACAAAATCAAAACGCACATGAATCTTCCATTGAAAAATGTTGATTCATTCAACTTAAGCCTTTTTGGAAGAAAGTAACTTTTTCCTACTTAAGAGGTTTTGAGAACCTTAAAACTAAAAATATTTTGAAGTAAGTAAAGAAGAGAAGCATTTTCTCTCTTCTTAGAATGAGCTATTTTAAACTGACCAGTATTTAGCCAGATATAACTTTTCTTATTGAGGGTTACAGTAATTATTTACAAGGGAAATACTGAAAATAGTTAAGAACAGAATAAATAAAAGTAAGATATTTGTACTTGCCCCTTCCCTTCCCCTCATGTGAATGCTGAAAACCTCAACAAGGTCTCCCATTAGGCTCCTAGAGGGTGAACAAACAAGTGAGGTAGAGTTGCACAGCTGAACCGTGTCAGAGCACACCCTAAACACAGGTGACTAGAGCCCAAGGTGGGGCTGGAAATGTAGGAATACAAAAGGAATTACAGGGGAGAATACTTATAGGGAATTGGAGTTTCTTGATGCACTTGGGGCCTAAAATTAGAAAATTTCTAGAAGGCTTTAATGTGTCTGATTAGGCTTAACTGCAGTTTAATCTGTTTGTTTTGCACTTAAATAATCTTTGCAGCTAGTTTTTCTGTTAGTGTCTAACTAAAGTTCTGTTTCTTATTTTATTTTCTAAGTGCCTGTCAAAGAATTTGAATACCAAATCACTAAAAAAGTAAATGTTTCATCATTTAGGGGTTGTCATGTTGCATGAGCAATCAGGCTATATTCTTCTATTTAATGAATTATAAATTTGCTGCCAGGAAAAAGAAATCACCCATAAAATGAAGGTATTTTCAATTGCACCTGAAATACATATACAGAGGATGCATAAGACATCATTTTAATATTTTAGAAGCAGGTATCATGTCATTGGTCAGTTCTGCCCAGGGTGCATTTGTGGTTCAGGCATCTAAGTAAAAAGGTGGGACTAATTATTTTTATTTTGTCTAGGTTTGATGGGGAGAGGAGAAGATTTCAAGACATATTTAAAATGGAAGCTTTCATGTTATAAAAATGTCAGTTCTGCACTCATAATTTTCTTTAAAAGCAAAACCTTTTTTTCAAAATTATCTAGGTTTTTTTTAAAGCAGCTTCCTAATTAGAATGATGAATATCAGAGACTTTCCTTATTATGTTTATATGCTTAATTTAGCTGCTGCCAATAAATGATAAAACACAAATTTTGAACTAACTTCAAATAGTCAAGGCTTCAGTAGCTTCAGGCACGGGGGTTACCGCATGGAATCAGAGCAGACCTTTATCGTGCTCAGTATTACATTTTAAGAATTGTAGTGCCAATTCTTGTACGTATTTCTTGTCATAAGGAATTAATTCATTACCTTTATCATACCAATTTAAGTGGGTTTTATCAGTCATGAAATCATGTAGAAAAACATGTCAGTAGGGCTTCTAGTTGCTCTGAGATCCTAAACACCTCAGCACTGTGTTCTAGACTTTTTTCACTTACGTTCATGTTCTGCAACAATGTTTGGAAAATGGTTTGCTTTTGTCCTTTATGCTGCCACATATTTTTCTGTGAGCTGAAGGATTTATATAAAAGCCATCTTTTACTGAAACTCATGTAATACATGCTGTGTAAATTCCTTTGCTCCCCATCACTGTCTTCAAAACTGCTTTTTTCTTTTTTTTTTTTTTTCCCACAGCACTGAATGGGACTTTCCTGCATCATGAGAACAACTGCTTTTGTGACTCCAGTATTTGAAAGACAGGTAGTATTTGGTATTTATGACATATAAAATGGATTGTTTCATAGGCTTCCTGTGTCATGTTCTGACATTGCTTTCTGAGGGTGGGGAAAAAAGGAAAGGCACCGTATATTTTTCTTTTCACAGTCAGATATAGCTTGTGCTCTTACAAAAATTTCTGTCTCCAGACTAGCAGATTTGTCTTATCTGCTGCAAAAAAAATATTTTTCTGTCAGCAAACATTTCTTACAGTAATTTCACGATTATAAGCCGCATCTTTTTCATTGAAGAATCCAGCCTACGCCAGTAGTGCGGATAATCATCAGGTGCAGCTTATTTATGGACAATTTCTGGAAAAATACCAGACCAGAAGTGCAAGCTGGCCAGGGAGAGAGCTGCCACGGAGCCACAGCTGGCTGGGGAGCTGCCGTGGAGCTGCGGCCAGGCGGGCGGGGGGCGGGTGGGGAGTGGGCTTCATGGGGCGGCGGAGCTGCAAATGGGGTGGGTGGGCTGGGTGGCGGGGGAGCGCTGCTGCACAGTGTCACAGCTTGGGGCTGCCCCTCCACCTCGCCTCGGCTCTAGGCCACCGTGCGGCGTGGGGAGCTGCCATCGCAGCCAAGCAGGCGGGGAGCCAGAGCTGGTTTCGTGCGGTAAGGAGGTGGTGGGTGACTGGCTTTGAGTGTGCAGTGAGGGGGCGAGCCGCCAGCATCGCACGGCAAAGGGAGCCGCCACCACTGCTGAGCAGCCAGTGCTGGGGGTGGGAGTGCCAGGGCCCCCAGCATGGGGTGGGCTCCTGGGGCTGCGTTTAAAGGCTTTGCCAGTCTGTGAAAACTGTTTGCAAACTGAGCAACTTGACAGCAAACCCTGCGATTGTGTGATTTTGTTACTAACTCGTTACTTTGTTGCACATGGATCCTTGCTTTTAAAAAAAAAACAATGCGACTTGTATTGGGGGTGCTGGTTATATATGGACAAATCCCATGGCCTTTCTGGCTACCCGGATGTGCGGCTTATAATCAGGTGAGGCTTATAATTGTAAAATTACTGTACTTGATTTTTAACCCCTGTAATTACTTACTCAAAATTGAACTCATCAATATCCTACAAAAACCTTGTACTTGCAGTTTTGTATCAGGAGTTGAAGATGGTGCACATTCATGTAAAACTTACCATTTGCCATAAAAATAGATTTAAAAGACATTAATATAGTGAAGCACAAAAATAAATACAAGATCTGCACAGTAAAAATAATACAGTGAATATTCAAGTATGAATGTAAGTCTATGTATATTTTGCATACACTATATGTAAAATACTGTGATGTTAAATAGGAAACATTGATATGGAAGCATATTCTAAACTGCGTATTAAATACAAATTTTTAAAATCTTAGATGGATTTTTTGTTTATAAAGGTAAAATAAGAAGAAATTAACATTCTTCATTCTTTCACAAAATAGCCAACTTTTTTGAGTTCTGTTTCACATCTATTTTCTGTTCCTGACATCTGGGAAGCTCACTCCCTGCAAATGTATCAAGAGAAAGCATTTTCTGTTCTCATCCCACACCAGCTAGTACAAATGGTCCATCCAGAACTGAAGGAGAAAGAGGAAGTATAGGCAATCATCTCCTCACTCCTAGATAGTGATACGGAACCAGGAAAACAGACACAATAAGTTTCATCCCAAAAGGTGCAATAATTCATCCAACCCAGTGTAATTTTTTTTTTTTTTTCATTAGGCTATTTTCTAAGCCTACTTAAGCCCTACAGTGAAACACTGTACAGGAATAAATCTGTCATAAACACAGTATTGATAAAAAGTAAAGTTGAGAAAAGATTCAGGATACTAGTCTCATTTCAAACAGAAAAAACACAACCAACCAACCAGCCAACCAACCAACCAAAAAAAGCCAAAAACAACAACTACCCAAAAAAAAAAAAAATGCAATTTTGGCCAAAGGAGTAGTCATGTATTGAACAAATTCCACTCCCTCCTTTGTCTACTCTGACCAGCTTCATGACTATGACCAGCTTCATGACAAAGCCATTTAAAGCACAGAAAGCTTTATTCCATAAGCAAGTGAACATACGTTTTGAATAAAGGAACATCACTAGCCTTCCATACAGGGTAAATAGCTATCACCACCTGCCGAAAGTAACAGCAGCATGCACATTGCTAAAAGCAGTCCTATAAAACAGTTCAAACATCATCTCAAATGCTTTTATGTTAATTAGCAGCTGATGTCTGTTAGCAAGATGTCGTATCTTTTCTGGAGAGAACTAACAAATCTCACATGAACTTTTTGGCTAAACGTGAGTGATTTTTGGAGATTAATATTTCTTTTCAACACTAATAACTTCAAGTAAAATCCAGAAACACATCCACTACAACTTAGCTAGAACACCTTGCCTAAGAACATTCAGCTACATGACTGTTTTCACCTTTCATCTGTATTTGTAATGCACATCTATTTGGATGTCATTGACTGAAAATAGGAAATTTTCCTAGTTATGTCATCCAAATAAAGGCTCAAATTCCCTCCTTGTTTTCAATCCTTTTTCAGTTTCTTCAGGCAATAGCCTTCTATATTTTTTTATATTTTTGAAATATTTTTACTAAATACTGATAGTATTTAATAGTTCTCTATCAAAACTGACCTCTTTTTATCTCTATACCTTCAGTCTAGCAGATTAGTTTCTCAAAAGACTCTTGGATATGTTTTCCTTGTTTGTTTGGTCCCCTTACCATGTGTCCTGGTTTAACCTGGGATAGAGATAATTTATTCTCAGTAGCTGTTACAGTGCTGTTTTTTGGATTTGGATGGAAAATGGTGCTGATAACACAGTGATTTCTTGGGTTTTGCTAAGTCATGTTTCTCCTAACCTGAGGACTCTTTGTCGTTCCTTGTCTCATGCTCTGCCAGTGAAGAGCCACACAAAGGAAACTGGGAGGGAGCCTATCTGGGAGAGGTGATCCAAACTGTCCAAAGAGATATTTCACATCATGGAGCACCATACCTGGTTCTTGACGGGGGTTACCTGGAAGACAAACAGATCTGGGTTCAGGAAGGGGCATCAGGAGTCAGTCAGCAGATAGCAAGCAATTGTATCATGCATCACTTGCTTGTTTCCGTTTTATTATCATTATTTTTTATCATCATCATCATTTACCACTATTACTATATTGTACTTCATTTTCAGTTCTCAATTATTAAACTGTTCTTATCTCGACATGCAAATTTTTTCGATTCTCCTCTCCATTCCACTGGGGGTGGGGAGGAGAGGTTGTTGAGCAACTGGCTTTTCAGCTGGGCTTAAAACCATGACATGAGGTCCTGTTAATTCTAAGGACATTTGTTTCAGGAACACAAGTAGATAGGAAATATGGCTAAGCATAACTCAAACACACTTGAATGGACTGGCAGTATCATGTAAAGGAATATATACCAAAAAGAACTTCAAATAATGGTAATGTCACTGACAAACTAGAAGTTAGCCTTCACTTCTCTCAAGTACATATTTTTGATATTTTTTTAAGTAGCCAATGTATGCTAGATGTTGTTATATTTGTTATATAAACACGTGAGATAAGCTGTAGAGATTTAGAAAAACTTTGGGGCCTTTGTTTTAATCTATGTACTCATATTCATTTAATAACTCCCAGCAATTATTTTTATGAGTTCACAATAGAATGATAGATCAGTTCCTTAACAACTATAAATAACCTAGTTACCTCATAATAATTTCAAAAGAATGTTTCATTCTCCTTAAATGCTCCGCCTTCCAACATCAACATTTGACATAATCTCTAATTTATTCCTTATGATATGTGAAGATAATTGATTTTTCTTCACAGAAATTATATGCAGATTTTTTAAAACAAAATGAAGAAGTGAAAGGAATTCTTTTTAATGCACCTAACAGATCAAATATTTGAGTCTTCTCCCTGTATCTTTCATATTTCCTCTCATACATCATTGTTAATAGCTTATGGGACTGATTTAGGATTTTTTTTCTTTTTCTTTTTTTTCAGATAGATGCTTCATTTTCCCAACAAATTGCAAAACCTTTTCATCCTATAAAAATCTTATGATCCCATAAAATCAATTCTTATTAATATATTTTTAAATTTTTATATGGTATGATTCTACCAATAAAGTAACCTTTTATTTCTTCCATAGTTTTACTGGCCTATCTTAACAAAAATCTGAAGTGTGGTCAGCTAAAAGTACTTGCCTGCATAAATCTATATTGCTGTTCTAGGAGATGTTACACAGAGTTATTCGCACATTTCATCTGCTCTAAATGTGAGAGATGTCAGTGGAAATATCTTGTGTGTCTTTATGGCTTCATGATGTGTTACCAAACTAAATGATACTAATGGATTTGACTAGGTCAGTCACAGAACATCGAAGCCTATCTACACTTTAAAACTCTTTAAAACACAGCAGGCAGTTCACCTGAATATTGTCTCCTGCTCAGCATGGAAGATTACAGTGTGATTATGAGCATATATGACCATGAAGGGGATCCTTAAAGGTAACACAAATTTATACACAAACCAAGGTATATTTAAATGGACTTCAACTTCTATTGCAGTCACACGCACCTATTAATTTATACAGTACATTATTTGTTTGATTCCTTGTGTTTTGCCCTCTGAGCACAATATGAGTCAGATAGGTGGTTTTCTACCACTTGAATGTATGAGGAAGAAAACTCATAGTATCACTATGGAGCATTCAGACGTAATCTCATGTGTCAAGCTCTCATCGTCCCTGTTTAATTCAATTTACGCATTATACATTTTTGTCTCTAACTTGGGATTAAACATGCAAAAGCAGGAAAACAATTTTTAAATATAATTATTCTAAATGAGTTTCAGCTTTGCTGCTATTTCAGACTTTTCAGTTTTCACCTGGCCATGTGAAGATAATCTCTCTGGAGACATTTACATCATCTCAGTCCATACCCCTAAATATTGAGTTTTAAAAGAGCATGATAACCTTCTTCCTGTAATGTAGACATTTGTAACTGTAGCTAAGAATTTCTCCCTAGGTATACTTGTTTCCTCTCCCTTGAGAATAATGGATACGATAATTATTGATAATATAGGTATCTGTTCAAGTGTAACAAATTCCAGAAAAAAAATGAGCATTTTATATCCCTTTTGTTCATGGGTATGCAATAAAAAACAAAATTCCTTAACAAAACAGTTATCCAAGAGGATACTGCTTACTATTTATTGAGTTATTTGTGTTTGTCCTGTAATTCACTAAACAAAGAAAATAGTTACATGGTGTATTATTTGAAAACTAAAACATATACAAGTAAAGATAATGACTATGAAATAAGAGTCTACTTAAGCAGAATGGTTGACATGGAGATATATGTAAAACATTTCTGACATTAATTGTACCCAGTAACAACCTTCAAGATCAAGCAGACATTGATATTCACAGAGCACATTCACTGCAGCCACAGAGCCTTCAGAGAAGCTCATCTAGTAACGGAAATAGAAATGGAAAATAATGACCTGCCTGAATTAACAAGGGGATGCCTGTGGAATAATTTTCTTTTATACATCAACATATTGACACTGATATTTAAACAGAATGATCCATCTCACTCTCTAAAATGACCTACTGATTTTAGAAAAGTTATAAAGAAACAGTTACTATTTTTTGTCTTTGGAGGATAGCAAGACAGCAGTATCCCCTGTATTAAGGTAGCCAGTGTATATTTTTTTCTTTCAGAAGAGAAAGAAAATATATATGTGCAGTGGATTGACCTTGTCTGGGCACCAGATGTCCATCAAGTTGCTCTCTCACTTCCCAGTGAGACAGGGGAGAGAAAATAAGATAGAAAACAACTTATAGGTTGCAATAAGGCAGTTTACTAAAGAGAGAAAAAAAAAAAGAAAAAAAAAAAAAGTGAAAGCTTGCATAACCAATGGGAAAAAATCATCTCTACTTCCCTTCAGTGAGCAATGTTCAGCCACTTGTCAGGAAGCAGGGCTTCAGCAAACATAGTGGTTGCTCAGGAAGAAAAACACTGTAGAATAAAAAATGCACCCCATTCTTCCTCCCTCCCTTAGATTTAATATCTGAGTTGACAACATGTGGTGTGGAATACCCCTTTGGTTAATTTGGGTCAGCTGGCCTGGCTGTGTCCCCTCCCAGGATCTAGCCATACCCAGCCCCTTGATGGAGGCAGTGTTGAGAGCCAGCATTGATGCTGTGTCAGCCCTGCTCAACAGTATCCAAGGCCCTGGGATGTTATCAGCACCTTTCCTGCTACCAGTGCACAGCTCAGCGCTGTGAGGACTCCTAAGGGAAAATGAGCTCCATCCCAGCCAGACCCAATACAACGTGACATCTTGGTGCACTGGAATACCTGAAAATGACTGAGACTCTCTGTGTATAATGTACTTTTAAGCTGTAATTCATTCCAAAAGCTGTAAGTCCGTCCAATGAGAAAATATTTTTCTAAACTAGACAGGATTGAGGCCAGGCTCTGATACAAGGGGAGGGACTCCTGCCCACGGCAGGGGGCATTGAAACTGGATCTTTGATCTCTTCTAACTTGAGTTATTATTCTATATATATGAAGCCGGAGGAAAACAAACTAAAAAATCTCTTGAGTTTATGAATGCAATATACAGTAATTTCATGATTATAAGCCACACCTTTTTCATTGGAGAATCCAGCCTACCCAAGTAGTGAAGCTTATATTCAGATGCGGCTTATCTATGGACAAATCCCAATGAAATGCCAACCCAGAAGTGAGAGGCAGCTGGGGAGGGCGCCTGGAGCTGCCTTTAAAGGCTTCACTATGAAAACTGTTGCAACTTGAGCACCTGACACCAAACCCTGCGCTGGTGTGATTCTGTTACTAATTTGTTACTTTGTCCTCACTTAAAAAAAAAAAAAAAAAAAAAAAGGAAAAAAAAAAGTGCGGCTTATGTATGGACAAATCCCGTGGTCTACCCAGCTATCGGGAGGTGCAGCTTATAATTGTGAAATTACTGTATTTAATACTATTTCATTAACAGTTTGAGAAAACTATTTTTATCTTCCAAGAAGTTATTTATACACCCGTGTTAGATTAAAATATTCTGAGTTTGAGTCAGAAACTTAAAGGCATCTTGAGAATAACTGGGAACTCAGAAAACTGGTTCCACAGTTTTAATCATAGGCTGAGCCAATATAAAATATTCTTATAATGTCTCTGTAAATTTACTATTTCCTAACTTTAAAGGTCAGCAAGGACTCAGGCCAAGCCCCTCCCACTGATGCATGGTGGAAAGATGAGAGGCAATGGAAAGAGAATGAAAACACTCACCTTGGAAGCAGTCAGTCAATGCAGCAAGTTTTTGCAAGAAAATTGCTTAGATCATTTTCAAGATCTAACTGGATAAAACCCTGAGCTACTTGGTTTTGTCTCAGAACTGCCCCTACATTGAATAGGTGGGTGGACAAGAAATCTCCAGAGGCATCTTCTTAATTGAATTATCCTGTGGACTTACGGTGTTCAGGAAAGGAGTCAGGCTTTATTTTTAACTGAAAAGTTCTTAGAGAAGGAAACAGTGCTGAGGAATTTCCAGGTTGCTTTTATTGCATAGTGACAACAACTGTGTCTGTACAACTAAACAAGATATGTAAAATCAACAAATTTTCAGGGATTCTGTTAATTCTAAAAATTCCCAAAAATACATTTTGAAGGCCTTGTGAGGTAATGTCATTCATTATTTTTCTGTCATTTCAGCATTTATAGTAAATTTTATTCTCTGCATATGTAAGAGTTCTAGAAGTGAAAGCATGGATCTGCTTCTGAAAAATAATTCTTAAAAATCTAGTCTTGCTTTATTATGGGGAATTCTTCTGTGTTTAAATATGTTTTAGTTTCATTTGCTTGTTTGCCAAGTAGTCTTAGAAAATGGTTAAAAATATTGCTAATCTCTTCAAAGCTTGTTTCAGCTGCCTCTAATTTTCTTGTTGCATGTGTTTTGTAAGAGTCTGCTATAATTAGATATGGGCTAGTGGATGGTTCTGAAAAGCTTAACACTCCAGGCAAAGAAAGTGTCTTAAAACAATAAGAAGAGGTTACTGAATAAAAATCTGCTTTTACCTATGGAAAAGAAAACTGCCACATTCTAACAAGGTTTTTTTCAACTTTTAAAAAATTTATTTCTACTAAGTGTTCTTAGAAGTCTTAAATAACCTTTATTATTAGAAAACAAAAGGACAATATTCTCAATAATTACAGGAACATTTAAGCTACATGAACAAGTTTGATTTTTAAAACAATTTCAGGGGATGTCCTGGTTTTCTTTCTTCAAATATGGTAATTACCTAGAAGCAAATAAGACTGTTTCCTTCAGAAATGCTAGATTTGTGCTATAGTAAGAGCATCCCCTTCTGTTGGAGAGAAAAAGACAAGTCAACAGTGACAGATATTTAGGCAAATTGGCAGTAGTGTTAATTATTTTCTTTTCCTAAGTGTGTACACATTTCTTTGTTTCCAATATAGTTCTGAGTCTCTGCAGGAAGATTGAAACTAAACCAGTCCACAAAACAGACTCAGATGCTGGGCCGGGTCTTGCTTTTGTGGCCCTGACATGATTTTGTGTGGGCTAACCAGCATTTTTCCTAGCAACTGCAAAGCCTGATTTACTGGGAGAGGTCACCATCCATCAGCTCAGAGAAAGCAGAGCTGCTATTTCAGACTTGGACTCAGTATGTGGCTTTGGCTTAATGTTTCTAATAAAAATAGCAAGGAAGACTGACTCAAGGAACACCGCCAGAAAAGGTACAATGGACCATGCGCCCTGTGGGGTCTCATCATGATGCCAGGCTCCCCAGCACAAAACCAGAGAGCTAGAATGCTTCCAGGTGTGTAAATGCAGCTTGAATGCAGACATAAAAATATTTTTGGTGGAACAGAAGAGTAATAATATTACTTAAAACAACAATCATTAATACTATTCAGTAATGTTACCAGTAGTAATCAACTAAAAAAATCTTTAAAAACAATGAGCGCCGAAAAAAATTCTAAAAATGTCTATTCAAATGCAGTAAAAAATGAGGAAATCAAAAGTTTCACTATATTGCTTGAGAGTCGATGGCTTTTCCTTAGTTGCCTTTTTAACCATATATCTCCATATAGCAAGCACAAATCTACCCATAAACTGCCAACTATTCTTCTTTTAGCATAAATGGAATTTTACTGAATTGAGTAAGATTCTTGAATTTTACTTTTAATGCCTATAGTTTCTTGGATGAATTCACTTAGTTGTAAGAACTATTACATTTTTGTTAAAGGTTTCTGCAGATAAATAAGAAAGCAGCTGAGAACAACTGCCAGATAGTAGTGATAAATGGCTTAATATTCTCAATGAGAAGAGTATTAATTTTTTAAAATTCTTTTATCTAATTATGTAGATATATAATTCCATGCATACAACAGCATTTTCCAACTTCCTGGTTTTAATGCTAAATAATAAAAAATAAATGTTTAGATTTAGTATATAAGTAGTTAGAAACAGCAATTGAGAATTACAAGCTGAAATCAGTTCAGATACCCCACTGATCAAGATGCACATTGTTTTATAATCTTCATTACATCCAAATACAGTTTTATTCCATGTCGCTGCTTACAGAACAAATTCTTTTAAGTCACATTTGAAAGATCTGAAACCATCTGCAAATTTCATAATGCAATAATTCTGCTTGACACATTGTTTAACTAAGCTTATGTAATGCATAAATTATTATGGGGTTGAGAAGATTTTCTGGTGCTCCTTTTAAAATATTATTAATTATAAGGGGTTGTTTTCTTGTTGTTGATTATATTATCTTATTTTGAAATATTACACAAAAATGAATCAAAACAAATTATAACTTTTCTATCAAATACGTAAGTGTGTGTCAGGGCTTTTTAATACACAAATACATAAAATTAATGTATATAAATATCTGCTTTTGCATTTAGCAGATACAGCTGCTAGACATCTTCACTTTCATTCATTAGTCATTGAGATTACTCTTTTCCTGACTATCTCCATGATTAATATCTGATGAAGAGTGCAGAGAAAGTAGGATGAACCTGTGAAGCTGTGCAGAAAGTTTCTAGAACTTATTTCTCCTGTAGAAGTCTGATTGTGGTATTATTCTCAAAGTTATACATGTACTCCAGAATTTTTTGTACTTTTTCTGAAGAAAAGGTCTCCATAGCTTCTCTTCTTTATATGTATTAGAAAAACAAAAGCTTAATTCTTTTCAGCCTTTCCTTATGATTATTAAGAAATGCCTCTGCCCAAAATGAGGTGAGACCATATGCTGAAATCAATGCAGATTTTATTTAACAGTAATTGAAAGAAAAGGGAGAAATAAGAAAGAGGCAGGGGGGAGAGTGAGAGAGAGTAAGATTAAACAGAATAAACAGAAGGTAGTCTTCAGTGTCCTGCAGATTCCTCTTCACCCTGCTCTTCTCAGTGGCAAGGGTCCCAGAGTAGTTTTTCTGGAGATATCACCTTTGTACAGTCCAAGTTTTGGGTATCCACAGATATAGATGCCATTGCCATAACTTGTGATGGCATGCATATAAGCAGTTGTTTCCTTTCCGACAGATTTCCACAGAGGGAATACTTATCTGGATACGTTAACTAGGAAGATATCCAGACCTGTCTCTCCAGGCCTGGAAGTAGTGCCCTTCTGTTGCAAAGTTCTCTCTTTTGTGCTTACCTCAAGTTACCACTTCAGTGATATAACTTATGGTGAGTTCCTTCTGTGGCCATGACAGTGTCTTGAGATAGGCAAGTGCATTCTTGATACCTTTACCATCTTCAAGTTGAGGTAGTTAATATAAATTTTAATTTATGAAACATTCTTTAAAATTTGCTGCAGATGAGAGAAAGAATTAACAGTCTTAGGAAGCAACAGGATAGCAAACAAAACCCAAGCAAATAAACCAAAACTGCACTCCAGAAGTCTAAAAGCTTTATGCGAAAGGAAAATATTTTATTTAAGGATAGCAATGGTTAGATGAAATAGAGTAGATAGAGCACATGGATTGTAAATAAATTTAGCTAGGTTACACCTTGGTACAACCAGTGTCATGAGGTCATCAATGCTAACTATCTACTAAAAAAATCTCAGGAATTACTGTGTCCTCTATGAATGATTATTCTTACAAACAGTGCTTGGGTACTCAGGTTTTTTTGCCCAAAAATATGTTGGTTGTCTAGACTATCTAACCTAGGTTGCAAGTTGAACTATTCCAATTCATCTTAAGGATAGTAAATATTTCTTTATATAAATACAGCCATAAAGTATAGTACTAAACCACTTGACTGATAATAAAAAAATGATATCAGTTTCTTCTGTCAAATAAGGAATATATTTTAAAGAGTCACAGTTGAGCTGACCAAATTTTCTCCCTACAGTGGCCCACAGCATCTCTGTAGTCCTCCAATGTTGTCCATCTTTGCTTACAAAGTGCATATACTTTCCTTTTCCACCTAAGTTCTAGATGAATATTACTGTTTAGACAAGACTACATTCTACATTGCTTACTTGAGTTCTGAAACTTTGAATTTACACTCTCTCCTTTGTAGGTTAGGTTGAATTTAAGGCTGAAGTTTGTTGTCCTAGGGTACTACATATTTGAAGAACTGTTGTAAAATAAAGAGGAATGAATTCATACACCCTCTGGTAGAAGCAAACTTTTAGTCCAGATTTTATATGTCTGGGAACTGTTTTGACAAGCAGGGGAAAAAATGTGTTAGACCTTATTTGCAAATGTTTTGAAATCAACAACTGTAGCTGACTGTATAATCAGATGTGACTCATAGAACATACATACAGTCAGATAATCCCCCAGGCCATTTTTATTTGGTTTCTCAGTAAATGTGTACAAGCATTTAAACTTTCCACTGAAATGTCTCATTTTCCTATTCAATGACTAGAAAAATCCTCACATTCCAAATTGTCCTCAGGAGGCCATCAGGAGTCCTTAACACTGTGTGCTGCCTATACAATCAATGTGCATATTTTGTAGGCACAGAAACATCTGAATTAGGTGACTAATTTAGTAACCTAGATTTAATTTGCACAGTGTTAAAGAGCTTTTATTTCAGCATAATATACAAGATGATATATAAAAGGCCAAAATGAGAGATTTTTCACTCTAATATTTTAATTAAGAAAGACTCTAAAAGGAATTGTCCGAGTGATATAACTCCCTTTCCTGGTGTCATGGTTTAGGAATGGTATTCTCCAATTTAATACGCCTACTAAAACCACATCACCACTGACCTCCTCTCCCGTTTTAATTGGAAGCACAAAAGGAAAAGATCATGGGTTGAGATAAGAACAATTTTCTGGAAACAGCAATGAGATAAAAAAACAATCAGTAACAACAGTATTAATAACAAAAGGTATAAGACAAATAAAAACTTTACAGAGAAATAAACCCAACGATAAGCAATAAGGGACCAATCCACTCACCAAATTTCTCCACCTCAAGGATCACCCTTCTTCTCAGAATGTAGTCTCCCCCCCTAACCCCAGCAATGATGTGATGTATTTAATAACATATGGGGCCTAGGTACATCCCCTCAAACACTGCCCCTCTCAGCTACTGCAAAACATTTCCCCTATCCAGGCCAAAACCAGGACACTTGCATTTTTTGAACCAAAAATTCATCCATTAATATAGATTTTATCTTCTGCTGAAAGGAGGAGCAGTAATTGTTGTCCAGAAGTCATTTTTTTTGTTATTAGCTGATATTACTGAACCATGAAACTGCTCACCCACTTCTCTTAGAAAGCAAGAGCATTTTCTTGTGTTTCATGAAACCATCCAATTTTAAACTAACAGAAAAAAATTATATTAATGAGAAATGAAGGTACAAACTATTTCCTAAGAGATGTTTGTAATTTCATAGAATAATTTACAATTCTATTAAGTTGTTGGTTCACATAAATGTCTATAAAATTTTACAGGCAGTCTGTTCTCAGGATGTTACTGTCTAAATTAAATAGAACCTTACTTGCTGTGTTCTGCAGGTCAGATAAACTAAGGAAACATCCAGGATCAAAAAATCACCCAATTAACATGATATTAATAATTTGTTAAGCAGGTATGTTAACAGAGATTAGCAGTAGAGCCTTTAAAATTGTGAAAATGAAGTGATGTAAAATACATAGGAAGTAGTAGTTGGACTTGCCTAGGGATTAAGTCTAGTACTTCAGAATTGTCTTCTGAATAATTTTTTTTTTCAGATGCATTATATTATCTTTGTTTCCCTGTAATCTAAAAAAACCTTAGAGTTTCAAGATAATCAACATTCCTATCAAATTTAGACACTAAAAGGCTAGTCACAATATCTGACCAATTTTAGGACAACTTTCAATGCTCAAAATCTCTTAGACGCAAACACTCTACCCTTTAAACAAAACTGTCATTCACACAGTCAAACTTAAGCTACAGAAGATATGCACATTCCATATGAGAAGGCGGAATATGCTTAATAGGAATAAATAAATTTTAAAAAGAAAAATAAATTTAAAAAAGAAAAAAAATAAATAATTTGTATAAAAATAGGTAGAGATTGTTTTAAAAAGCCTAACATCTCATAAATCTGTAACATTACCTCTGAAAATAAATAAATAAATAAATCTTTTTACTACGTTGTAACAATACTGTGGTTACTGCTAATAGTCATCCTATAGGATCATAGAAACACTTAGGCTGGAAAAAACCTTTAAGATCATCTAATTCAACCTTTAATCCAGCACTGATATGTCCAGTAATAAAGCATCTCTCTAAGTGCAGTATCTACATTCTTTTAAATACTTCCAGTGAGTTAAAAGTAATCAACTTCCTCCCTAGGCAGCCTGTTTCAATGCTTGATAAACCTCTTCCCACAGAACTTTTTCCTACATTCCTCAATCTCTGGCACAACTTGAGACTGCTTCCTCTTGTCCTATTATTTGCTACGTGGAAGAAAAGATCAACCCTTTTCTCTCTACAACGTCCTTTTAGGTATTTATAAAGATAAAAATGTTCTACCTTGAGTTTCTTTTCCTGCAGATGAGGGCTCATTAAGACTTGTACTCCAGGCCCTTCCCCAGATCCATTGTTCTTCACTGGACACTCTCTGGCACCTCAATATCTGTCTTACAGTGTGAGCCTACAGCTGGACACAGGATTCAAGGTGTGGCCTCACCAGTGCCAAGTGCAGGGTGGCAATCCTGCTGGCCAAATAATTTCTGATATGGTCCAGGTTGCCATTGGCCTTATTGGCCACCTGGGGCCTCTTCTGGCTCATGGGGACTCTGCTTGTTCATGTTCAACCACTTTCAACCAGCCCTCTCAGCTCTTTTTCCTCAGCAGCTTTCCAGCCACAATTCCCCCAACCTGCAGTGATGCAGGGAGCTGCTCTGACACAAAGGCAGGTCCTGGCACTTCACCTTATCGAACATGATACAGTTGGCCTTTGCCCTTCCACTTGTCCAGAATCCTCTGCAGAGCCTTCCTACTCTCCAACAAATCTGTACTCCTGCCCAGCTTAGTTTCATCTGTGAAATTACTGGAAGCATACTCTATTCCCTCATCCAGATCATTGAAAAAATTATGGAACAGAACTGGCCCCAGTACTGAACCCATATGGGGGCAGCCTGTCAGCACCTTTAGAATTTCCTTCTTGAAAAATATTTAGGCTTTCAATCTCCCTTGCCCTTTAGAATTGTGTCCTAAGGAACCCTTTCAACCAGTCCCTTAAGCCCATCAAAAGTCAAAGGAAGAAGTTCTGCTGGCACCCCTTGAAGAATTGAAAACACTGTGATTTCATGATTGCTGTGCCCAAGAAAGGCCCCAGCCATCATATCACTCTCAAGCCCTTCTGTGTTCACAATTAACAGGTCCAGTAGAGCATCTACCTTAGTTGGTTCAGCCACTGGCAGTGTTAGGAACTTCCACACACTCCAGGTATCACCCTGGCTGTTTTCTCTCCTCTGTACTCTCTTTGCAGCAGGCATCTTGGAAACTGAAACTTCCCATGAGAACAATGGCTAGTGATAATGAGACTTCTCCCAGCAACTTATTGACTGGCTTATGGCTCAGAATAAGGAATATTAACATAATTTTCTTAATCATAAAACACATTAATAAACTGCTGATACTAAGTTTTTAAGACAGTCAGTCATCACACGATTTATCTACAAGGTTAGAAACAGCTTAGGAAGTGGGATATGAACCCAGGATTCCTTACTGTGCATGCATCTTCATTCTAAGGTCATTCTGGTTTGAACTAACCCTGATTTGAACTCCTCCAACTGAAACAGATGCAAATTGACTCTTCAAATCCCTGGCTTCCACCTGTTTAACAGTATAAACTTATCTACTTCTGGTTTTTCTGTAAATGTATCAAACCTAGATTTAAATCTCTTCATGTAAAATTGAGTCACCGACCTTGTTGGGATGCATTTGACGCTCTTTGAGATGCTTTCCTGTGTTTTACAGCTGCATTGGGCTGTAGCCCATTGTACAAGATGCGTAATGAGGAAATAAATGACAATCGGACTTTAAAATGCATTTCATAATATGCCTTTTTGATGACCTTTTAATAATGCAACAATGCTGATTTAAGTTCCAAATAACGTAGTTTTATTATTTATGCATTATAAGCATTAATAATTTATTAATTTCACATTCTTTATAACATGCTGTAAACTATCTGAAATTGAAATGAAAAGTTTTTGAAAATGCTTATTGCATTTCATGTAAAGACTTATAGAGCCCTCAAACACTGAAAATCTTAATGTTAAAAAAGACCAAAATTCTCTTGCACACGAAGACTGACTTCTGGCCAAAAACCCACCACAAATTCATAGGTTTCAGATGTTCCGTCCTATTGGAGCATGAGTTGAATGTTATAGAATGCTCCCAATTTCATTTTAGACACAACTATATCTTGCCTGCACACCAGGCAGAGCGTGGGTTTTCTGAGGTTCCTATGTCTTTTCTGCCAGGACAATGGAGTTATCTCAGATATTTGATGGTTCAAATTGGAGTAGATATCTAAATTTAGGCACTTAAAATTCTCCCTTAAAACCCTAACTTGGGAGTGGTTCTGCCTGAACAGAAATGCCTTTAAATAACCTTTTTGGTTTTGTTACTATGTCTGTCCATCACACAGCTCAAACCCTAGCTGATTGATTGCACATTCTGCAGGAAAAATGTGGTTTTCCATTGCTTAATCTTGAGTGGGTGTATTAAATAGAAATTTTATTTTTTGGGGTAAGTGATTTTAGAAGCAGTACTGTATAAACAGTAACATTTTTTAATTTTTAAATAAGAAAACAACTTATTCCATTTTGTAAAGATGTAGTGTTTATATGTGCCCTGTGTGCTTTGATAGCAGCTTAGGCTCTTGGGAGTATTCAAATGAATTTAATATTAAATAAAGCATGTCTAGGAAGCTACTGGGGTGTGATGTTTGAATTGCTATATTTCAATTGTCTAGCTCTTTTCTAAATCTGACTGAAGTTCTCTAGGAAGAAAAAAAATTAAGAATGTGGAAATAATATTTTATTTTTGTTTTCTTTATTGACTGAAAAATTGCTACAAAATGATAAAATAATTTTACTTAAATGTATATCTATTTTGACATAATTTATTTATTTAAAAACCTAAAATATTTTATTTAAAAACCTGATTTTTTTTAAAGGCAGTCCTAAGAAGCAAAACATTTTTGATCTGTACAGAATCTGCATTTAATCCATTTAATAATAATAATTGTGCATTGCAGCAAGTTGGGTATTATAGCAAGCTTATATTAGAATGTCAGTAACAAAATCACCTTAATGCCCCTTGATTGATGCATTAAATCACATTTTTTACAGGTTTAAAATAAGAACACAAATAGCAATATTTCCTCTGTAATTTTTATGGTGACTCACATGAGGGCAGAAAAAAATATTTTTTTTTTCCTTATACCTTCCTCCCATCTATTTATCCACCTTATATTACCTTGAGGCCTAAGGTCTTCATGTCTATAAATAATGGGCAAATGTTATAAAGTTCTTTTTTTTCACTTGCTTTGTCTATGGAATGGCCTTAAAAATGTTCTGATACCAAAACCTCCATGTAGCAAGCAGACAGAACTCTACTAGTACCAAGATACAGCAAAACTGGCAAAAGTGAGGCTATTTTGCCTATTTTTCTAGTACTTGCTGGTGGGCATAATCTTTGACTTGTCCTGAGAGAGTGAAGCCATTGTGGAGAGTGGGGTTATTCAGAAGTACTCTGAGATCCTTCTTCTCACATACACATTACTGTTTTGGTTGCAGACTTAGCAATCTAATTTATTAAATTGTATACTGTACTGTTTACTATATTATACTGTACTGGATGGGAGAGAGTTAATTTTCTTCACAACAGCTCATGCTTTTTGGCTTATGAGCAAAACAGTGTTGATAAAGAGAGGCGTGTTGCCCATTGCTCAGCAGTCACAGAGCCATGGAGTTTTCTGCTTGTCTTGCTTGTCTGCTCCTCACCACCAGAGAGGAGACTGGAGGTGCATGGGAAGCTGGGAGAAGACACTGCCAGGACAGCTGAACCCAACTGATTAAGGGATATTCCACAACATCTGGTGTCATGCTCCGCATATAAAGCTGGGAAGAAAAGAAGGGAAGGAAGACATTTGGGACTTAGGGTGTTTGTCTTCCCAAGTCACTGTTCCGTGTGATGGGCCCTGCTTTCCTGGAGAAGGCTGAACACCTGCTGCCCATGGGAAGGAGTGAATGAATTGTTTGTTTTGCTTTGCTGGTGTGCATCATTTTTTTTTACCTTTTGAGATGCCCTTAATTCAACCCATGAGATATCTCATTTCTACCCTTCCAGTTGTCTCCCCCATCCTACTGAGGGAAAGCAAACAAAGCAGATGTGTGGGTCTTAGATGCCTACCTGGGCTAAAGCACAACAGTGGTTAAACTTATAAAGGTCTGAATGACAGCCCTCATTGCGTGCAAGCAAATCTACTTCTGGCACAGATATTAGTAGCAATATGAGTGGGTAAACTGCTATAGCTACATGCAAAATTTCCCTCAGTAATTCCACAAAGTAATTCATGTGCATTTGTATGTATACATAAAGCTATCTTTTTCAGATTTCATAATTTATTTCAAATTTTAAAATTGCTCTTGTCCTGGTTTAGGGGACAGGTAT
>VRYO01002772.1:45199072-45225871 GCA_009812075.1 Sialia sialis | reverse complement strand
ATGCGAGGTTATTTGCAAAGTTAATTTTCACTACGGCTACCATGTACTTTGGATACATGATTGTTTAATTTAAATTTAAAATGTCCAAATGGAGATGCTTGTGACTTGTTTTAAATGACTAGAGAAACTATTTACAATATCTGTGAACCTGGAGTGTCCTAGTGGCTCAGTAGAAAAATAAATCTGATGACTTTCCCTGAATTAATTAGCAGCCACTAAATCAGGTCACCTATTTGCAATCAGCAGCTATTTTTTTCCATTTTATTGAACTGAAAATCATAACACCATCAGTCTATTTGATGGTTGATAAGACTAAGGGTATTAACAATGCAGACAAAAAGGGTTAAACTTAATGAAAGGGTTAAATTAGAACTTTTTTAGAAAAGGGTGGTGCTTAATATCACCTGATCTGATGATATTGGCAGTCAGTAATTATCTTAACAGCAGGTATAAAAGTCAAGACATACAGTTCTAACAATTTGACAGGCAACTTGATGCAAGAGTTTGAATTGAGAATATTACATTTAGCAAATTGGTTTTCAAGAAATTGACGTTGACTTCAGAATGAGGATATTTTGATATCTTATGATATTAACGCTTTTGGGTGCAGCTTGATTTAGTTTGGGCTTAGTATGTAATTTAGGAATAACTAAATACTGCATATTGTAGATTTTGAAATTAATAGCTACAAGATTCCTACACATCCTTTCTAAAATGAAAAAGATTTTTTGCCCTGTTTGTGCAAAGTTAATCAAAACAGAAGAAAAGTTTTAAAATTTAACCTTTATCTTATACCTTAAAAAGAAAAATATATTCAGCCATAAAGTCCCCAGTGATTAGAGCTGTACTATCCGGGATATTCAGAGGGAAACAGAAAGAGATGAAGAGACAATTTAAATAATCAGGCTATTTATTCTAATTTTATAGGCTTCTCCCAACCACCCCATATAGTTCTTTTTGGCAATACAGGTCCCTGCACTGCCTATCTTGCAAAAATGGTTTCAGAATATGACAAGTAAGTAAGGGGATAATTTCAAGTTTCAATTATTAAATTAAATGTTAATGTGTTCAAAACCTCTTGAAGATCTTAGTTTTTATTAATGTTTCATCTCCCTTAATAAAATTGCCAAAAACTTAATGGCAAGGAAGAATAGATTTAATAAAATCTTTTGCAATAAAACACCCCCAAGAAACAAAACAAAACCAAAAAAATGGAAACCAAGAAGGAAAGATACTAACAGTAAAAACAGTGGGGGCTGTGATGGCTAAAAAGCCTCAGCACTCTAACGGTATAAGCCAATAAAATTATCTAGCTGTGAAAATATATTATCATTATTTTTTTCTTTTATTTTCTGAATACAGAGCTACCTTCTAATAAGATCAGCTTTAGGCTAGATTGCTCTACCCATATTTTTTCCTATACCATCATTTCGTAAATAATTAAAAAAAAAAAGAAAGAAAAACCTTTCAGGGAGTTTTATTTCTGACATAGTTCAAACAGCTTTGAAATGCATAAACTGAAGCTATCCTAGGTGCCTTTGTAAGATTTCTTTGTTATTTTGGGTGGGGGTTGTTTGTTTGCTTTTGTTGTGTTTCCTACTCTTTGTTTTTGTTTTGTGATTTTTGTATGTTTTTTTTTTTTGTAATTATACTCAAACATCTACTATGAGAGATCAGCTAAATTCCCAAATGTAAATGCTCTTGACTTCTGGTCTGCCAGAGAAAAAGTTGGCACTAAAAATTGCAGTTTATTGTAATTGAAGTAAATGTTCACCCTTGTAGGTTGGGGAGTTTAAAAAAATTATTTTACATCATTTTCTGTACTTGAAACACTTTGCTTTATTCAAAAGCAAAATTTCTCCTATTTTAATATTACACTTGTTGGCATTTCAACTATTTCAATACAAATCCTTTTTTTTTTTAAAGAAAAAGTAAGGATGTGTCAGACTATTTTTTTCACTTATTCCCTCTCTAGAATTTAAAAGCATGCCTGGAAAAATCAAGAATATTGTCAAAATCTCTACATGCTTCTGGTTTTCTGTAGTCTATAAATAGTCCCTAAATGATTACTGCAAACTTTATTTTCTAGCTTTCCCTTCCTGCATGGTTTGGTCATGGGTGAAATCATGAAGTCAAAGTGAAAGAGAAATCGTTCCTATAAAGGGCTGTGTCTGCTTTCCCAACTTGGGAGCAAGCCAGCCTTTAATTGCATCCATCTGTCTGAGTTCTGATTTAATGTAGGTGCCTAACAATTTATTGCATAGATAAACTGTTTCCGCAATCTTCACTTTACACTTTGGCACCTTTTTACACACAGGGGGATCAAATTAAATATCCACAGGCAGTATTCACTGTAGTATTCCTGCTTCTGAGCAATTGAGATTGCAGCCTTGGTAATGCTTTAACATGATTTAGTTTTGGGATCAATTTGATACTTAAGAGTGGCAAAATGCAAATAATGCTTCATGTAGGCTCATCCTGATATTCAAATGAATCATGCACATTATAACTGTTTCCAATCACTGTAGCTATCTGTATTAATAGAATAAGGAAAAAAACTCCCAATAAAAAGGGAAAAAGTCTAGTAAGTGGTGAAAGATTGAGAATGGTTTTCCTAGATTTCCTAGACTTCCAGATGTCACATAGGAGTTAGTCAATAGATACCCTGGGAAACTGCCTTCAGGGAAAAGGGAGCAGAAGAGAGCTGACAGCTCTTTGAACATAATTTTCATGGAGTGTAAGATCTCTCGATCCCCAGGTGTAAGAAACCAATAAACAAAGGCAAAAGATCAGCATAGATGAATAAAGGCCTGTGAGTCAAATTAAGGACAAGAAAGAAAGGCACAGACAGAGAAAGACGTAGGGACAGGTATGGTGAAATACTGGGACAGGTTGCTCAGGGAAGTTGTGAATGTCCTGTTATTGAAAGGGTTTAGGTTAGATGAGGCACTGAGGAAGATAATCTAAAGATGACCCTGCTCATTGCAGGATGTTTGGGCTAGATGATCTTTAACAGTTCCTTCTAGAAAAACATGTTCTATGATTCTATCTATTCTAGCCATCATAAACAGCTGCATTTTGTGTCCTAAGATTCACCAATGTGTAATGCACTGCACAGAATTCTCTAACGGATATCTCAGGGAATGAAAAACAATGTTGTTACTTCAAAGGAATGGTCCACTTTAGTTTCATAACTGTATTGCTTTAACTTCAAATCTTCCAAGACATCTTTAGCTATGATAACTCCCTTTTGCATATTGGTAGTCTATGTATACATTCTTTTTAATGATACACAGATCCACTTTCAGATAATGCCTCTCCTAAAATCCTCACTTAATTGTGGCTGTCTTCATCCTCTGTCTAGTTTTCCAGGAACATGGCTCTTAAAGCAACTCTGTCAATCATCTAAGTTTAATTCTCTGTTATTGAGAGCAGCTGCATCTTAAAGACCCATTTAAAGTCAAACATAAATTCATACATGACCAATTTATATTCATTTATGCCTATTAGTATTTGAAATTATTACTTTTATCTTAATATTTTTCCCTTTGTATTTACAAAGAGAAATCATATCTGCCATTAACTTCCATTAGGCTAAGCCAAAATCCACACATACTTTCTTAGAGTTTGGTGCCACGCCAGCTTAAACCAGTCTAATTTGAGATTATTCTTTTTGCCTATCCCTCTGTCCTCAGTCATGTGTGCCGAGAGTCATATCTGCCTTTCAAACTGTCAAACAAAGAGCCAGTTTAAAGAACTAATTCAAAAGCTAACTGAATGTAAATAAGCGAAAAGTATATTTTTTCCAATTTTGGGGAAATTTTTCTGTCTCCTATGAAGTGTGGCTTTCTCGGTTCTGGTTGTTGAACTGCATTATCAGTGGATGAACGTGTATTTCTTTCAGTACAAGTCTGAATTTCAGAAATATAGAAATACTGTATAAAAGTGTAAGAGAATATAGCAATATAATAGAAACTGAAATTAAGGTTTTATAACATGTAATGTGCTCAAATCTGCAAATTCCATAATTGGCACTTTGAGACGGTTGTTCCCAAAATATAACCCACTTTGAGTAAGTAAGCGAATGCGCTCCAGCTAGACATATGCATAGATGCATAAGTATAATCACACATATGCATTGTCAGAATTCTCATGTCTTATTTATATTCGTGCATGCAAGAGACCACTGAATCCAGTAGAAAGATGTTGTAGTTTAACCCCAGACACCAACTATGAAAAACACCCTCATGTGCTCACTCACATCCCCAGTAGAATGGGAAAGCGAAACAGAAAAAGGTAAAACCCATGGGTTAAGACAAGAACAGAGTAATAACTAAAATAAAGTAAAACAAAATGCTAATAATAATTGTTATAATGAAAAAGGAGACAACAAAATGGGAGAGAAATAATATTCAAGGGGAAAAAATGGTGAAGCATGCTACAATTGCTCACCTCCTGCTGACTGATGCCCAAACCAATTCTGAGCAGCAATCAGTCCATCCTGGCCAGAGCCCCTCAGTTTATATGCTGTGTATGAAGTTCAGCAATATGGAATATCCCTTCAGTCAGTTTGGGTCAGCCATCCTGGTTGTGCACCTGCTCACAAGCAGAGCAAGAGAACCTGAGAAGTCCTTGGTTTAGGGTAAGCACTGCTTAGTAACAACTCAAATATCAGTGAGTTTTTGGCATTATTCTCATCCTAAATCCACTATACTAACTAGTTGGGAGAAATTTAACTCTACCACAACTAAGCTGGAACAGAAGGATAGATCCAGGGAATTTAAAAACAATAGGAGATTTAAAATAATTTTGGAAGACTGAATTGAAGCAGCAGAAGGCAATAAGTATACCTGGTAAGCAGAGCAGAAAACAATACTGAACAATGAAGTTTAAATACAACATATTAAAACTGCAATAAAACATCTCTTAACAGATGTTTAGAAAACCTATGGAGAATTAAAAAGGAATAAAACCAAACCAAAATAAGCCCCCAAATCTCTCTCAATATATTTCATAGCATTGTACTTTTATCTTTTTATTTGCTTGTGACAAGTACCCAATATAGAACTCAACAGTTAATATCTTCATGAAAATTATGTCAGCTACTACCATAATGAAGGTGATTGATGAATGGTGACCCTGACCAACAGTCAAGTGCCCACAGAGCTGTTCAATCACTTCTCTCTCCCACAGAGAAACCAGGAGGCATTTAGATGTCCAACAGGTGGGGGGGGAAAACTGTGCATTCAAGCAAAGCTAAATAAGGAATTCATTCACTACTTCCTCTAAGTGTGCAGATGTTCAGCCACTTCCAGGGAAACATGAATAATAATTATTTAGGAAGTCAAATATCACAATTTGTTTATTGCCCTCCCTCCTCCTTTTCATGAGCTTGTATACTGAGCAGAACATATGTTATGTAATAGTGCTTTGGTCAGTGCTGGTAGGCTATTCCAGCTGTGTCCATCACCAGCTTTTTGTATACTTTCAGCAAATCACTGAGAGGGAAGAGTGGGAGCAGAGCAAGAATGAACCTTGATGCTGTCCAGTCATTGTTCGGAAACTGCCAAAACACTGTCTGTTATCAAGATTGAGTTAGTTATCTGTTCATACTACTACGGAAAAAATGGCTCCATCCCAGTCAGATTCATCACAGAGTAAGTAGGATTTCTCATTTCTTTCAAGCATAGTACACTTCAAAAGTCACTAATAGTTTATCATCACTACTAGTATTAACACACAAGGTTGTTGAATTGAGATTCCTATCGAAGAAAGTATTGAATAAATGTATATGGAAAAAGAGCACACAACACTATGTCTGTAGAAATAACTGATCTACTTTTCCCAGACGGTGGAATTCAACCAGTTAGCAACTCCTTTACAGCATGTCCTCAATATTTTATTAAGTAATTCTCACCACAATCATGCAATAAAAAAAAATCAGGTCCAAGTTGCAAGCAAAATGAGTTTTTATGAGCAGTTCATCATGTGATAATATTTTTAACTCCTAAGAATGAAACCTACAGCAGAATTTCTTGGGAAAACAAACAAACCAACTTCATAAGAGTGTTCTTACTGAGAATTTATATTACCATTTCCACGATAATTTAAATATTGCTTTCCTAATAACATTTTTAAAGCAAATCTCAGAATAGCAGAGTCCAGGAATATTTCTGAGAGCCTGAGAGATAATTTAGATAAATGCAAAGAACAGACAGTGAAAAACAGCTTGGGAGAGAAGAGCATGTAATGAGTGTACATGTATCATCATCTATAAATAGAAGGCTGTTGGGCAAGTAGAGATAGTCCTTAATCATCAATAACTTCTAGAGATATTTGGAAATGACATTTACTATTTTACATGAAAGTCCTTTAATTGTCATATATAACCAGAAGCCAAATAACCCAAGGTAATCTCATTTGAAATGGAGAAACTACAGGGAGTTTTACTCTGGGAAAGAAACATGTGAAAAAGCACTGAGTGATATCATGCCTGTAGAGTTATAGAAGGTCAATATTGCAGTAAACCTGCAAAATTATATAATATTTGATTTACAATTTTGGAAAAGACAGGATTTGCAGGGAGTGTTGACTTTTCAACCTCACCAAAGCAAGTGTCAGAATAGCGATGAGGACATAGATTATCTAATTTACAGCATTCTGCTCCAGCCATTAAGCTATTAACCAGCATTATTTCAACTAATGGAAAGCCATTAAATTTTTAGGGTGTCGTTTAATGTTAGCAGAGCTGATCACTAAAGAACAATTGAGTTTCTACAGCATATTTTTTATGGCACTTAATTAAGGATATGTCCTCAAGTAAACTCATAAAACCTATGTCTCTCCTGCTTAAAGTTCCTTAGGTCATAGGCTCTTAAAGTGCTAATAAATCTCTGGTAGTTGATTTCACCTCCTGACTGTTCAAGAGAAATTTTCTTCACAAGCTATTATATTGCCTTCTTTCTTTCTGCAGTAGGGGCCATCTTGTTAAATTATGAGTTATCACTGTAAATCCATTGACCTTCACCATGTTGAGGTTTATAGGGTTTCCAGTGATCAGCTATACTACAAAATGTACTTTCAAATAATCATTTGATTGTCACTGTGTAGGCTAGCATAAATAATAATAATAAACAAATAGTACAAAACTTCTGTGGCTTAATTGAAATTAAATTACTGTGCAGCTTTTCAATTTCAGTAACTTCATATTGGAAGTACTACTTAGGAAGGATTTGGGTTTTTTCCAAAACAGAAAATGTGAATTCAGATTTCTCTAGGAAGAATTAGCTAATGAATAGTATAGCTGAATTGGAGCATAACACAAATTTGTAGTTATAATCTTTCAAAGGAAGAATTTCTTATCTCTACTTCATTTGGGTTCATTTATTTCAAGAGTTAGAAACACAATGATAACATTAAGGTAGAACAGAATGAAGAACAGCCTTTTAGGAGAAATAGAGAAGAATTTCAGCATAAATGCACTCAGTAAATACTCTGAGTAACTACACACGTTTAATACATAATCATGGTTTTAAAAGATAAATTCTAGAGACAAAATAAATGCATTAAAAAAGCAGAGTGCTAGAAAACAGATTGTCCCTATAAGCATCTTTGACTGAAGTAACTTTCAGACTACAATCAAACATGTCATTTTTATGCTATATAGGTGCCAACAGTAGACATTATGAATAGAATAGTGTTCTTGTAAGAAAACCATGCTACATGGTTTTTTGAGATTTGTTTGCTGAAGAAGAAATTAAGGTTCCCAGCATCCAAAGGAAAGTAGTATTATCTGCACTATCCTCTCTTTCTTCATACAGTCAGCTCTAGTAAATTACATTTTAAGAGATATTTTGGCCTAAGTGCTTTTTTTACTGGTTTCATAATGAACCAGTACCTCTGGTAGATACTGCATGCCTGAAGATTGGTGTAAGACTAGAGAGAAGTGCAGCATCAGCAATCCACTAGTATGATCATCTCAAGAAAAGCACCAGGAAGGAATGGAGATTCTGTATGTCCCTTCTACATGATGAAATGTATGGATGTTCTTGAAAGACCAAGTAGAGTTTATGGCAGAGCTGGATTGAAGGCACATTAGTGATCTAGTATTGAAAGAGCTAAGGCATTGCAAGCAGAGGGGGGACTGAATTGCTCAGTTATAGTGTGTGGACCACTGTTCTCATGGCTGATTGAAATAGTCAGCATGGCAAGGAGAAGGCAGAGGAGACGACCATGCTTGCTGGAGAGCAGATGAGGATAACCAAATGTTTGGACTATCTGGGTAAAGTCTTTGGCAACTCTTTCACATAACAGCAACAACATGTTCTAGTGAATACCGGTGTTTGGTGCACCTTATTCACTCTGTCAGAAGGAGGCCACTAAAGAGTAACCTATTGAAGACAAAATAGAGCTTTACTCTGAACACTTACAGTAATTTCACTATTATAAACCGCACCTTTTTCATTGAAGAATCCAGTCTACCCCAGTAGTGCAGCTTATATTCAGGTACAGCTTATCTATGGACAAATCCCAGTGAAAGACTAACCCAGAAGTGAGAGCCAGCCAGGAAGGGCTCCTGAGGCTGCCTTTAAAGGCTTAGCTGGTCTATGAAAACTGTTGCAACTTGAGCACCTGACACCAAACCCAGCTGGCAGTGATTCTGTTACTAATTTGTTACTTTGTTACACATGGATCCTTGCTTAAAAAAAAAAAAATGCGTCTTATATTCAGGTGCGGCTTATATGTGGACAAATCCCGTGGTCTACCTGGCTACTGGGAGGTGCGGCTTATAATCAGGTGCAGCTTATAATTATGAAATGACTGTACTTTAATATTCAGAAGTGTGGAAATGTTCTCTTTGTCTTCCTTCACTTCCTTCTTTGCATCCCTTTTGTATTCAAAGCTTCTAATCATAGCACATGACAGGAAATTCAACAAGATTTGATTCTCTTAAATAAAAAGGCAAATGTTCAGTTTACACAATCTGAGAAAAAAATTACTGTGGTTATACTCATTTTTCCCAGTATGAGAAAATTGATCCTTTTACAGAAAATATGCACCAATTCAGGAAGATGAGATCATTAAGTTTGCATAGGTGAATGGCAATGTATCTGTGATATTTGGCCTCAGCTGGTGAAAATATCAACTTATTTCTTTGAATTAACATAAAATATTTGTTTTCAAGTTATAAAACAAATGAAAATTACAGTTATTTTATACCCACAATGGCAAATTGTTCTCATTCCTTTAAAATGGAATCTACTTTGGTAGAGCAAATTTCTGTGAGGACTTGCTCACATATGTAAAATCTCAAATGGTACAGGACTCAAATATGAAAATCTCCATTTAAAACTTGCACTCTTACTCTTTTGACCCATTCAAGTATACTGGAACTCTCTTTATCCTTTACTGAAAAACAAGTATGTCATGAGATTTTACATATGCCTCCCTTTAACTTGGAAAACATTTTTCTCGCATGTGTTCAACTATAAAGACACTGGATTACTCTTTTCCACTATTTTTCCCCATCCTCAAAATCTTAACATGAACAACAAAATATACATTATTTGCAAAGCTACAAATTTACTTTTAATGTAATATAAATTTAAAGTCTAACAAAATAATTATTTTACAGTAAATCTAGTTGTTAGAGAGGAAAAAAAATATGTAAAAATATACTTGTATTAGTTAAAATAGTTATGCACTTTCTGGTATGTACAAGCTGGTGTTATGATCCTCACTTCATTATTTCCATCCATCTGAATTCTGAACCTTCACTTTTTCTGATGAATATAGAGGGGCAATTACAACAATTCATAAGTGTCCAAACACTTCACCAGGAGGATATACAATGAGCTTTCTAAAATGCAGATATCTAATTATGATATGCTCTCCTTATATTCAATAGAGATAAATCTGTACTTTCAAAACATATTTTTTGGAGAATAAAACCTACTTCTTTATCCTTTTATCAGGTTATAATTTATCTGATATATTACTGTCTGAAGTTGAAAATTTCTCTCAAATTAATAGCAAATCTAAAGTGATCATATCAGACAAGGATGTTTAAGTTTAAAAACTCCTATCCCTCCACCTCTCTTCACAGACCAAATGTGGCCCTAACCAACCTGGTGGTTCTGCCCTACGCTAGGCAATGTCATTGCCAGGTCCAGGAAGAAGCTGTGTGTCTTCATTTCTAAAGGAAGAGCTCTGAATTATTTATTTCTGCATTTCATGAAGTTCCATCTGGTACACTTTTCCTGACGATCGCGATGACATTACTCTGAATGGCATTACTGCCTTCTGGTATATCAACTTGACCCCACCAGTTTGGTGTCATATGAGAACCTGATGACAGCCAGCTCTGTCATCTCCAAGTCATTCATAAAGATGTTAAACAGGACTAGAAAGAAATCCAGTGTGCTTATTTGTTCTAAGTATGCATTTTCAGGAAAAAGCCATGAGGAGTCCCTTGTGACTGGGAAAAGAGAAAAAAGGGGAGAAAGGAAAATCCATGGAACTGAAGACTGATGAGCCTTACCTATGAGCCTGTGAACATCCTGGAGCAGATCCTCATGGAAGAAATGTTAAGGAGATGACAACAAGTGAGATTGCTCAACTAATGGTTAGTTATAGGAACTCAAAACTGCCATCACACATTTCCTCGAAATTTAAAGATTTGATGCTCAAAATATAATGAAAATATATCTACACAATTGTGAAATCAAGATGTTCATTATTTCTTGGGAAACATTCAGCATCAGTTCTCACTAATACAATAGGGCCTAGGATATAATGTCAGTATTAGTACTAAGCTCAGAAACCTGAAATTGTAACTTCATAACTGCATTACTGTATTACTGAAAGAAAGAAAGCTTCAAATAACCATGGATTCTCTTGATTTCTCCATATTTTCATCCATATGTACAAATGTTAAAATTAGCAGTCCCCATACTCTAGTAATTTCAGATTGTTAATGCCAATAAATCATCTTAGAACAAGTGTAATTTTAATTTCAGAAATATGTTCCCATGAGTCAATTTTTAATTGATATGAGATGCCAGGGAATCCTAGGAAACAGCATTTCCTTTAAAAGAAGTTTTGACAAAAAAGAAAATACATTGAACAACAAAATTTGAGATAGGAAGGGACTTGTTGAGATCATCCAGCCCTGTTAAAGCAGTCAATTACAACAGGTTACCTAGAAAAGTGCCCAGTCTGGTTTTGGCTGTCTCCCCACAAGGAGAATCCACAGCCCTGGGCAGACTCTTCCGGTGTACAAGAGCACTAATTACAAAAAAGTTCTATTTAAATAAGATGAACCGTTATATTCTTTAATTTCTACTATTTTCTGTTATTGGTTGGCAGCAGTGGGAAGACTCCAGTTCCCTCTTTATTATCTCCCATTTTGTTACATATATGGACAAAATCTTCTGTGTCGCATCCTCCCTTCCCCCTCCCCCCACAGAGCCTTCTTCACTCCAAGCTGAATGGAGGTAAATCCCTGTCATCCCTCAAATGAAAGACATTGTAGTCCCTTCATCACGTTTGCTGCGGTCTGTCTATTAAGTTCTCTGTTGTACTAGGGAGCCCAGAACTCAAAAAAGCATTCCAGATGTAGTCAAGTTATTGACCACCTCATTCAGTCTGATGGAAACAGGTTCCTCCTAATACAGCCCAAATGGAAGATAAGCAAACAGTAAGGCTGAAGGGTGATGGATAAGCCTTAGTAAAGTTCTCATAACGTTCCAAATTGAAATGCTGGCATGCAGTAGACCTCTCTAGGTGAGGAGACATGTCAACAGATGGAGGCCATCATTTTTCATGGCAGATCTCCTACCACTGTAGCTATAGCCTTTAAAGGTTTTGGCTCTTGAAGCCTCAGAGACAATCTACACAATCTCTGATCTCTCTGATGCTGCAGTCTGCTGACTTCCCTCTGTAGTTCTTTTGCCTGACAGCAAAATCCTTAAGAATCATACACCTTTTACAGGCTAAAATAGGATCTGCCCCAGCTCAGTAAAAGGCCTGCAGCTTTATCCCTGAAGAGATGCATCCTCCTTCTGAAGTTCCATAAAGGTCAAAGAATCCAACCACCTAGGGACAGTTGCTCCATCAAATACCTGTGGCCTGTGCCTTTTAGCAGACTCTGCTAGAAGGAGAAGGTTTGTTAATCCGTCCTTCACATCCTGCTGCCCAAACCACCAGGGGTGGTGAAATCAAGAAAAGACTATCCTTATCCTTACATTCCAATAGCAAGAATATTTAATAGCTAAGTTTTAATACTTTGATTCTTAACACATAAATTCAGAAAAGAAAACCTAGAGACAGCACATAACTTGACCATAAATTAGCTAACATTTTTGCTGAGCAAGATGTATCTTTAGTTTTGGATAACAAATAAGAAATTAGAAAAAAAAGAAAAGAAATTATTTCCCTTTCTTAGGGCTCTTTGTTGGACAGTATTCTATTTTTGACATTGAATAAATTTTAAAAATTAGAAGCAAACAGCCATTGTACCCAGTAAAGAAACTGTATTCAGCGACATGTTTATTTGTCACTTCTGGGACTTTCAAAATTCACTGCTTACACTACATCTAGTGCAATAGCATAGCCTTAGGAATATTTCAACTATTCAAACAAAACATAGGACCTATTTAACGTTGATTTTCACTTCTTTATCAATGACAAAGTCAGATACTGCACACAAATGTAATTCCACTTCTCCATTTACATGATTCCGATGAAGGAACCCCTAACCTCATGAAGAATTTTTTGCATTGACTTTGACTTCAATTGGCTAAGGTCTAAATGTAAGCTTAAATGTAAGAATTATTTGAGTGATGGATCATTATTGGTAAGATTAATGTTTGATTACCATAATCTTTATTTCCGCCTACTTATATGTATTAATTTTTTTGTTTTGTTTTGTTTTTTGTAACATATATTGTATATCTTCCTCTTTGCATAGATACTTTCAGGTCATAATTCATTTAATCTGGATACATGTGAGATGAATCACTGAAGAGAACCTGGGCCATTCCAAATTTCTGCATTTCCATGTGAACAGCTATATTTGTTTATATAAATATTATCCATATGGCATGCCTAGTTTTATTTCATTTTCCATTGGGATAATTTTAGATTACAGTAGCTGTTTAAACAGTTGAAATGCATTGGTTTAATGGGCACTTCGGGGAAAATACTGGAAGTAGATTAATGTGTTAGACAGCGGGAGTTTAAGCATAGATAAGGAGAGGCCTAAGCTAAAGAGCAGAGAGTGCTAGAAAATGGAGAGTGAGATGGGAATAAGAAATGTAAAACACCGTCATATTAAAGAGCATGATGCGTTTTCAGATTACTTGGACTGAACAATAAAGCCGGGTCTGCAAAATAATACTTTGTATTTTAAAGTAGAGGACCTCTTCTGGGACAGGAAATGCCTGGAATGTGAGTCTTAGAGATGTCATAATATATAGCCATTCAGTGTTGAAGTCAATCTATGTCCAGGCTACTGTCTTCCTTCAAAAAACAGTCAGACTCTTAAACTCTATTAATGTAATTGATAGAGTTCTGGATTAGAACAGATTTACAGAGACAAGATGGTGACAAACTAGTAACTTCACCATGCACATAAAAATGTAAGGCTGAGTCATGTCAGTATTCTGCACATCTCCATTTTTATGGTGTTGAGACCATTTTGAGGGAATAGCAAACTTTAAACAATCCTCAATAATACCAAGTAAATGAACGATGTAAAATTGTTTCACTCTATTGCCCCACTTTCCAGTTTTCTTCCAGTTTCATCTAGTCGGTATTGAATGTGCTCACTTTCTTAAAAAGTGTGTCTAATCCATCTTTCTCCCTTTATAAATGATCTTTGCCATAAGGCCTCAGGGGAAAAAATAAAGAAAAAGTTTTTATAGCTGTAGCCATAATCAAATAAGATCATAATAGGTGATATCATCTTTACCTATGTACATGAGAGAGTGTTAACATGTGCTAGAGGTAAAGGAAATACAGTTTGAATTGTATATATAGGATAACTGATTTCAATATGTGTTTTTATTTTACCTCATATTCTTACTACATATCTTCACCTATTTCTTCTGTCACTTAACACATACAGATTAACCCCAAGAAACATACTGATATTGGGAAAAATAATGACCTTTCTTTGCAACCTTCTATGGTAGATTAGCTATTTTGAATATTAGGCATGTAAGAGTTAATAACCCAAAACTAAGTGAATACTTCTGGGCTTTCTTCATATACTGTGTTGCAAAACAAGCAGTTTTGGAAGTTGATTCTGATAGCAAATTTTAAGAGCAGGGCCACCTCGGGCTGCTGCTCTGGCCTGAGGCCTGTCCTGTGTGGCCACTGTACCCAGGTCACTGCTCAAGCACCTGGTCTGCGTCCAGGCTGTGGGAAGGGCTGCTGCTTTCCTGTTTGCAGGTTCGGCCAGCAGCAAAGCTGAGCACGTACCCCAGAGAGACACACAGACACTATCACACAGACAACACAGACATAGCCTGTCACACAGGAAACCGCAGGCTAAGGGTTGGCTTTAATGGCACCACATTTTCATGGCTCCGACCAGGCATAAGCCCAGACAGACCTGTCCCTTCCTCTTGGGCTGACAGAAGCAAGAGATTACCAGTGCAGTTCATATATGTGCATAGGTTCATATTCATGGATTCCCTGAGCACCGTGATGGCCATTCTTCCTGCCTGGCACCCATGCCTGGCACCCCATTTCCTCTTACCTGCCCCACACATTCCTGACCACCAGCAGGTCCTGCTGGCTGCTCACTGAAAACACACAACACTCATAGATCTCCACTAAATACCAGCACAGATTTTGCCCACCTCCCCATCCCTTCCCAAACCTGGGCACCCTGCCTATGGCTGGTCCAGCTTGGAATTTGCCAGCGAATCCCACAGCACATCCCACATGCATTTGGCTTGAGGATGGCAGAAACACTCCCATCATCCAGAGCAAGGCATATGAGCTATGACTATGGCTCCACTATAGTCACAGTTGCTTCACTCTCCCTGGTTCCTCCAGTGGCTTGCCCTGCTGTGGCTGGGATAAAGAAAATTTTCTCTATTTCAGCAGTGTACCACGTGCTAAGAAGAAAAGTAACTCTATCCCAGGCAAAACCAGGACAGTGTTCTTGGGAACAGACACTGTTCTTCCTACTCCAGTCAACTCCAAGAACGCTACTGTCTCCAGTAGCTGATGCCACAGGCAGGGAGCCGAGAGTGACTCCAGGAGCTGATACCCTGTCCACCAATGCTGGTCCCCTCAGTAGCTGGCACAAGTCCCTGCAGCATTCACACACACATGGTGTGGATAGTGATAGTATTGCAGATACAGGGTTAAGATTTAATAAGAAAATATGAGAGGACAGGACAAACTGGTGATCAGGTCCAGAGTGTGGTCAGATAAGTGCACTAGCCAGCTATGATTAATGTGCCCTCAGCTCTGATTTGCATAATTTTATGTCTAGTCTTCTTTTGTTTCTCCTTTCTCCCCCTTCCTCTGCACATTGCATGTTCATGCCAACCCCTTCCAACATCCTCAGCCCTCAGGTTTTCATCCTTCTGTGTCATGAAGTGCCAGTGTCCCTCAATTCCTGGATACTTCATCAACTAGTGTGACTGACTCACTGTTTCTGCTTACTGGCTTTATAAACTGGACAGGTCTTAGAAAACATCTGTTTTTTCTCTCCCTTTCTTTATCCACTCAACTGAAAGAAAATAAACATTTTCATACCCCTCAAACTCTTCAACCCAGTATCAAGGTTTGTTCTTTTTACAACCTTTCTTATAACTTCTTGGTCAGGTCTGTCTTCACATGCTCTGATTTATGACTCCTTTGACCAGGTGCCCTTAGAAAATACTCTTCTTGAACATACCTTTACAGATTTATTTGATTTAAGATATTTTACACAGCCTATGATAAATTACTCTTTAATCACATCTATTTTTTGAGAGGGTGGTATGAAGCAATAGTTGAGTGCCCTGAAGACAGTAAAGGATGTGGAGGGTGCTGCAGATCTTCCTCAGATCAGTAGGAGCTATGATATAAGGAGTACCCATGTCCTGTTACAGAGCAGTACATCAATAAAAGAGAATGAGGAACCCATTCAAACAGTGGAGCCCCATGCTGTTAGCTGACATACTGCCTCTGTACTATGCTGCTCCAAATCTCTCTCTTGAACAAATTTATTACAGAAAGGGGTAGCTGTAAATAGTGTGATTATGACCCAGTCTGTTCTACTTCATCTTAGAGACAGGAATCACTCTTTGTCTCTTTTTCATTTAGTGCAAGAGCTGTAATTACTATGTCCAGGTAAATAATGCTTTCTGCTGGGCTAAAACTCTTTGGGAGAGGTGAAATGTTGAGTGCACAGAAAGTCAGTGCAGCTGCTTACAGAAAGAGATTTTAAAGAAGACAGTGGAGAGCTAAAAGAAGATAGAGCTTTTGCCTTCCCATATGGCAAGGGCAGGATGACAGGAATTCTCCAGATTCAGGAATATCTCAGGATGTCAAAATAGCTCTTGAAGTAGTTCTGTTAACACTCAGAGATCTGCGCCTGAAGCATTTTGTAAAAAAAAAACAAAATGAAAAAACAAAAAACAAAAAACAAAAAAAACAACAAAAAACCCCCCTAAAAATAAAAAATAAATTAAAAAAACGAAATAAACAAACCCAAGAAACCCATAAGACTGTAAATTTTTCACTTTTCAAGAAAATCTGAACATGATCTTTATGACAGGTGTCAGATACCTTCCTCCAATTTCTATGTCTCACTCTCACAGTGACAAAAATTACTCTAAATTTAGTTAATTTAATCCAAAAGCATTACCAGTATCTGGTATTATTGATGATTGGAGTATTGATCCTTGAAAAAATTATTAGAGGATGTTGATTGAAATAGAGATCATCTACTGAGCACAATAACTTTTCCTAGAGTTACTAAACTTTTCCAGGATTTTAGTTTTACATTATAGACAGGACTCCTTTTTATCCATTCTGTTATCCATTATTTCATAGGCTCTGTATAATGCCTGAGTGATAAGATGCAGGGAACAAATGTATGTCTTAGGATTTTAAGTCAAGTAGTTGTGCATCAGGTAGGATCACTGGGTCATTCATGTATTATTGGGTGTAAATTGTTCAACATTATAGAAATTCCACAGCTTAAAAATATATTATCTATTAAGAAAGTTATGCAATTTTTGATTTACATTCATGTTTCAGAAATTTTTTGTATTTATAATGATCCTGATTAATAGGGGAAAAAAACACAAGAAAATATCTACTTTTCCCCTATTAGGCTGTTCTGACATTAAAAATCAGTATAACTACCAATTCCCAACTTGTATGATTTTAAGTCAGCAATATATTCAGCCTGGTAAAAGTAAAAACCAGTTTTGACAGTGGATATTCAGTTCCATTGGTCATTAAAAATAAAACAACCTTGTAAAGTATTAATAGAAGGTAAATATGAAAGAAAATTAGAACCTTTTGCTGCAAACAATAAAGTTCTAAAACGCTGAGCTTTTTAACTTGCAAAAATATTTTTTTTAGCTAATATGATAAAAACCTGAACAATTCTTCACCAGTAAGCCTACTGAAAAAGCAGTTCATACACAAGAAGTACAACATGTAATCAATTTTAAGAACTGTCTAAGGAAAAATGATTTTGTTTTTTGAATAATGGTGTTGTGCTGTAAACTATTCTTTCATTTCCTTATATAGTCCAGTCTAGAGGTGCGAAAAAGCTTAGCAAGGAGTTATGCAGGCTGAAAATTAAAGCTTGGCCTTGAAATTCTTTGCAAGTGTTTTGAATCAGTAAAACATGCACCTGAGAAGTTTCCAACCTCAAGTACGTTAATTCTATTTCTTTTGCTTTTTTTTTGAACTGGAATTCACTGTTCCTCAAAGATATGGGCTGATTTCCCCAGACAGTGAAAACTTAAACCTAGTAGAGGCAACAAACAAATTAGTTTTCTGTTTCCTGCAAGATGTAATATAGCCTTCTATTTAATGTTTCTTCAAAAATATCTCCCCAAAATTTGAGTCAATTCTACAAAATAAAATAACTACTAACTTATCATATTTCTTGCAAAATGCTAAGCAAATTAGTGAAATTTTAATTTATCTAAGAATCAAACCACCACTTTCTTTACAACAAAGTGTGGAAAAAACATGTTACTTTTCTTGTGATTATCTTCAAAAGTCAACTTCAAATTAAACAACATATGCATGAAATTGCTTCATAAAATATGAATTAAGTATCTGTCAAGAAAAGTATACATTGAAATTAGGATGTCCAGAGATTATTCTAATAAGAATTCACAAGAATTATAAACCAATGGACACTTTTCCCCCAGAAGTTAACTGTTAATAAAACAGTTGAAAATAAAATAGCATAAAATTACATTATTAATATCTGTTTTCATATACCCATGCTTAAAGATGGATATTATATAGGACATAGACAGATAAATGAATTTTGCCCCTACAAGATCTAATTATGATTGCCATAAATTTGTATATAGACTGTGACTAACTTACATGAACAAAAAGCCAAAACAGTATCTCCTACAGTTAGAGGTCAAATAATATAAACATAAATTAAAATGGCATCTCATTGTTTTGATAGAAGATATTAAAATAATTGCAAAAATATTATGCAATTATACTTACAACTGTAACTTTTTTTCTTTGAATGTTATGCCAGTCTAAGTCAGTAAAGTATATGGATAGAAAACAAATTTTATGCCTCATTTGAGAAAAGAACTTGGGTATATCAAAAATCCAGTAGTCTGTGGAATACTTCTTAGAAATGTATTAGGCTATGAATGTGTGAAGAAGGGAAATGCATAAGAGGTAAAGTTGATTCTCCCTGACCTTTCTCTTTAGTCCCTTTATTAGAAAGACCTCAACTCTGTAAAGAATCATATGCATTTTTCTCATATTTTTGGAGTACTTACTTATTTACTTACCCTCTGCAGAATTTTTATTACCCTTGACAAAATCTGAAATAGAAATTCCTGCCTATGTGGTGTACAAGATATGGGTTTAAAAATTAACATCGTTCTATATTTGGCTGAAAACATGAAGTGATGTCTTTATGAAAAGTAAGTATTAAATTTAAAATATACCGTAATTTCACGATTATAAGCCACACCTTTCTCACTGAAGAATCCAGCCTACCCCAGTAGTGTGGCTAATCATCAGGTGTGGCTTATTTATGGACAAATCCCAGCGAAATGTTAACCCGAAAGTGTGAGCCAACCAGGGAGGAAGCTGCCGTGGAGCCGCTGCCAGGCGGGCGGGGTCAAGTGGGGAGCGGGCTTCGCGGGGCGACGGGGCTGCGAGTGGGGAAGGCAAGCGATGCTGCTGGTGGGTGGCGGAGTGGTGCCACTGGTGGAGTGGGGCTGCCGGTGGCATGGGGCTGGTGGAGGAGTGCTGCTGGCGGGGGAGCACTGCCAGTGGGGAGCGAGTGGCGGGGCTGTATGCTAGCAGTGCCACGGGCAAGTGCGAGTGCCAGGGCCTGCAGCATGGGGAGGGCCCATGGGGCTGTGTTTAAAGGCTCCTCGGGTCTGTGAAAACTGTTTACAATTTGAGCACCTGACAGCAAACACCGCGATCACGCGATTCTGTTACTAACTTGTTAATTTGTTGCACATGGATCCTTGCTTTAAAAAAAAAAAAAAAAAAGTGGCTTATATTCGAGTGGGGGTTATATATGGACAAATCCCGTGGTCTACCTGGCTACCTGGACGTGCAGCTTATAATCAGGTGCGGCTTATAATTGTGAAATTACTGTATTTTTAAAGTAGACAGGTTTGAGGTTCTTTTGGGTTGTTTTTTTTTTTTGTTTTTTAAGACATGTACTTGAGAGATTTTTTTGACCCCTGACCCATTCATACATATTTCCTTGAAAACAGCTTTAGCATATCCACAGTGCTAATAGTATAATACGCCGTATTTTGCAGATTTTTGCTGTTCCTCTTTTTACTTCCACAAAAGAAACAGTAAAGAAAATAAAACTGTTGTTTCTGTCTCTCACACAGTATCATTTTCTGAGTGCATCATTTTGTTGTATATTTTGTTTGAGGATAGAATTTAAATTGAATAGAACTGGTCTATCAAATAGCTGGAAATAATTTGCAGGCATGGTTAAACTCAGAATTGAATTCAGTCTTGGATAGCACTGCAGTTGTATTTATCTGAAGAGTTACTTGCGCAGTATATAGCCTTTTTTATGGAAACTGCATGAAGCAAGAAGAAAGAAAATGAAACAACAAAAATCCTGTAATAGCTTTCAACTTCTTAAAGCTCTAAAAATATTTGCCTTGAGAATTCTGTTTGATAGTAAACATTAAAAAAATTTATTCAAAACAAGCTTTCTTTTCTGAAACAAGGCTGGAAGCAAAGTGGAATAATTTAGTAAAAAATCACATTAAACTATTTTCCCTGTATCTCACAATTATTACATTTTTCCTTTCTGTAATAATTACAGAAAATAATTTGTGTGTGTTTAATTAAATTAAATTTTTATTATAAAAATACATTTTTATGGCTTGCATACTTACTGTCCTGACCAAACCCAGCCAACCAGCCAAAACTCACAAACCAAATACCCTCGAAAATATGACTAAGAATTGAAAATTACAGTACAGTATATTATTGAATTTTAAATATGTTTTCATAGAAATAAGCCCAAAACTTTTAAAATATGACTTCAAATAAAGTGTACAAAGATGCTTTTCATATTTTAGATCTATATGCAATACATATGCGTAAATTATATTACCAAAATTTAATACTGTAAGTGAAAAAAACCCAAAAAATTTTCTTAGCCATATCCTCTCTAGAAATAGAATATTAAAAAATATTCTGGTTAATTCCTGACTTCCTTTAATTGTCTTGCCTACCCTCTCTTTGTCTACATATTCTTCATTTGACAAAATTAAATTGTGTAATTATGATATAATTAATAATTTTCTTAGTATTTTAGTAATGCCTGTAAGTATATTTCCATTGAATTTAATTATTGTGACAAGAGCTCCAAAATTTTAAGAACCGTGTGTTGCAATGTGGGTGGAAGGAATATCAGGACTATAACATCCTCAGTTGTTGAAACAGTTTTGCCTGCATTCTCTAGGGACAAACTGCAACTGATGCACATGCACGGAGACCTAGAAGAGAGGCAAATGTTGAGGATTTCTAGTTTGTGAGTCTGGAAACTATTGGTATAGCATATATGTATTATAAAGCATTATCTATTAGATCATGTAATAAAAGTGTGTGAAAATTACTTACAAAACTTTATCTAAATATCTCTTTTTAAGTTAATACTTTTGCAAAAAACACATCAAAAATTTTAAAAATTGCAGTTGCTTTTTCTAAAAATAAATCATTACACATATTTCTCCAAAATCTTTCATGCCAGCTCCAACACTGATGTGAGCATCCCACTGACAGCCAAAACTGAAGGGTAGTTCCTGACAGCGTGCCTCGCACATATTTAAGGGAAAATAGTAGTCATGAGGACACATGGAAGGAGAAAAGGATGTAGCAGAGAAAAACAAGGAAAAGGTTGTTTTTGTGGACATAGCTAGAGAGGCAGTCTTGGAAGAACATCCAATATTGAAGAGGATGTACTCCTGCAGGATTGCAGGGAGCCCCTGGTGGGACAGGGCAGCCTAGTGATCAACACATGGCAGGACAGGGACATTCCTGAGGGACTACACCTCACAGGAGACCCATGATGTAACAGAAGAAAGCTAGTAAATAATATGGTGCAGTGGAGAAAAACCAAAGAAGGAACAGGAGAGAGAAAAGATTTAGCACTGACTTCACAGTGCTGCACTGCCTGTCACCTTGCTGCGGCATTTGGGAGAGACTGCATGTTCCACACAGCAAAAAACAGGAGTGCAGTCAACTTGGAATGCATGCATGAATTAGTAATAGATGGAAATAAATTCTTCAATTTAACACTATTTTACCAGTCAGATAAGAGAATTAAAAGAACAGGTCAAGCAATAGTCCACCAGAAATAGACCACCAGAAATGCTATCACCTTTAAAACTTGTTTTAAACCAGTTCAGAATAAAGTAAATACTTGAGGGGGAAAATAAGGATAGATAAAAAAAAGTATAGATTAAGCACTCTGTGGCCTAAGTCTAACTTTGTACTGTGGGTCTAATAAACATTAACCCTTATACCAGACTAGATGTGCTCTCAGTATTTATCCTTCAATGTAATTTCATAAAAAATGAATCCAGATTATAAACTTCAATTCAGCTTTAATAAGGAAAAATGCATTAAATGTAGAAAACTGTGGGTCTTCCTTCTTTTCAAAGGGAACTTCTGATTGAAATAAAACTCACATGTAGGTAACCTCTGTCCAATAGCCACTGGTGAAACTACTCTGCTACAATATGGCTTTGAATCCTTGCATTATTCCTTAGAGCTAAAACCATTTGTTTACTGCTGTGACAAGAGATTTCATGGTTTAATTATTGCATGAAAAAACTTTTTCATTCTGCTCATTTTATAAGCCTGATGTGTCTGGAAACTTCATGTTCTGTGGTTAGAAATGTTGAATAGCTTTTCTTATTTCCCTTGTTTCAGCCTCATGTGATAACATAGATGCTCTCTCTTTGTCCCATCATTTTGTTCCAATGTACATTTTACAAATGCAAGGTTTATCATCTATTTCCATTCTATAATTTTAAGCTGTTATATATTTAGCTCATTACTACCTGATCTAATTCAAATGTGCACTTGCGGATCATCCAAATAGGAGTCCTAGAAGACTTGGGTCTGTGGATTTATCCACTACCACTAGTAGTAAGTGCTACTTTTCAAAGTTTTTTAATTCTTTTCAAACTTCCTTTCAAGATCCAACTCACACTAGTAACATACTTTTTACATTTTCAAGTATATAATAATCCTTTAATTTTGATTTCTCTATATGCATTAGTTAATTATATTTTGTGTCTTTGCTTATATTTTGCTGAATGCTTTCTTCTCTTGCACAGATTCACAGAATGGTTGAGGTTAAGAGGGATCTCTGAAGAACATCTGATCCAACTACCCCTGCTCAAGAAAGACCACCTACAGTAAATTGATCAGGAACATATCCAGAATAATTGTTACTATCTCCGAGGAGGAAGGCTACATAACCTGCCTGGACAACCTGTGCCACTGCTCATTCAACTCACCGGAAAAAAAAAAAATAAAATTCTGACATATAGAGGAAACCTTCTGTGTTTCAGATTGAGCCCATTGCTTTAGGTCCTGTTACTGGGCTGTCTTTTACTTGCATTTCCTTCCCAACTGAGGGGAAAAAAGATATTTGTTGGCAGTTAATAAAAGAGTGGGACAACAAAAAATAAAAGCAAGACAAAAACCTAAAAGCTCCTCTTGTCTCTTCTCTGAGAAGGGAACCCTCCTTCACTGCCTAAAATCAATACATGCATGTGTGAATTCACAATGGCCCAGTGGGAGTGCAAAGGTCTGTGTGCCCGACACTGTTTTCATTAGTCTTATGCTAACATTGATAGAAAACCAGAGTTTCTTTTCTCCAACTGCTCAATACACCAATTTACATAAGAATCATGCTGCAATTATGAAGACAAGCAGCACAACTAAAAATCATCATCAAATCAATTTCACAATACTTAATAAATATTCATTTTGAAAATTCCATTTAACATTTTTAGAATGAAACATTACTTTTTTCTTTGCAATATGCAAATTTGACTACTAATACTAATGTAGTAATTTAATTATACAGTAAGCATAATGAAACTACTTGGGTTAAAGGAACATAATTTATGGAAAACACTGTAAAGAACTAGTGTTATCTGTGTGAACCACACAGCTCAGATATTTCTGTTCAACAATTTAAATTGTCAGTATTATCCTCCAACAATTCCTCCTCAATTAAAATCTTCCTGGCTTATTAGATGGTTCCTAGCCAATATGGTTAGCTCATTATTCTTATGCTGCTCATACAAAGGAGATACTCTTGTTTTTTCGTTACGCTGTTATTCCCTCTCTTCATCCCTGTGATGGACCTATATTGTAAGAGCAAAATTCAGATGAAAATTTGAATATTCAATTAGAAACTTTTCATTTTGCTCCTTGGCAATCTCTCCATATATACATATATCTGTATCTATATCATCTGTGTCCAGATATATGTCTGCATCTGTTATATGTGTATAAGAGAATTCAGGTCCACTTGCACAAAGTGATTTAATGCCACAGTTTACTATTCACTTTTGTTCAATAGTTTCCCTTGGAAGTTGTAAATTAAGGATATAAAAAATTTAGCAATTAAACTAAAATCCTGAAGGCCTGGAGTATTTTAACTCTGTTTTCATGGGAAATAATATTGTGCATTTGAACCATATTATATTTTTATATAAACCAACAAATTTTAAATTATGGAGTTTGATAAAATCTCATTACTTTTGAAACTGAGGTGTAAGTAAAACATTTTTTATGTCAGGAGTCATAATAAATTCTGTCAATTTATGTCACAGAAATATTTTTGTGGATATGGTTTAAGGGTGATTCTTGTGGTGCTGTTGATGCTTGTACTAGATTGTCTTAAAGGTATATTCCAGCCTTGATTATTCAGTGATTCTGTGATTTTTGTAGTCAAAGTAAACTTGTTTATTTTTTTCCTTAAACACAAAGTTCATCTTACAGATTTCAAATTTTTTGTAAGATAATGAATACCTCAAAGATTCCAACTACAGAGTAATTTGAATTATTGTATGTCATGCTAAATGATCAACAATTCCTTTTAAAAATTGGGGTTTTTTAAGTTTTCCTTTCTAGCAGTTTTTGTTCAGAGAACCTAAAGAGTGCAGCTCCATGCTTAATACTGGAAACAGTTTGATCTATAGATATCTGATGGTAAATGCTGACTTTTTGGGTCAATAAATGCCTTTTCTTCATATGGAGAGCACAGGTTCTGGTTGAAAAATTGGGAAAAGGCTTTGGAAACATCAGGAGAAACAGCAGGAAGCAATCTAGAAGCTGTCTTGCTAAAAAGTGGAAGTCACATGAGAATGCAAGCGACAACTGTAGGTGTGCTGACATTCATCCGTAGGCTTGCTAATAGAACAAAATTTTCCAGTGTGCTCAAAGAATCAGAAGATGCTACTCAGATACTTTTGTAATTTAAGTAGGTGAAGGTAATCCCCAATATTAGTACAGACTGGGGGATAAATTGGTGGAGACAAGACTTGCAGAAAAATGCTTGGAGATCCTGATGGATGAAAAGATTGACACGGGTCAGTAATGAATGATCCAGAAAACCAATCTGGGCCTAATTTTACTGCTCACCCAGGTTTTACAACCCAGAATTTACAGCTCAGAAGCACAATCCTAACCTGGGCTACATGTTGAGGGGGGTTCCTCTTTTTCTATTCCACTCTTGTGAGAAGTGACCTGAAAAATAAATGCAATACAAGAACAACATCGAACTGTTAGAATTGGATTCAAAAGTGAGCTACTGAAGTAGTCAGAGGGCTGGAATACCCTTCCTGTGAAAAAGAAAGAGCTTGAGACACTTCAGGTTTTATAGTCTAGAGAAAAAAAAGCTGTTGAGGAAACATAGCAGCCTTCCATCAATAGTGGGGACTTACAAGAAAGATGGAGACGGTCTTTCTCACAAAAGCATGAAATGAGAGGACATGGGATAATGGCTTTAAACTGAAAGAGTATAGGTTTAGACTGGACATAAGGAGTATTTATTTATTTTTTATTATTTTTAAGGTAGTGAGACACTGGAACATTTTGCCCAGAGGATTGGTAGATGCCCCATTATTGAAAGTGTTCAAGGCCAGCTTAGATAAGGCATTAAAAAACTTGATCTAGTGGAAAGTGTCCCTGCCCATGTCAGGAGTGAGATGTATTTTAAAAATTCCCTCCTGTCCAAACCATTCTGAGATTATATAAAGTCAATACTTTTTTTCCGTATTTAATGCCTTTTTGCCTCAATGTTTTCCTTTAAGTTAGGAAATTTGGGAGAAATTCATTTCAACAAAGACTGAGGCAAAAAACACCTCTAGTGCCCCTTGTTTTCCATTGTTTTTATATAATTGAAAAAAGGGCAGGAAGTTTTCATAGAACAGAATTCTATGAAGATGTGATGTGATTGTTTCAGTTTTTCTTTTGCTGATGGTATTCTTATAGAATTCTCTCTTGTTTCCCTTCCCACCCTCAGTCAATGTAAATTCTGGACATACTCTACTCTTCCCACTTATTTTTTTTGCAGATGCAGGTCATGTGCTCATTGCACTCCTTTGTGGCTTGTCTCTATTTCCTCCTACTGTATACCTACCTCTTTTGTTGAGGTTCAATCAAACACATTCTGCAAAGTGAGAATTTTCTTGGAGACCACTATGGATTGTTCTGGTGATTGTTCTGGTCTGAGAAATTTGTCTTTAAAAACTGGTCATGTATTCTGGGATCCCTCACCCCTTAAGGTAGAGATTTTCATAAGAAATCTTGCTTATTGTATCCTAGAAATAACAACAATCTGTTATTCTTAAATCTTCAGTTTATCACTAGTTATTCTCAGTGCTCTGAGGAAATATGGGGGTGAATTTTTTTTGTAAGTTTTTAGTAAAATATTAGCAATTATTTTTTTCTATAGCAGTTTGAGCATGAGTATTAATATTATTTTAACTGGACCCAAAATAATACATTTGATGTATTTTTCATAGATCCTTCAGATTTTAATTACAG
>VRYO01002772.1:45141523-45198072 GCA_009812075.1 Sialia sialis | reverse complement strand
AGCGCCGGGAGCAGCAGGAGCAGCGGCAGCGGCGGGAGCAGGAGCTGAGGAGCGGGGAACGCCTCTTCCCCTTGTGGCTAGTACTTCTGCCTTGGCAATTCTCCTGAAATTGTCCATTAATAAGCCGCACCTGAATATAAGCCGCTCTACTGGGATAGGCTGGATTCTTCAATGAAAAAGGTGTGGCTTATATTCTTGAAATTACTGTAGGTTAAAACTATGTTTTGGGGCTCTCCATACTCAGCATTACCTTGTTAAAGAGAAAAAAAATTGAATTAAATAAATTTTTTGGAAAGTGATTGGTTCTAAAGGATTGCTTACCGAGCTGGTAATAATTTGTAAAAAAAGCTGCATTTTGTCCTTCTTAATATAACTCCATTATTTTATTTTTATTTTTGTTAGTAATTTCTTCATTCTTGTCTCTGTGCAATCATTGTCAGAATCAATAAAATGTAAAATGAAATTACAATATCTTACCAATTCTAGACATAGATTTAAGAGTGCTGTTGAGATTCAAAATCTTGGGAAACTCTTCTCTACCAAGTATAAACGAGCAACTGCATGTCAACATTCACATATTATATATATAGCTATATATTGCAGAGATGTGAGATGAATTGTTATTTACTGACTTGAAACAAATGTGTCACTTATCTGAGCCTCTTTCTTATCATAGAATACACATTACAGTATTCAGAGAATTTTTGGTAGCTGCACTTTTGGCAGTGGAAAACAGTATTTGATGTCAGCAGAGAAATCTTAATGGCAATGTAGCTATTCAAAAAATCTGAAGACAATTTCCAAATTCTGTTTAAAAAAGGTATTTAAATTATGTTTACAATGCTGACAACTTGTTAATCAGATGTTCATCTATGAACCTCTCTCATTAATTCTGAAGATAACTAGATTAAGAAGAAGAGACATTTCAAATAATTACTGGCAGAGAAAAGAAGCTAAAAGAGTAGATGTACTCAGTCTTGAATTTTTTAAGGCCACAGTTTAAAGCCATGTTGTTACATCCCCTGGAAATTGAAAAAAAATAAATGAAATGTATAATTTTCAGTGTTTTGGTGAATGTTTAGTCCACCTCAAGTGAGTATTTGAACCTTTTTCATATTATTTCAGGCTCCAGAATGAAAATTAATCTTTTCTGTCCCATTCTCCTATTCTGTAAAAAAGGTAAAAGGAGACATGGTGATCTTCAGCCAGAAAATGATTCTTGAGTATGCTATCTTAACCTGCATAAAAAATTAAAATCGAATGTCTACACAGTTAATCAACATGATATAAAACTATTTGGATCAATGTTAGGAGAAAATTTATGGTAACTTTTGTCACTTGAATCAAAGAAAAAGATGCTGTAAGGGTTTTTGGGACTATTCATATTAAAGAAAAAAACAGAATTAGAACTGATATTTTAGAAAAACAAGTGATATAAAGTATTAAAATATTAAAATATTAAAATATTAAAGAGTCAGAATTGATGAGTTGTCTTACATACCTTTCGTCACATATCAATACTAGAATTCAAGTATCGCTATAAGAAAACTCTACAAAATATTTTATGATGATCATTCTATTCTTGCAATATTGAGAGTTCCACAGTTGCTTTAATCTATAAATGGATGTTGAAACTTTAATTAATTTTTTTAAAGTTTACTATTTCACATGTTGTCTGTGTCAGTGTATTTACAAATATGAACATTTTTCTTTTTAATAAAATGAGTACTCCCATATCCCTTGGCATTTATTTTCTGACCATAAAAAATAATTTGAGGTGGTCAGGTGGGGATTGTTCAACAAGTAAGGAATTTTTATTTATCCTCTGTATGCTTAACTGTGGAATAAATTATTTTTTATTTTTCATGCCAGTTAATGTTCACAAGAGAGGTTAGCTGTAAAGGCTAAGTATTTTTACAAATAAAACTTCAAGAAGTGCTGTCATTTATGAGTTTCAGTGCCTTTTCAGATAGGATTTCTGAATTATGAGGTATTTTCTGAGAGCTACTGCAAATAGGTTTCAGTCTAAGTGTTCACCAACTGTACACTTGAGCATTTCCACCATTATTTTCTCTCTTTAGAGGGGTATAAATCACAACCATCATTATAACAGAGGAATCACAAAAAGCACTACGAATAACCTCTGTTTGTTTCATGGTGCATTTTTTGATAGCTTTTGAGGCTTTTTGTTGCTGTTGGTTTTTAGTTATTTCTACTGGTGTTTTTTTTTCATAATCACAGAATCACAGAATAGTTTATGTTGGAAGGGTCCTTAAAGACAATACCCATAGGCAGAATTTAAACTTGTAAGAAAATTTGCCTATTATTAAATTCTGTTTCTGGTGCTCTTCCCTACTACCATCAGATTTGAAGCTAAAGCAATAGAAGACATACATGAAGTTCCAAGGATGAAGAACATGTTCATGCTAAGTAAAGCAATTCCAGCTTTTATTCAAAAACTTTATCATACCTCCTCCAACATATGATTAGGATAAAGCTAGAGATATTTCGTTAGGAATAGAAAACAAAACAAAAAGTAAGAAAGGAAGAAGTTTTGAGGGAGACAGAGGTATTCTCCTAGGATAAGTGCAAGTAACAGGAAAAGCAGTTGGAGCAGAAGGAAAATAAGTGGAGTAATGATAGAGACATCTATTTCAAGGATATGAAAATGATTAAATGCTCACTAGAATATAACTCCATCTCATTGTTTCAATGGCTTTAAAGTATAATGATTCACAAAACCTGTTATTTATTTCTTTTCTAATGGTTATTCATTTTAATCATCTGTCTCTAGTAGCAATGAAACAGATGCTTGAATACTTTTTTTTTCAATAAAGGACATAGCCTGTATGATTCATGTTTACTCTTGCACATAAAGAAATTTCTAATGTCCAGGCCTTATGTTGCTGAATCTCTTAATTAATCAGTCAAATTGTCATTGGATAGGAAGTTCTGGCTGGAGTTCTTTGTTGTTGCCATGCATGGCAGTGGAAGCTCTAAGCATTCTACTGGAGTGCCTGGCACATTGCTCAGCTTGCACCACAGCTACCAGAAACAGGAGGTTCTTGAATTAGGAAACCTGCTTTTGTGACTTCTAAGTGTTGAAATGAGATAATGCTGATAGCAGAATGCACCTAATTTTACAGTATAGATTGGATTAAACTTCTGCTAGTCAATGTAACACAATTCTATTTTTTTCCTGATCTCTTAAAGTAACAATCTGTGCATCTGAGAATTATATACCTTCTCTTAAACTCACAGTATTTCAAGAATGCAAGGAGAAGTTCCTCATTAGTTAATCTGCAATAAAAATATTATTTTAAAATACAATTTATTACATTGGCAATAAATTTACACTTGCATCCTGCAGAAGAGTAGCATTCCTTTTCCCTTATTTTATATATTAATTCTGCTACTGGGCAACAAGGAATATTCTGCAGGCAGCATTCACTTAAACACACATTTAGTCTTTCCATTACCTGTTGCAGAGAATATAAATGGTAACTTCTTTTAATCTGTTAATTCATTCATGAAAGCCGAATCAAAGTATCCTGCAGTTATTTTAAAACTATGTTGCCTTGGCAAACAAAATTCAACCTTGGTTTAATTGGCTTTAGTAGAAGTACTTAATTATAAGAAAAAAAAAGAAAGCAAACTGAAGATAATTTATCCTTTGGACTACTTAAAAGAACAAAGATCAAAAAATAAAATCAAAACATGAGAAATATTTAGCCTAATATTTAGTCATATTGCATCTATTGGAGATTAAAGAATAACAAAATGGAATACCTATCATTATGTTTTCTGACACATCCCAGGAGAAACTAAGTTTCCAAACTGAATGAAAAAATCTTTTAATTGCATTCATTGCAAGTTTTCTCATAAGGATGCTAAGGAACTATTTCCAAAAAAGGAAAAATTATGTTATTTTCTTTAATCTGATGTTAGTTTATGCATTCTATGTCAAACAGCTCTACATCTTTTAAGATGGCCCTCTGTGTCTATTTTGACAAGCTAATATCATCACAATTTTTTTTTTAATTTTTATTTTATTGTTTTACATTTTGTCTTTCCCTTAACCCAGTGGTCATCTAAAGATGAAAAATTCAGCAGAGGCAAATGAAAATTTCTATTTTTCTCATACTCTTGACAAAAAACCTTGCTATTAATATTTCCTCAAGTCTTTACTTGAAGATAATTAAGTTTCACTGTGCATTCAGTAAAGATCTCCCAACTCTATCACTGTCATCCTAGAAGCAAGTGTTGGCATGTCTAGTAGCACATATTTAGGTATTTATAGAGATGATTTTGGAGCTGCACTGTAACCAGAGTTGTCATGTTTTAAAACTTTTCCCATTATCTGCAAAATAAGAAGAATGTTTTATTGCTACAGGACAAAGGGTCAATTGAGACAATATGTTTTTCCTCTAAAAGTTACTACAACAGGAAGAAAAAACATTGCTCATAAGTGCTTCTTGGGTGTTTTCATATCCTAAGCTCTGGGAATTTCTGATTCGTGAGGTTTATTCAATTGCTTTTAAATGGCCTTTCTTATAAAGACTTTTATAATTTCTCCTGTTGAAACTGGGCAAAATTTTGCATCCAATTTTGAAAGTGGATGTCAACCAATACATTCCTGGAGCTATTTCTACATAGGTATATCCTTCTGTTTACTGCAAAATTTTCTCCTCTTAAAATTTGAGGTCCTTATTTCTGGTTATGTAATGGCAAAGAATTGAACACTGTCCATTCTGTTCATGCCATTCGCTATTTCATAGATGTCTGTAATATCCATTTCAACATAATTCTTTTTCAAACTGAAGACGTTCAGTCTGTTCAGATATTCATCATATGCAATATATGTCATTACAATGGAACAGGAAAACTTCACAGAAAAAAACACAAAAACGGAACGAAAAATAAACTCAAAGCTCAGTCAAACAAACCAGCACACTGTAAGGTGGATAAAGCATAGATTTTTCAGGAGAATACTGTTTGGTATTTTTTTGTTTGGCTTTCTTTAATTGTTTTTTTTGTTTGGTTTTTTTTTGGTGTTTGTTGTTTTTTGGTTTTGTTTTTGGGGTTTTTTTTTGTTTGTTTGTTTATTTTGTTTTTTTTTTTAATTTGGTTTTATTAATTTGCTCATAATTTTTGTTTGTTTGTTTGTTTTTCAACTTCTTCCAAAAGGAAACACTTTCATAATCTATCTATCATAATCTCATGTTACTGGTCCTATGAGGCAGCCACCATGTCAGTATCCATAATTTTATTTGTGAAATTTGGATTGTTTTTTTAGGAGATATATACTTTTAATTTATGTTGAATTTCTTTGGCAATTTTTCTTCCGGTCACTCAGTCTTATAATGCCCTTCTACAGTTCTTCCACAAGAGTGTTTTAAATTTATTTTTTCAGGTCTCTTGTCAATACCAAACAGCTCGAGTCATAGACCACACAGAATTTTGTCAAGGTTAGGTAATGTTCCATTGCAAAAGCTAATAACTTATTCCTGTCATGTTACCTGTCTTATAACTATTCATACATCCAAGTACTTGTCCTTTTATCCCATGCTTGTATCCCATACTGGCTTAATTTCCTTAAAAGCTCTATGTGGTAACTTTGTTTAAAGCACTTATAAACCCATGTATCTCCTGTCCACATATTATCCTTACATGGATATTTTTTCCCCCTTTCAGAATAAAGATCGTTATGTATTCAAGTCTTTTAATATACCATTGTGAGACTAGACCCAAAAACTTCTCCATTGCTTTTAAAATCACTGATCTTTTAGAATGCACTCTACTGCATAGAAACTCACTGCACTGGAGATACCTAAAAATGTCAAAATGTTGCAAATTTTTATCAAAGAATTGAATTAAACAGGATTTTTCTCAAGAGAATCTCATCTTCATAATTGGTAGTTAATACAGATAACCTGTTCCTTGTAAATGCCTTCCTTGAAAAAGTCCATCTACAGTCAGACAGAACTTAAGGAGCTCAAATTGAAGGTTTTTGAGCAGGACTTAATGAAATATTTTTCCTTTTATGTTGAATTGGATGTCAGTTAAACACCAGTTGTGTAAGGTATAGAAACATAGATAAAACCCATTTGAAAGATGCAGTACCATTTCTGAAAGGAGTTCAAGCAACATTCAAATCTTTGATTGATGCCAAATGAGAGTACATGCCAATCATAAAACAGCAGGAATGTTCATCTAGGCTGTCAGGTTTCCAAGACTAACAGGGCTCCCATGCTGCTTAATGAGACTGAGAAAGTAGTGTTAAACAGATTTGTGTTCTTCTTCTCTACAAGAGCAACAAAAAAATTGCTGCTACTCTGTGAAGTGACAATGTATAAGGTTTTTGTATAACTACACAGCAAAAAATTCTTCATATCAAATGCTGGACTTGTAAGTTACTCAAGTCTAGATAGTGAGTCTTTATATGTGTCTGTGAGGAGAGATAAGTTTCCAAAAGCATATAAAAATTATTGTTAGATATTATCTTTTTTATCTTTTTTGACTTCAAATTTGTAAGAAAATGTTTTTCACTTCCACGTAAAATCAGATAACTGATTTTCCTCAACCACAGGGAAAAGAAAAAAAAAAAAGCATAATAAAAGTTGCAATGCCAACAACACAGTCAGCAAAGTGACTTACCACATAGATATGATGAAAGCACATAATGACTTCCACTGTGAGCAATTCTATGAATCTTTAATTTCCTGTTCTATCTCAGGGCCAGTTCTGCAAATGCTTTATCATGAGAAAAGTCCCAGAGTTCAATGAGATTACTCACAAGGGTAAGGCAAAAGACAAATCTGGTACAACTTATAAGATCAAACTGCAAATGCTGAAAAGATTTAGCTTTCAAGTTCTTTTGATCATGTACATAGTTTTTTCCTTTCCTTTTCTTTCTGAAAAAAGCTGCAACTAGAAAAAATGCAACAAAGTAATTATAATAATTCAAATATTTCTTTAGTTAACAGGAAAAAAAAAAAAAAAAAAAAAGCTACTCAACAATGGACATAGAAAAAAAAAAAGTCAGATTTCTCCAAAAGCTGTAGTGATGAATACAAGCTGTTCTGTTTCAATTGAGAAATGTCAAGAAAGAAAATAAGCAAATTAGTGTGTATTTTAGACATTTAAAGAGGTCACTGAGGAAACAATATGGGTTTTTTAATCAATTAGCTAATCAAAGTAACTGCTAAAAATGGGAATTTTCAATATGAAGTTTTTTTTTCTATACAACTTTATAAAATACTCTACTAGCTCATCAGATCTATATTTTTTAGTAATGGAGGAACTTTAATTCATATTTCTGCTCTCTATGATGCTTCAGCCATGAAAATAAAGGTGTCTGAAAATCTTTTTATAACACGACTGAGCATTTTTTGCAATCTTGGTTGTATCAAAAAATATTTAATGTGGCATTTCTGAAAACTGAAAGCTTAATGAAATCATTTTCCTGGTATAAAAAATAATAATTTCTGATAACAAGAAGTAGTGAACATTAGTATTTTATTAATATAGCTGTATATGTAACACTCCTTAAGTCATGAATGACATTGCAAAACACAGTGATTTGAAATGTGATAAAGAGAAATTTTTTTTAAATGCTTATTTATATGCAACTCTAATGCTTCATGATAGAAACATTTTTTTGTTTCTGTTAGTAACTAGGTTTATTAGCCCATTATATAAAAAGACTCATCTCTTGCGTAGTCAGTCCTGTAAAAAACAGTGTATTTTGATTCTCCCACCAAGTGTTTGCTGTCTCATACAGAATCTAATTTATTTAAATTTATAATGTGTTCATTGCAGAATAGGAAAACACGGATTGATGTACTCTGCACTGAAATCAGGAAAAATCCAAAGATTCAAAATTTATTAGATAAACTTGCATGAATTGCAAATGAATCAGGACTAAGTGTTAATTTGAACATGGTAATTTCTGACAAGCATGTAAGAAAGTTTAATGGAAACATATGATAATGTAGTATTAAATTTATTTATTTATTTGTTCACTTATTTATTTATTTTTTATAATCTCAGTAAAAAGAAACTTTTCTTTTATAAAGAGTTTTAATTGCTGCTATGGACCAAGATATTTTCATTTTTCACTCTATCTCAAAATGTGATATTAGGAATGGAAATTGATTGACTCTTTCCTGAAAAAGATATTATTATACATAATGCACTTTATCCCACTCCTTCATGATCAACAGTGCCTAATACACTGAGACTATTCATGATATTATGTAGCTAAATAATTTGCCGCAGAATAATGAAAGTGTTAGGTTGATGAGACACTGTAGGATGTGCAATTAATATAGCTGAATGAATGCTGTTCGCATTCAGCATCAGCCTCTTATCTGAAATTTGCCATCCAGTATGGAAACTGATTTCACATCAAAGCAATTTCAAAGGAATTAGGATTATGTTGCAGGCAGTCAGCTGCTTTTTCTTCATGTCTGCATAGCCTATCAACTATTTTGGTTTAGTGTGATTGGGGAGCTGACTGATGAGCTCAGACTCGTGTGCAGAGCTTGCTCTCATAAAGATTTCCTCTTTCAGCTATAGTGGGTCAAATCTTCTTTAAAAATACAGACTTATAGCTGAGCAAGTAGAGACTGTGATCACAATTTTAGCTAAAGAATTGTCTGCCCTGTCATGACAGGGCTATGTCGTTATTTCACATATTATATATATTTCTGGAGTCACTATATTTTTGAGGAATCTCATTGTCCATCAATACTTCAAGAAATTAACTCATTTCAATTAGAAAAACAAAATATCTCTTTCAGGATATTTTAAGAATTGAGGTGTGGTAATTAAATATCAAATTCCCATCAATACAACATGATTGCAAAACAGCCACCATTTCTCTACACAAAGTAAAAATCGCAGAACTGGGTAATTCCTGCTCTCTAGGCAAGGCTTTAAAGTAGAGACTTGTCTTTTATAAAGACAAACTGAATGAAATATTAGTGTAGAAAACGGATTTCTATTAAATGTATTGCCTGAAGGAGGAGGACGAGAAGAGACGTAACTGCTTTATGGGGAGATGAGATATTTTAGCTTTAAAAGAATATTGCCTTGGAAGGAAATGAGCATGAATAGACCATAAATGAAATTTAGGTGGAAATAAAGAACTGATATGGAACTGAATTTCTTGAACATCCTTGAAAAATTAGTAGAGGCAAAAAAGCCTCTTTTTTAAATACAGCTAAATAACAAGCAGGTGATATAAACTTGACAGAAAGTGTGGGCATGATCCAAGGTCTTCCTTCAAATCCTACATTCTGTGCTCCTCTATACAACTGTAGAAATTATAACAATATGTGGAAAAAGCTAGGGGATGCATTTTATATATCTCACAGTACGCAATGTGTCCAATCTATATTACAGAGTGTGTACTTTTTGCCACATGTCATCAGCAGCAGTATCACTGTCACTCAAACATATTTCCAACTCATGCACCAAGTCTACCCATTTTGATTACATTTTTATATTTCAATTAGTTGAAATATAAAATATACTGTTGTTGGGTCTCTCCAGATGTAAGAGGAGAGTTTTTCTGATAATGTACAGTAATTTCACGTGTATAAGGTGCACCCTTTTGACTAAAATTTTAGTCTGAACCCAGAAGCGCACCTTATAGGCTGGTGCACTTTATATATGGACAAAGTTCAGAAATTTGCCAACCTGGAAGTGCGAGCTGCGAGCCAAACTGCGTGGGGTTGTGGTGGAGGTGGGGAGTGGGGCGCAGCTTGTGCAGGGTCTCAAGGCTCAACAGGGCTCGGCAAGTGTCCTGATTTGGAGGACAGGTGTCTGCTGAGAATGGCATGAGCCTCTGTTTGAAATGGAGAATGTAAACCCCCTCTTAATAATGTGTGATGCCCAGTTACAGTAATTTCCCGATTATAAGCCACACCTTTTTCACTGAAGAATTCAGCCTACACCAGTAGTGCAGCCAATCATCAGGAGCAGCTCATTTGTGGATAAATCCCAGCGAAATACTAACTCAGAAGTGTGAGTCAGCTGGGCAGAGAGCTGCCGCAGAGCCGCGGCTGGGCAGGTGGGGAGCAGGCTGTGCTGGGTGGGGCAAGCATGCTGGGGGCAGGGCTGACGAGGAGCCAGGCGGGCTGGTGGCATGGCGCCGGGGAGTGGGATGGGCCGGCTGGCGGAGGGGGCGGCAGTGCCAGGGCCCACAGCACAGGGAGGGCTCCTGGGGCTGCGTTTAAAGGCACATGAGACGCAGCCCATGCAGCCGAGTGCACAGCGCTGGTGCCCGGCACCCCCGCGCCATGGGCACTCCCATCCTCCTCTACCTCCTCCTCCCGCTGCCACCGCTTGTCCTCCTCCGGGCCGGGCTCAGGGCGAGCAGCGCTGGGCCATCCCCCTGGCCCCCCACTGGCTGCGGCCCCAAGCGGTGGGGACAGCACCCGTGGGCAGCCCACAACCCCAAGCTGCACAGCAGGCAGCAGTTCCAGCAGCGCGGCATGCCGAGCCCGGGGCCACCGGGGCCACCAGTGCCGCCTGCACTGCCCGCCACGTCCCTGTCGCTGCGCCTGTCCCTGCCTGGCTTTGCCACTCACATCCTGAGGTACCGCGCCCTGCTCGACATCAACACCAACCGAGCTCTGCCGGGACTTTGCTGGGTTCCGACCCCACGGACCCTGGGACCCCGACAGGAAGAGCGCTGAGCGATCCCCGCGCTACCCCCAGCCCGCGCTCACCCGCCCCTCGCTGCCATCACTGAGCGCTCTGCCGGGCATGCCCTGGCTGTGGGCAGTGAGTGGCGGCAGCAGGAGAAGGAGGAGGCTGAGGAGGAGGAAGAGTGGGGCGAAGCTTCCCGAGGTGCCAGTCCCAGATGCTCGGTGCTCGGGAAGCAGAGGGAGCGATGCTCAGCACCGATCCCTGGAGTCGCCACCCGCTCCTCATCCTTCTCCTCCTTCTTCTCCTCCTCCTCCTCCTTCGGCCCTCGGTTATCCTCTGGCTGCAGCCAGCCCTAGCCCTCCCGCTGCCTCATCCCTCCTCCAGCACGAGTTTGTTTTTCTGCTTTTCAGAAGCCTTGGGGGAGAACATAATATCAAGCAAAGCCTGGGGAAAAGCAGGCGAGCCTGCTGCCAGGCGGGGCGAGCCGGGCGGGTAGGCGGCGGGGGCGGGAGTGCTGGGGCCCGTGGTACGGGGAGGGCACGTGGGGCTGCATTTAAAGGCTTTGCCAGTCTGTGAAAACTGTTTGCAAATTGTGCACCTGATAACAAACTCCACAATTGCATGATTCTGTTACTAACTCGTTACTTTGTCACACATGGATCTTCACTTTAAAAAAAAAAAAAAAAAAAAGCCGCTTATATTCAGGTGCAGGTTATATATGGACAAATCCCGTTGTCTTCCCGGCTACCCGGATGTGCGGCTTATAACCAGGTGCGTCTTATAATTGTGAAATTACTGTAATTTCTTAACATAAAAAAGCCCAACGGGTTGTTTTTTTTAAAGGTAGTATTCTATTTTCAGTTTTATTTTCATTCAAATAGATCATAATAAAGATCATAGATGTCTATAATCTAAGCATTACTCAAGCAAGCTGTGATCTAAATGATCACTTTGACAGACTGTTCTTGCTTCTAAGAAGACAGATAGCTCCTGAAGCTCCACTTCTCTCTAATGGATGTGGCATAGAGTTTTTAATTATTGCAGATCTCTACAATAGACTGAATATTCTGTCTAAGTATGATTCCTCTTCACACCCAGGAGCAACATACTTAGTTTTTCTTCTGATGCTTCTTATCATCTTTCTGACGTTGCATTTAATGACAAAGTTCTAATACCAGTGTATCATTTCTCTTCATAACATTTCATTTTGAGTTTTCTATCTTTATCTTTTTAAGGTATAGCACTTTGGTAAAGCGCACTAACTGCTGTACTTAGAAGAAAACAATTACCTGGTTCACACAGTGTAATCTAAAAGAACTTCTGAATATAAACACCAAATAGAGGATAATGTCCAGCCTCCCCACAGCAATACTGTCAATTCCCACTGTTTTCCTAGACAGGTTGTCTACTGTGGGATCAATTCAGAGGAACCAGACCCTGACTATGAACTTAGAATGTCTGGGCACTCAAAGCAAGATTTCAAACTGAGAAGTTATTTTCAGTTAATAACTTCAAAGCTTATGTCTCCCTTCAAGATCTAAATTTCATTCTGTGCTTGGCCTACGCAGTCCCTTTGAATGCAAAGAAAACTGATGATGTCTGATATTATGGATATTCTCTCATTAAAAAATCAGTAGGTGGCAAACTCAATTTCATTAATGTTCTTTTAAAACTGCAGTTAAAGATATAGGTATGTCCACTTTCATAGACAATGTATTTTGTAAGCCATTTCTTACCAAAATTTGTATGTAGGGATAATGATGTTAGGAGCTTAGTTATTTGTATGCACAGCTCACTCCAAATAATTTATTTTTTTTGGCCACAGTGAAGGCTGTAACCATATATGAATTGATCAGATATACCACTTCTCATCAAAGGGAGATTTGATATGTATAATTTCAGACTTTCAAATTTTTGCTATTTATGGAAATTTAAATAACAATAATAAATATTAATAATAGGCTGGAATTAATTTGTTTGCTTAATTTGCTTTCCTGTACATTGCCTTGCTTAGTTTGACTTTCATTTTATAGCATATTTGAAACTCTAGAACATCATATACTTTCAAGGCCAAGATAGTTTCCAGCTCTTCTGTTAATCTTTTTTTTCTTCTTTTCAATTATTTTCACTTCTCTAACTTTCTACAGTGATCTGAAAAACACCCTTTCTTTTAGCTCTTATTTTCTATAATGAAGAGAAAATTACTAATTGTAGCTTGATTGGTTATTTGTCTTTTTTTTCTAATCCGGTGACATCAGCAGATTTCCTCTGAAATTTGTAGTATAGGTTATCACATTCATAATTTCTATGTCATTCTGTTTAGATAATCTTATGCTACAGAAATTCCATCCCAAACAGTATAATTAGTATTTTGAGGCTCCTTGCCATTTGAGGTTTCTTTTTTTCTCTATCTATATCTAATCTATATCTATCTATCTATCTATGTATCTATGTATCTATCTATCTATCTATCTATCTATCTAACTATCTATCTATCTATCTAATCTTTATCTATAGATATACATCCATGCATCTTCTCACATCATTAATAAGCGTGTGTCACACTAAGACTGCAGCTCTCTCTAAAAAACAGTTCTCACATTTAATAACCAGCCATACTATTTGCTTGAACATACTTGTACTGTGGTGTGTAATTATTTGTTTATTTAAAGATTTCTAGTTGTGTGGTTTGGGTGGTGTTTTGTTTTTATGGGTTTTGTGGTTTTTGTTTTGTTTTCTTTTGTTTTGGTTTTTATTTTGTGTGAGTTTTATTTTGTTTGGGTTTTGTTTGTGCATTTCTTTGGGTATTTTAATCATTGCCTAGTCCTCTGAACTCATGAGATAACACACTGTGGAACTAAGTTTTATTTGGATCTTCAATTGGTGTTTTGATATGAATGTAATTTTTATTCTAGCCATTCTTCTTCCATCAGCTCACCAGTTCTGTAATATTTTTTTGTTATGAATAGGAGATATGTATCTATTATGGTACACTGTTCTTTGTGTCCACATTGTATTTGTACCAGAGTTTTTCTTTAAAGAACAGTCTTTAAGAAAAGGAAATTACATATTAGCCAATTTTCTTTCAGATATTAATTTTACTCTCCATGATTCCTCTGGTCTTTCATTTTGTGCTTATTCTCATATTTGTGTCTTCCTGCTCAATTTTTCTGCCTTTTTCATATTCAGTTACATTTGTAGCACATAAATCTTTCTAGGTTGAAGCATTGCTTTATTTATATTTGTCTGTATTTCTGCTTCTCTTTACTTGCTTGGTGTTTAATCAATATTCTCTTGTGATATTAAACATAGAGTTGAGCAAAGGGTTTTCATTTTTTCTAAGTTGCTGAGTTTACTTAGAAAAGAATGAAAAAGTAAAGCAAACTACTTTTCCTAAGGCTGGTCTTTCTAGAGTAGTGTCTGGGGGCCAGTGAGATCAAGATAGCACTTTGATTGATCAGTTTGCAACAAATCTAATCACCCTGTCCTTGTTGGCTAAATTACTGACTTTCATTACTCAAAGAGAACATCAATGGAAATTGCAGCAATGTTTCTAGCAGCTGGAAGTTAAAAAATAAGACTGTGCTAAAAGAAGAGCTCTTATGCACACCAGGAGCAAAATATCTCCTTTGCTTTATTCTGTACAAAGAATCTGAAATTATGACCAAATATAATTCTGCTTAAACTGAGGGGTTCTGATAAAACTCATCAAGACCCTGTGTTAAGGTATTTTTTTATTCCTAAATAGGTTACAACTGCCTCTGGCATATTTGCCAATTACCCTGAAAGTCTAAGCCTTGTCTCACAGCCTTGTATTACCTGTGTGACAACTGTTGGTTTCTCTCCCAAAGTATGTTGGGGAAATCATAACACAGAGAAGATTGTATAGGGGAAAATATTGTTTTCTTTCATTTATTATTTTGCTTTCCTTTTCTCATTATTGTTGAGATTACGTCAGTATATCTAATAAAATTGACATACATAAAGGTGTACATAGAAAGAAACACCTGATATTTCTCACATGTAAAACTGAATAATCTCTACTACTACCACGACTTTATGCAATGTCATGTTCCTGCCAATCAATTAAAGATACTCTCGCCAGAAATATTATCTTTGTGTATCAGAGGCTAGTTTCTGACAAATTGGAATAACTTGACCTGACAGATTTTAAAACATACAGAGGATACTGTCTACTATACTAAGCTAAAGAATTACAGAAACATAGAAAGGCTTGGATTGGGAGCGGCCTTGAACATCATCTAGCTCCAAACAGCTTGATCTGGACAGGGATGGCATCCAGCTACAAGGGGTTGCTCACATCCTTGTCCATCCTGGCCTTGAACACTTCCAGAAGTAAAATATTTTTACAGGGGACACTTCTGGACCTTTGGAAGTGACTTTAGAAACTAAAATTTCAGTTACTGTGGTCTACAAGGAAGAGTAAATAGTCGTATATAGAGTTTGTGCTTACGTAGGTTTATATTCACTTTTTACAATCTCATGGAAAATTTACATCCCACTTAAACCCTTAGAGAGGTCAATGTCACCTGAAGTATTAATGAAGCCTGGAAGTTTATGTCTACTATTTTTTTAAAATGTTTCTAAAAGTTCAGAGACCTCAATGGGCAAGAAATTGAACAGATATTTACCATGCTTTCTTTCAACAATGCATAATTCATATTATTGACTACTATCTTGAGAAGGTGGGTTTATATATATATATATTTAGGTAAATACTGTGACTATTGTTGCAAATTTTAAATATTATGAACTGTATTTCCTGTAACTCTGTTCAAGTGATAACCAACAGTGGCTGTTTAATGGATGCAAGTGGTCACTGAAAATGGATTTGGGGGATATAGATTACAACAGACTAGCTAAAAGATAATTAGAGCAAATCATTCAGCTAACCACAGTGCTGATCAATGTCCATCTCAAGTCAGGCATTGAAGAAAGCAACAATCAGTATGCAAATATGAATAAATTATCTTTCTTCATCATTAGTAGACAGCCCAGAGCCCACTGAGCTCTTCTGCACATCAGCAGACTGCATGCCAGGATCTTCCCTTGAGTCAGGATGCCTCTGAAGATCTGTCCACGAGACCAAGAAATTCTTTTCAACATGTTAAATTTTGAAAGCTGAGATAAAGAATTGATTGTGCATAGGTACTCCTTTAGGCTGAAATCTTGACTAAATCTGTGTCTAGCTACACCTAAACTCCCTTCTGAGAAGCTTAAAAGGCGAATTGGGTCCTTTCTAAATCTCTCTTGTATCAACAAAATCTCCTTGACATCTTTATCTGACCCTGTCTTCTATGCAGTAAATAATCAAGTGTACATTGATTTTAACCTTGTGAAACCACTGTCACGTGTGCTATTAAATTTGTTAAATCTCTTTTATATCAATAAAGAAATTGCTACTTCTCTCTTTCAAGGGAAGTATTTAATTTCTGTGCTTTTACGGAATTTAACTGTGCATTATTTTCCTTTGTTCTAAGCAATGATTATATGATGTGTTTAATATAAGCTCTTCAAAATATTTGGAAAGTCTCAGTTTTCAAGACTGTATCCACTGGTGTATTTAATTCAATTAAAAGATTGCAAAACCTTATGCCATTTTCAGCCACTAATTTGCTATGACTATAGCCTTTTTCTTCATATTCAAGGTATATTGCAAACAATATATTAAATCATATCCCAGACTTTTGTGGTGTGAGAAGATATGGTTTTAGAGTTCTTCAGCAACCACCTGTGTGGAGATTCTTGACTACAAGTGAATCTATAAAATGAGAGACAAAATTGATTCTATCTTTCATAGGGTGCACAGTGGCAACAAATACACAAAAGGCACTTGATTGCACACTGATAGTAACTTCTTGATACACCTTGTAGTAATTTCCTCCTGCCAACGAGTCTTAGGTAAAATAAATGCAATAGAAATGGTTGAACCAAATAGAATAATTTTTTAAATTAAAAAAACCTCCTGATCGTTTAAACCTAATAATCTAATTTTTGCTTTAGTCTTTGATTTTTTTGAATTTACTTTTTGCTTTCCACTTCAAGATGAGTACTTTTTTTTTCATTCTTCAGTGGTTTACAAGGTCAATAATTTTATCCTTTCCTATAATAAATTACAGGGTTTGTTGATTTTCTCACTGTTTAGTGTATGCAATAGAGTTTTATGTATTTCTCATTTGGTAAAAGGCTGAGAGCAGAGAGGAATTCTGCCTGATTGCTCTGTTCTGACTGCCACACGTGGCTCCCATGAAACCTTAATGGAAGGATTGCCATCCCTCTTGCAATTGAGAAAAACACTGGGGAAAACACTTTACTGGACTTGAGTGGATAAAAAAGAGAGAGAAAAATAAAAAACATTAAAAGTAGGGAAAATGAAAAAGGGCATTATAAGGCTAGAAAAGAGCAGGAGACTGAAAAGAAAGAAGAATTAGAAGGTAGCATGATTTAAATGCCCCAGCAGAGCAAGAGGAAAAATCTTTTGGAAAATGTACAAAAGAGACTGAATGGAGTTTGTTGCCAGTCTGAATCTGTGGATTGGCAGAAAGACTAGGGAGATGGAAAAATTGGACACAATATCAGAACAGATTTGTTTAGGTTTTTTTTTTTGCAGGCCCTTGTTTTGTATTCTGCCTCATCCATTCTAGTTATAAATATTGATTCTTCTAATGTCTGTTTCCCAATATCTAGCTTCAGAGGTTATAACCTTTCTCTTGTATACTTGTGATGTTTTCTTTAAAGAAGTGGGTCAGACTACTCCTCAGAGATGTAGCAGACATTAATTTCCATGCATTATTATATAATTACAGTTCAAGTATGGAAGTTATTATAATCATGGAAAGTATTTCTTTACCAAAATATGAAATCAGAAAATAGGCAATATCCCTCTTTCTTCCTTTGCTTACTTTTAAAAATGTAGATAGTTTTATTTTGAGCTGAATAATTCTTTCGGAACATGTTAACTAATTTATTTTAATAAACACACCATCTATGAAGTGATATATCACCCAATGATACTTTCTTTGCTTTTTAGTTTCTATTCACAAGGTAGTACTTGATCTAAGAATTGGAATTTGTTGTTGATCAAGACAGTCCACAGTTTTAATGAATGCCTGTTTGTAAGACATTTGCATGACTAAAAAAGATAATTCCTTTAAATAAAATTGATTTAAAGCTCCAAGGACTTGAACATTTCTTCTTTGGAGTCATTAGAGAGGCTTAAATGAGTTTTTCACTTATCAACAACAAATTATAAAGTTGATCTATGGATATTGGCTGCATTGTTTACTTATAAACATTTAAAATATTGAGAAAACAGCCCTTCTCTGAAACTCTCTCTATTGTTTTCTCATTCAGAAACTCAGTCAAATATGAGAACATTGCTCAAGCTGTCTCATTTGTATCACTCACAAGCAGAAGACAAATCAAAGTCTTGATTTGTTGGACCATTTCTATTTAACATAATTATTTTTTTAAAGAATTGAATTCATTCAATGGACCTCTTAGGGAAAAAAAAAAACAACAACACCGTCCTCTCACTCCTCCCCAAAAAATCCAACCAAATAAAAAATTACTTCAAGCCAATGATGTATCTGGGAGAAAAATGGAATAGAAAACCAGGATATGCATACTTTAGAGTATTCATTCTGATAAATCAGGTGTTTGGTTAACCAAACATTTTTCAATAAAGAAAAAAATAAGCCTTGAAATAATCTCTACTGAGCTTCTCACAATGTCATTGAAAAGAAAAAAAAACCAACAACACAAAATAACCCCTCACACCACTCATTCAGGCTACTATATACTTGGCAGCATACCTTATGATATGCTAAGAAAGATGCAGCACATACTAGGAATCATTTAGTCAAAATTTATAGTGATTAATAATTTTTACTTTGCACTGCTGAAGATGGGCCTTGTCAGCCATAATGGATAAAATGTGTTTCTGGGCCAGTTTTGACATAGCTGGAATTGAAACAGATTTTTTTCTCACATATTTTGTTACAGTCTCTTCACAGCTGTAAAAAATAGAACAAGCAACAGGCTGTGATTCTTCTAACTTCTGCTGCTTTCTGTGACAGGATGGTGCCACATGAAGTAAAACATGGCTTGAAATACATTCTGATAAAGTGAGGATTACCATGTTTGCTTCATTGAAATCATCTTGCTCTGCAGGAAGTAAAGCCTTTGACAGCTGCCTGTTTCTCAGGAGCTAATGGCCAAAGCCACTTTCTTGTTTCCAGTTTTTTGCTGCAAGCCATGCAATTTAGCAGGATAATAAGGTGCAGAAGCCTATGCACCTTGACAACTCAGTGCTGATGATAACAAACCAAACTGTAAACTGTAGATTCCCTGTGGAAATCCCAAACACCTGCAACTGCAAATGTCTCCTCAGAAAGATGTGTGTTATGACAAAATCACTCAGTTACAGGACAATCTGTCAAAGATATATTGAAGACTTTTCTACTTGTCTTAAACTTTTATAACTTTGTGGCTGTCATTTTGGCCTCTAGATTTATCATAAAACTTCTGCAGTGTGAGATTTCTTAACTTTTATGATTTGGTTTATATAACTATTAATTTATTAAAGCCACTAATGGAAGGGTACAGCTACCATTCTCTTGGGCAGAGTGTTTCCTACATTGTACAGACATAAATTTTACACTGAAAGTATTTGTTCTTTCTACTTTTGTGGGGCTTTTTTTTTTTTTTAGAACGGAATAAATGTCTGCAAAGAAGATGTAATTAGAATGCATAGGAAAACAAACCAACCAAAATAAAACAGACTAATCCTGTTGCTGTTTTATAACCAATTAATAAAAATTGGGATTAGTACAAAAGGAGAGGCTAGCCAAAATGCTTAAACACATTACCAAAAGGCTTGCTTCAGAGAAATAGAGAATCAAATTAAAAATCTTTACTGAAGGTTTCAAAATAAGCAATACTCCATTCATTTTTTATCAAGAAAAAATATTTTCATTGCTGATTAAAGAATTTTGTGCAACATTTATAAAAGTCCTTTCATTTCATCATTTGAATTTCTTGGAAGAAACTTGTCACACTAATTTGATGAGATATTTTAAATTATTGTGAGAGACTTGTCTATATTTCCCTTTCTGACTATAAAATCTTTACTAAATTTAATCTGCTGGAGAATATGGTTGCAGCATATTTTTTTCTCCATATGTGACACACACACAAACACAAGCACTCTACCACCTCCCACAAAATGATTCTTCCAGAATTGACCAAGTAAATATATCTCTATAGCTGTTAATTGCCACATAGATGGTCAAACAACACATTTCACTGGAAACCCACTGTCACCAAGATGGGAATTACAGTGCATTTGATTAATATTATTTGAAAGGAAATGCTCTGATAAGCCATGATTTTTTTTTTTTTTTCCCCTCGAATATAAGAAAAACTGGTTTTATTTTTTTCTGTCATAAAAAGTAAGAACCAGTTTTAGACTATGTGCATTTTTAGATTTCTCATTTGTTGTTTTGGCTAAATAACTGTGCTGACCAGCCTCATTAAAACATTATAATTGAGGTCTGTAACTATGGTGTTAAAGTGAAGATTCTTCAAAGAATCCTTTGGTACAACTCAATTGATTTTCACTGCTTTAAAGCTTGAACTGAGACTGGGAAACACGCACTGCCTACTAATCAACAATTATTTTTGTTTGCTATCCAAGCTCCTCTTGCTGCTGAAGATCCCTTTAGAAGAATCTAAGTAGTGTTAGGCAAGATTGCAAGAATTTCACTTATATAAGAATTTCGAGCAGTAAAATCATGCAAAAAAGGATCAAGGCAAACATAATATATAAAAATGCATAATTATTTACATATGAATCTATATTTTCAATAGCCTGATATTTTCAGTGACTATGGATGTTATGCAGCAAAAACAGGATTTACCTGAAAGGTAGCACAAAGCAAGGAGTTAATTTGAACACACTGCATCTGATGATCACTCTCTGACCTGAAGGAAATAATCACTTGCCTAGTGCATAAATATAATCAATCCACTGGCAAAGAAGATTGGGAAGAAAACCAGTGTTGCCAAGGAAGTGACAAGTGGCAAGAAGAAGATGAAGTGGAGGGTATATTCTGCATGGAGAGGAAATTATTCTTCTGGTACATCAAACTGTTATATCAGTTTGATGAAAGTGCAAAGTAATTGATTTTAATGATACTGAGTGATTTTAAAGGAGGTTACATGCTTTGACTTAAAAGCTTCACAGCACTGCCACTTTTTAATTTTTCCTAAGACTGGCTTATACCCATTAATATTCCAATGAATTTTTTCACAACTTTGCATAAAACAGTGTCATGATCCTTCACACAGCATGAATTGTCAAGGAGACTTTACAAAATAAGCACTGTGACATTAATTAGGCAGAATCAATTTTAAGAAACAGAACAATTTATAAAAAATATTTTTCCATTAATCATTGAGGTCATTACTATCAATGTTATACAGATATAGAGGGATTGTAGCTTCTCATTTTTATTTTGACATATTTTCTTTTGTTTATGCACTTTCAGAAAGGAAAAAATATCAAGAGAGTGAAACATCTGAATTGGGCATGCAGGGACAGCATTATCTTTGAGATAGGACTTCACAGGAAATAAATATTTCTCTGAATTATCATAATATTAAAAAATGACGAAAGAATTTTCAAACTCATGTGCTGTTAAGAATTCTCTTTTTTCAAAACATTACTAAATATAAGTTTGACTTCTCCTACACAATGCTGCCTTTGTGTGAAAATCTTAAAATAATTTTCATTTATATGATCTGATATCTTAACATTTGGAGTTATCTTAAAAGAAATGTTAAGAAGAAGCAGAAAGTTTAATTCAAAGTCTGTCTTTGTGAAGTAAATCCAGAAGACAGTTCTGTTTCACACAGTTTATTGTGATAGATTCCTTCCTTTTTTAAAGATTATATAATCATTTAATGTGCCAATATACTTGAAGCCTTGGGAATAGGCACTGCTATTGATGTTGATATTGTTGTTGTACTAGAAAATCATAGCTCATTCAGCATATAAAAATGAAAAATGGAGATGGATCATTAAATTCAAAGTAGGACAGATAAGGAATTAAACATTTAAACTTTCTTCATTTTAAAAGGCTCAAGGAGACTGTAGGTGCCTATTGTAGCCTTTGTTTTTTTATTTTTTTTTAGCAGGTTTTTGAAATGCAAAGTGTATAAAACTGTCCAGCTTGCCTTTTCAATTTAGTGGAAAAACAAACAGTTAAAAATAAACAACAACCCTACAAGTAGTCAAATACATGTATTTTTAGCCCATAGTTAGATAGTGACTTTTATTTTATCAAGACTGTAGGTCGGGCATGGAAATGTGGTGATTTGTTTCCATATGTGATGAGTTCTACACATTGGTCACATGGTACTCACATGACAATATAAAATATATGATTCTTCTTCTTCTTCTTCTTACTCATAAATTTTTAACTTCTTTCCTAAAGCTGCTTCAAAGTAGAAAAACCCAACAAAAGAAAAGAATGGAATAGAGCTACTTCTGAATCTTTTCAATGAATATTTATAATATTTACAAGTAGAGGTATATATCTTTTGTGGTTTAGACTTTAGACTTAGACAACATACACCCAAAGATTATGACTGTAATATTTTTATTTCACCATCAAAATAATCTAAATTGCGTGGTGTAATTCTGATTTCAAAGCACATCTGAAATATCTGATAAAGGATTACTGATTAAAAAGCAGAAATCCTGACAGGCCTCTGAGAGATTCTATGAACATGGAGCACTTGGGTGTGTATTTCCAGCTGAATATATGACTACTCTCTGCTGGAAGAGATCAGAAATTGACTGTACAGGAGTTCTTTGCAGGCTGAACGTCCTATTGAAAGGGATGTCGCCTCCCTCCACAAGTTTTTGAAGGCAGCATGAAATTTGAAAATTACAGCTATTACTATTACACTATCTCATGGAATGTACTTAGGGTTTACTAGAATCTGTTCAATCAACAATTATGGACCAGAAAGTATTTAAAGAATCACGAAGATAAGGCAAGAGGTTAATAAAAAGGAAAAGGCAAAATTTCCCTATTGCCAATTTGAACACTATGGGAAACCATATAGCAGTGTTCTATTTAGCAGTAATAAAATTATACTGAAAGGTAATTTTAAACTAAAAATCATGAACCATAGATATTTTAGTAATGTGAAGAAAAACAATGTAACTGATAGAGTATGTTCCCTTCTGTGAATTAGACCTCCTTGTGGCATGAATCACTTCTTTACTGCAACAGTGTTGAACATAGAAAGGTGTCTTAGAGGTCTAAAATTCAGCGAAAAAAAAGAAAGGTGAAAGAAGTGTGTATTAAATAAGATGAAAAGAAGCTAAGAATGTGGGGGTTTTTTTAGATACAGGAAGAATTATTTTAAATATTGGAATGAAATTGCTGCCCAAACCATTCGATATAGGGTTGGGTCAGAATAAGGAATAAAATAAATGTTAGAAAATGAGTACATACTGAATGAGATGGTCTCAGATCAGACATCAATGAAAAGTGGGATCAATTAACTGCCTGTTGTGCAATTAACCATAGTTACGTGTTCTTAGTCTTCCAAATTCCTGTGAGAATTACAGTAGCATTCATTGAACTTGTATGGATATGAAATACAAATTTTCCTGAGAAAAGAATCATGACAGGCATCCTCTTTGTTCACTGAAACTGTATGTGGGGGACTAGAATTCTATGACAGTTTATATGCAGTAAAAATAACATAAAGACATCTGAAGTGATTTGAAAGGTACACGTTACCCTGGATTACTTAGTTTTTTGTATTATTTTATTAGACTGCTGTGGAGGGAAAATCTGAGAACAGTATAGAAAACAGGAAAATAATAACTTTTTTCCCCTTTGGCTAAGCAATTAGTTCAACAGAAGGAGAACCACAGAAATGTGTCTGATACACAATTTTTAATAAAATAATTTTTGACACCAGCAGCTCAAATGTATGTTGAGACTCTTCTCTGTGACCAAATTATTAGTTTTGGACAAAGTATGAAAGATTGGTGCAGATAGGTCAAAAATCACTACAGTTAAATTTGTCTTTGAAATAAAACTTTTTGCCTTTTCAAAAGTTCAGAAGCAAAAGTGAGTCACAGAAAGATTAATAATTAGCATTGGTATGTGCACTAGCTTTTACTGGGTCTGAAATGAATAAAAAATCGTCAGAATGAGTGTATTTCCCTGTATATAGGAACTTACTGTAGTATTTGTAATCTTCCATTTCATAACCTTTTGCAATGCAATCATTTATTTTTAGGTGTAATTTCACAAGGAAACTAAGTCCATGAAGAACTTTTCACCTTTTCACTTTGATATGATATTACAGGTAAGCATATAAATTTATACACACAGATCTCAAACCTGAGTGTGACTTGTATAAACATAAATAGGCATAAAACCCAATATGGTAATGTATGAAAGCCTGTTAAACACCAGAGACAAAAACCAAGACTAAGTATACCAAAAGATATATCAGAGAAAAATAATGCTAAATAATAGGAGGGTGCAAGAATTCATATTTGATCCTTTGATTTGAATGTTACTGTTCCAATAGTTAATACCTAACCCCACTTAGGTAATCACTGGAAAAAATTGTGGTTTTATCTTTGCACTGTGATTAGTAAAAGAGGATACTGCCTATCTTAGATTTTTTTTATATTGTGACTAAAAAAGTAAGCAATAAGCATCAAAATGAAGAATTATATCTTGCCACCCTTACTTCTGCTGACTATTAACTACAGTGAATTTTAATATTTGAGACATAAGTGAAGAAAATCAGTTATTAGCCATAGGTAATTCTTCACTGCCAAATTATCTCAGGATTAATTTCCTATTTTTTAATTATACTTTGTAATGGTTTGCTTATAAAAAGCACTACATAAAACATAATTTTATTTATCATTAAACAGTGAGACCTTGACAGTACAGGAACACTTCAGAAAATGGAGATGAAACATTAGAATTCTACAGCTAAACATATGATGCCATTCCGTCAATGCTGTCATTCAAGCAATGTTGTCATGGTTCAACACAGGTTGATCTCCTAAGATAAAGCACTGAGTTACAGGAAACTGAGATCACTTTATTTCTGAATGACAGTATCCAAACAGGGGCACTAATGTACTTACCTTCTCTACTTAAGCCAAATGTTTTTTACTTTCTGAAAGCTTCCATTTAGAACCACCTTAAAGGATTTACAAAAAATCCTTAAAAAACTATTGCAAGCATCATAGAACTAAGGAAAAGAGCTCAAGTGTTTGTTTGGGGGGGTTCTGGTGGGTTTCTTTGGTGGTTTGCATATTTTTTGGGGGGTGGTGATTTGTTTGGTTTTTTGCTTGGTTGGTTAGTTTTTATTAAAAATTTTAGAAATTGCAATGTCAGTTTGCAGTAATTCCAAATAGGATGTGAATATTTTTTCTTACTCTTAAAATTTATAGATAAATTCGCTTTGGTGTTGCTAGGCAACTAATATACAACTTTGTAAAGTTTCCCAGCAAATGTATCCAACGTTGACACTTAATCACAGAATCTCAGAATCAAAGAAGTCTGGGTTGGAAGGAGACCTCAAGGGTCATCTAGTCCAATCTTTTGTGGCAAAAGCACTAGAAAAGACAGCTCAACACCCTCTCCAGCTGAATCTGTAAAGTGTCAAATGCTGGGGAACTTCCCAGGGGAGATTATTCCAATGGCTAATTTACCTTTTGAAGAATTGTCTTTCTGTGTCTAATCAGAATCTACCCAGGAGTAATTTGTATCAATTGTTCCTCACCTTTTCCATGGGATGCCTTGTAAAAAAGAGAGTCTTCTTTCCTTTTGCAACCACCCTAAAAATACTGGAAGATCAGAACAAAAAACCAATTCCCTCAGCCTTTCCTATGGCTGACTTCCAAGTCCTTTAATGGTCTTTTTGTCTCTTCTCTGATCCTTGCCAGCCTCCCCACATATTTATTTAGTACCATGGAATCACGGAATCATAAAATGTTTATGATAGGAAAGGATATTTAGTTCTACCTCCCCACACTATGGGCTGAGACACGTTGCACTGTGCAACCTGACGTCAAAATATTTCAAGGATGGTGCATTCATTACTTCTCTGGGCAACCTGTGACAGTGCCTCATCATCCTCTCAGTAAATGATTTATCCCTGTTATTCAATTTACACCTATCGTTTTTAAGTTTAAAGCCATCCCTCTCTGGCATCCCTCTCTGCACATCCTTATCAAAAGTCCTTCTCAGCTCTCTTGTACCTTTAGGTACTGGGAGGTCGATAGAAATTCTTCCCAGACCCTTCTCTTCTCTAGTCTGAACAACTCCAACTCTCTCAACCTGTGTCACCCTAAACAGGTCCATGTCCTTCTTATGTTGAGGATCCCAGAGCTGGATGCAACATTCCAGGCAGCTGTCTCATCAGAGAACTGCTTTTTTGAGTCTTATTCTAGCTGAAATCCATGGTGAGATTTGTCGGCAGATTCTATTATCATTTTATATTTTGTACCATGTGCAGGAGAAATATGAGTGAGACTTATAGGTATGACATTTGACCTATGGGAGTTCTAAACCCTTAAATAGAGGCAGATAGAACACACAAGGTACAGCATCATACTATAAATCCCCTGTATGGAGTCATTCAATCATATTGGATCACATGTCCCAGTTTAGTGGATAATTAATACACTGTTGTATCAAATTATCTGTACTGTTTCTTTGAGCTGTGTTTCATGAATCAGTCTTTGACTTGGATTATGACTCAGAGGTTAAAATAAGGAAGTTAGCATTGACGTCCCAGTGTCAAATGATATCTTGACCTGTCTTAAGCTTGTGAATTCCCTTCCTGTGATTGGGAACATCTACTGTCTTGAGGGTGAGCAAGTTTGGTACTGGGAATAACATTGGTATTGTGATTGAAGGGTGTACAGCAATTGACATATTTTGTTAAACATATTTGTATTGTATTTTCACTCTATTTTGTGTCTCTCTTCTGAACTGGAAATCCTCTGTAACATCAATTATCTTCAAACAAGTAGCCATGATACTCAACCTTGCACCCTCCAAGTGTGGACTATCTAAAAGAATCTGGTCAGAGGGTATTGAGTTAGTGCAGTGTGCCATTACATACTGTGATTTATTGGTCTCATATCTCACAATAAAAAGTTATTTTCAACACAGCATAATACCTAGGGTATGTGTTTTGTTCAGCAACTTCTACTGACCTCAAAAAAGACATTACAAGTAGAATGTAGGGAGCTTAATGATTTGGCTTAATGATCGTGTAATACTTGAATGATAGTAGACAAAGGGTTCGTATGACCCTCCCAGACCACAGAGTCTTTTTTTAAGTTTGTGAAGAAGATGGCCAGCTCCTGTTTCAGTCTGCTTTGTTTCCACATGGTCTTATACTTTTCTGTACTGGCACTGCATTCTCCTTGAACCCTGGAGAAACTAACAATCCTGTGTGGACACTCCTTTTATCTGCAGTTTAGCATTTCTCACTTGGTACAGTTCACCCTTCTAAACCTTTTCACCACTCTTTTTCACAACTTCACAGCCTCCTCAGAAGTCTGACTCAAGGTGACCAGATAGTTCCATACCAGGGTTAAGGCCTTGGATGACAGGCAGATGAACCCCTGGGAGTGGGAGGGAGCTAATGGAAGGCTTTACAGAGTGAGGGATTCAAGATGCAGAAATGCCAATCATGCTTTCTGATATCTGATTTGTTAGTCTGCTTTTTAACATTTGCTGCATTTTACATCTTTTGATTTCTTTTGCTACTAAGGCACTAAAGGGGAAATTTAGAAAAATGCAGAATGTATCTCATATTTTCAGTCTCTGAAATACTATTAAAATGACAATTCTCAGTTAGACAAATGCCACTTTTCACTTCCAGTGCAGCAAAAGCAATTCAAAGCATAGCACTAGTATCAGTGAGAATAGAAAGCTGGCCAATACTTTACAGTTTCCATAAAACCTTTGATTAATTCATATAAATTGTTGTTTTTAGAAAAAGTTGGTAGGTTCTGTCTAAATCACAAGGGAAATATTGATCTTGCTTTCATGATTTCATAGCTGAAGAAAAATTTCAACAAAGGAAGGGAAAAGTGAGGTACTTGCTCAAGTTTGCATCTTACTTAAATGGATTATCTTTTAGTGATGAAAATGAATTCACACAAAATTTAATGAGAGAGCATTTTCTGTTTTCTTCCAGAGTGAGTGTCAATGAGTAAATAAGTACCAATTATAATGCAATAATTTATTAGTTATTTTTATTACTTTTATTGGCAAATTACCTTAAACTTTCATTCTCTTGAAAATCAGGAATAGAGTGAGGGCAGGAAAGCTTTTTGTGTAGGAAAATTTATAATGAAATAGTGCATTAAGAATATACTTCTATCAATTATATTTTTTCTGGGTTTTATTTTTTCATTAAATGGTATTAAGCTAGACAATTATTATCTAAATGAGTAAAATTCATACTGTAGAACAAAATTTAAACATCTGGATGAACTCAAAATTTCCAAGCACTCATCCTTAAAACTTCTGGTATAGTTTTTGTAGTGCTATAGTTTAATCCCAGCCAGCAACTAAACACCATGCACCACTTATTTACTCTGCCATACCTCACCCCTCATGGTGGGATGGGGAGGACAACGGGAAAAAGGTAAAATGTCTGGGTTGAGATAGGAGCAGTTTACCAATTGACATGAAGCCATCTACTATTACTACTACTACTGCTACTACAAATGGCTAGGAAGTGGAGGCAAGAAAAATAGAGACAAATAAAACTCCAGTGAAAAAACCAAAACTATACACTCTACACTTACTCAACTCCCATAAATGTCAAGTCTGCCCCTGACAGTGATCAGCCTCTTCTGGCCAATTCCACCAGTTTATGGACTGAAGATGCTCTTCTATGGCATGGAACACCCCTTTGGTCAGTTTGACGTGGCTGTCATGTCCCCACTGGGTTCTTCTACACCTACTCACTGTTAGAGCATGGGAAACTGAAAAGTCCTTTACTTGGGGTAAGCACAACTTAGTAAAAACTACATCAGTGCATAATCAACATTATGTTCATCCTCAATCTAAAACACAACACTGTTTGTAGCAGCTAATAGAAGAAAATAAAGAAAAAAAATCCAAGAAAAAATATTTAAAGAAATAATACATATATAAAGAAATAATACATGTATCAATGCAATTCTCATTATTTCTATTGATTTAGATACAGACACATTTCTAAAAATTATTTGTTATACACATTTATTAATAGCTTGGAAAGTCATACCTTGCCCAAAGCACAAAATTACATGTCTACATATCTACATGTCTACATATATCTTTCCTCTCTGAAGTGAAACTTAGCACAGCAAGCTGGTGTAGCTGGAATAATAAAAAATACAACAAGAGTCTGATACCTGGAAAAGAAGATAATGGTTTGAATAAGTAAACTCTGCAGCTTTTTAATTTTTTAAATTTTTTTTCTCTTTTGAGACAGGTAGTCTTGTTTATCTTGCTCTTCTTACAGTTTATGACTGCTTTCAGAGGTAAAGTTCTGTTTCTAGTTCAGTCACATAGAACCATCTTCCTAAACTTCCATAGCATTTCGCCTGGATTATCCCTCCTCTTAAAGCACCGATTTTCTTCCTTCTGACAGGGTTCGCATAATAATTCTTTATACTGATTCTGCTTGACAGATCTGAGAATCAGTAATTTAAAAAAAACCAAAAACAAACAAAACAAAGACAAACAAAACAAAAACAAAACAATACCACAAAAAACTCCAACAACCTAAACCAAACAAATAACAAATAAGCAAACCAAAAAACCCAAACCAAACCAAACAAGTTTTGTAGCTTTTAATCTATTTTTCTTTGAAGATATGAAATTACCTGTGTTGACCATTTACTTAATCCATAATATCTCCTTTCCGAAACATATTAATATCCAATTTAAGGTCTGTGAGATCTAATATATTTTGCACTGATCTAATATATTTTACACTGAATGATTAAGTCATCATTAATTTATGCTATTCTAGGACAAACAGTTTCATTTGTTCAAAATACTTGACACTAGGTTGCTTCAGTTATGAGCAGCCCACAAAATACATCTTTATTTTTGTCTTTTCATGCAGTGGTCAATTAAAAGCTTGATTTTCTTGGATACTTTGGCAGTCTGAAATCACAGTCAAGGTAAAACTATTTTTTCATACGTATTAATTGCATGTTAATATAGGGTTTCACGCACACAGTGGGATCTGAGTGTTGGTTTCCACTCATCCTGCCCGTTTTTCTTTGAGTTTGCAGCCCAGACAGCACTGTCATGCAGGAATCAAGTTCATTCTTTCTCTTTAGCCTTAAGCAAACTGCCCAACTAACAACCAGCAAACCAATCAACCGCCTATTTACCTACTTTTGTCATAGAAGCATGGAAAAGATTTGGATTGTTTTTTTCCCCTAATATATTATTCATGATGCATTGTAACCTTTTTTTTCCCCTTCAATATCATGATTTTTTCTATTCCATTAAAATACAGTCCTGGAGATTTTTTGTTCCCATTGTTAGTTTGGTTTTTCTAAGCTTGAAACACTGCTATTTAGGTTTATTGTGATTGACAAGCAATTAGCTGCTCCCAGGTCATTCACATTGTTTTTAACATCTCAGTCTATGAAAGAAAGGAGGAAAAAAATATTTTCCAGACAATTTGTATCTGAAGATAAGTTCCAAAGATGAGAGTAATTTCTTTTCAAAAATGTTATAAAAAGAAAATTATTGTCTTCTAATTTCAATGTCAATAGTACGATGAATTGACCAAGTATAGCCAGGTAGTAAGATAATTTTAAATGAAAGGCAATTCTGTTCGTGTATTGTGTTAGACTTTTTTACACATGCATTGCCTGATTCATTCAGCTTTTACTGTTTGCTTGAGGAGAAAAGGTTAAACTGTAGCAGCACAATCAGTAAAAATGTTTATTTCAAATACCTGTAGATTAAATTTCTGAGTGATTGTCTAACCCCATAAAACAAAAGGAAAAATTCCAAAATAAGGTAAGATTGTGTCTTTTAATTTTTAAGGAGGTTGGAATAAAATAGCAATCAAAATATTGAAAAATATTTTATTACACAATTAAACTATATTTTTCATGTGCTGCAGGTTTCTCCTATAGTAAAAGCTTTCCAATTTTCAGACTGCAAACAAGTAATTTCATTTTGTGCAGAAATGTTCTTTTACACTGATGTATTGTAAAACTGATAGAAGATGGCATTTAAATTATAGTCAGTTGCAAATTAGTGTATTCAGATGTAAAATAGCTTTCATTTAAGGAAAAGGTGCATCTCTTGAACATTAGGAAAGACACTTAATGGCTTTGGGTACGCATACTTTGTGCTGATGCTTTACAGAGCAATAGTCAGTACTTGCTTGTTTTCTATTTCAGGAGACGAGAGACTGAAAATATATCAAAATATTTCATTTTCTTACTTACAGGACACCTGAACTCATTCTTTCTTCCTGGGCAATTAAAGTGATAAAGAGAGAAGAAAAAATAAAATTCATGATAATTATTCTTTAAAATAACATTTTTAACGTTCTCTTTTTGACCCATGTCATTACCCAGGCAGTGTGAAGAGAGTATAAACTTATAGGGTATTCCAATTCATTACAATGAGTCATTAAGGAGAGATAATGCCTTAGTATTAGAGAAGCAGAGACTTCTAAATTCTGATAGAAAGTATAAACAATTCAGGATACAGTTCAGTTTCAGGAGAGTTCTGGAAGTGTGGCTTTGAAAGACATGTGTTTAAAATTATTCAAGAAGGAAGACTGCACATCTAAGAGCTTTGGGAAGACTACAACATGAGTTTATGTGCTCCTATTACCAAAGATCATTGACTTCAACTCTGTCTTTGACCAGAATACCAGAGGAAAACCCAGCTTCAAGCAGAAGTGAAGTATGATCACATTAAGCAAACTTGAGGCTATATAGAAGAATTTGGATAAACTGTGAGAGTAGAGTTCTGCATAATTACATTGGTTATGCTTGCTTATAGCTACACCCAAGGATGTCAATGATCAAGTGAAAAAGTATGAAATAAATTGCTATTTAAATATGTGCATTTATATTTATACATGCAGATGCTTAGAACTAGCCTAAGACATATATTTTTTCTCTCTTTCCTCAGCATCTTGTTAAACATTATTATTCTGAAAAGTAATGCTGTTAATCTTCACCTTGGCATCAAAGAAATATATAGAAGAGTTTTTTCACTAGCATTTTTTAAAACCCCTGGCTGTAACCTTTAAGCAAGGGTGTTCAAAACGACTCAGCAGATTGCTTCATGCTGCATGGCTTTTAACCTGTTTGTTTTAAACATGAAATATCTATAGCTTTTAATATTCCTGGCACATTTCCTTGTCTCTCAGCATGAAATTCATTATCCTATGCAAGATAAATTAGCATAAAGACAGACAATTTTAACTGAGCATCAGCCTGAAAAACTAAGGGACTGAACTATCAGTTTCACACATGGGTCTGTGTCATGGCACGAGTCAGATAAGCTTTAGATGAGGATCAGCAGACCAGCACTGATATTGTTAGCAGTTCAGCAGCCACTTTCAGTGACTTTTAAAAGATTAGGTTCTTCACAAACAACTCTTCAGTGTAGCATCTTGAAGAAACCTGGCCAGAGCTTCTTGTTTTATTTTGCCCTAGCTTGCATCTTTTTTCTCTCTCAAATCTAACAGGTATATATATAAAAAAAAAATTAAAAAAAAAAAGGAGAGAATTTCAATAATGAAAATTAAAAAGTTGTTTTTATTTAATTGAATTTGATTTCTTCCCTACCAAAAAATGCATTAGAAAATAAATTAGTTTGCTCAGTTAAAGGCTTGAATACGACAAAAAAGTATTTGCTGGAAAAAACCTAGTTCCAGGTATCTGAAAAATTTGTAAATGAAACCATACAAATTTTAGGGTTATAATAGTTGTGCAAAAGCATGCATTCTTTGTCGCCATGGAAATCCCTCCGATCTCCATCTGAGAGGGAAGGAACAGCTGGCAAAATCAAAACCAGGATTATCCCTTCAAAATCAAGAACAATACACAGTGCACAATCAACTTTCCTGGAAAGAAAATGGTTGTTTGCTCAAAAGCTAATGAAATGCACATGCCTCAAAATAAAAACTGGAAAGTCAGAAAGTGCCCTAAGCTCTGCCAGCTCTGGCAGTATCAAAACACAGGGCTCTCCCTAGACAGTAACTGTGAATACCAGATAGGCTGAACTATTAAAATAAAAAATTATTGATGCTTATTCAGAATTCTTACACAAGGCTGCCCTTGACATGGACAGCTTAAGGTATTCAGCTAATAAATTCACAGTGCCTTAGTTTAGCAAACTGAGAGCCAGAAGATGTTCCCTAAATACCTAAAGGTTATAATTGAACTTTGGCAAGACATTTACTTCAAGTAAATAACCTCCCACTGGTCTACCCGCAGTGTTATCTGAAGGTACCTTGTGTATTGACAGCTGTCCAGCAATCTGGAATTACTGAAATTTTGGCAAAAGAAGTGCTCTTGTCGAAGTGTTCTTCATAGAAGCTTCTATGGTGTATGAGCAAATTAGAGGTGCTGAGCCAATAACTCCTCCACAATTTGACTTCTGTTGGGTGCTGGCATAATAAAAACAGAGACATTTTTTTTTCAGTATATCCTTTGGACACTGGGATCATGTCTTGTGTTTTCCTCTTCTATTTCAAGTACAAACTGCTAGAAGGGTATACAGGGAAAAAAACCAAAAACTCTAGAAAGGGACACAGAAGCAGAATTTCCAATAGACTGATTGTATAATTTATCCTTTGTTATCATTGCTTTAATGAAGGGATGGGATTACAATGATGCTAAAGATGATTTATTGTTCCGATACACATCAGAATCAAGGTCATGAAAGTTAGCGAAGCAAGAATTTAGCCATAGCTCAGAGTAGTCACAGGCTTCTTCACTACAAGGCAATATATAACATTTTAATCCAATGGAAAGTTGCTGGGAATTATATTTTGCTTTTCTGACCTATCACCTTTGCTTAATTCTTCCGCATTGTGCATACTTTTATCCAATGAACTACTGTCACATGTACATATATATGCTTCTATTATAACATCTAAACTTTTACATTACTACACTACAAAACCCTTCATTATCTTATCCAATACATACAGTTTCTTATTTACTTAAGGTATATTCTTACCTACAAATAAGTGGATAATTTTTCTGCTTAATGTCTGTGTACTTCCATTTTTGCATCAATCCCAGTTTCTTCCAAAGCTGCAAATCACACCCTTCAGTGTGGAAGTTTCTATTTTTCCATTTTCCACAATCCTTGTGTGTACAGACTTCCACAGCTGCAGAACTGCTTACCTGGAAGGATAATATATCCAGGGCAGAGAAATAAGTTTCAGTTTGCCTCTTTTAGGGTTAGGTCTGGGCAAATCCCTGATATCAAATTCTACATGTTGGCACTATTTTATGAGGGACTATTTAAGTCCTCCCTTACTGAGAAAATGGTGGGTGAAAGGGTTTGGAGAAAGGGAGGAGAGTTTCAAAACGTATACTCCTTCAGATTCTCACCACAGGCACAGTGAGATTGAGGGATTAGAGGACTGATAGAATTATAGAACTCTGGAACCACAGTCAGAATCAGTCAGGTGGAAGTCAGGAAGCCTATACTCCAAGATCCTGCTCAAGCAGGAGCAGCTCTGAGGTCAGAAACAGTTGCTCAGGTCTGCATTGAGCCTGATTTTAAAAACCTCCAGGAACGGAGCTGGAAAAATTTTTATGTACAACCTGCTCCAACTGTAGTTTTAATGTAAACAGTGATGAAGGACTGCAGGAAGAGGTGAGCAACAGAAAATGCAAATGATAAAGAGAAATTATTCTTTATTTTGGTAATTTCCATGTCTGATTTTTACATGATTTTTTTTTTTTTTTACTGCTTTGTCTGATTAAATGGTTTGATTTTCTCTGTGTTCAGCTTTTTTTTTTTCATCCTTCATTGAATTGTTGGGAGTTGATTCTGTAACTAAGATGTAGGCAAAAGGCTCTGTGTCATAATAAATAAAATTCTATTAATATAAACTTTAACTCAGTATAAGAAACAAAGAAATCTTTATAAGAACACTGTTAACTTGCAGTTAAATGCAAGAAAAGACAATGCATTTTAATTTAAGCATTCATAAATTGTGCCTATTAAAGAACTTCATTTTTATGTGATATAATGAAAACTGTATTGCCATAAACACTGTGTTGCCACAACAATACCATCTGAGAAACTTAAATCTGTAAATCTTGACTGTTTCATGTTGTCTGGCATGTCTATAAACATTTTGTGCACTTTAACTTTTACAGGCTGTATTTAACAGATTATTGAAATCAAAACAAGTTTGTACGGAGGCAGCTGAGAACCTTATGTGCATTTTTGCAGATTTTTTGGGTTAAATATGCAGTACAAGTCAATGCAATGTAAGAAAACATAAGGCATTGTAGAAAACAACTGAACAGGTGAATTAAATGCCACAGGTTCCAGGCTTTTATTCTATAGAACTTGAGACTATAGCACTGATACAAAGTGTTAAACTCTTAAGTTAATTGGGTCAAATAGTAGACCTTGAAACAGATGAGAAAATTCTGGTTTTTATGCAGTTTATCTCATACAGCTTTATGTATTTAGAAGACTTCATTAAGGACCACAGTTGCACATGTCTGTCTGCAAGATTCTCTTGCTGGTTTTAGTCTATTACTCTATGATGTGGTCATCCAAAACTGTGACACTGTGTTTTACATCCTTTTTGCAGTTTGTGTATATGATAGCATTGTTTAACAACACTTACTAAAGCCATGCTTTCATTGATTGTGAGCTTTTAGAGGACTCACATTTTGTGATTCCTTCTGGACTTTATTATTCATTCAATGTGAAATTATAATGATATAAAGATGATTAAATAATTATTCTTACTATATTGAAGTGATGGGCATAGAAGCCTGCTTGAAAGATTTTTACTTCAGCAGCTAAACTGTGTCTGAAATGGATAGCATAGCAATGGTGCTAGAACACAAGAGAGAATTCAAACTGAAGGTGTCAAAAAGATCCTATAAATTGAAGGGAGAATGAAAAGAGAAAAGGAAAAAACAGAAGACGATTATGGCTTTTCAAAATTATATGTTCTAGTTCATCAACTGTTCCCAAAATAAACATCTAAATAAAGTGTGCTGGTAAACTATGCAATTTCAGAATATAATGGACAATTGCTTAGAAGGCAGTTTTGCAAATAAAGAACTTTTGTCTCCAGGAAAAGAGAATTGCTCTTACATTAAATGCAGTTTATACATATAAAAATGTATCATAATATCCATATAAACACATAATAAGTACATTTACAACATATTAACACAAAACAGTAATACTATTTAGTTTTCTATATGTGCCTCTTTTTTAAGAATTTATGTGATTAAACTAGTAAGTGTATTAGCTTGTGACTACACTGTCTTCTGGCTTCCCCAGAATGGTGTAAAAATATTTTAGATCCCTACTCCGCTTATTATAAACACTGTAATATTTTAGAATGATAGGAGATTTAGTCCCTTACATGCCTCCATACACATAAGCTAATCTATAAGCGGTTGCTGTATGAAAGTAAATAGATAAATGAGAAATTATCTAGTAGTGGGGTAAAAAATTAATTGGAAAAACTATCTAGTAGTTCAGTAATTAGATATTTCTTAGGGAAGCAGAAAAAAAAAATGTTTCTCTCACTGCAGGCCCTTCTGATCTTTGAAATATGTTTGGTGGATTAAAGTTTTCTGTGATGTTGTTCTAATGATGTCTGAAGACAGATACATTTTACTTTCTCATTGCATGCTATAATGAAACTCAAACCTAACATTGCCTATAGTTTAATAATCCACCACAAGTTATTAATTCAGAAATTCTCTGCTCTTCATACAGGCACAGTTTTGGGCTTTTTTTGTTGTTTTTTTTTCTTTTTTTTTTCTGAGATTATTGCCAGTAACTGAATTTGATAAAGATAAATAAAACTTCCTTTTCTGATGGGATGATTGTCTTTAAAAATCAAAAAACATTAAAACATTATGGCAAAATTCTGTCTAGGACAAAGTGTTCTCCTTATGCAATAATTTTAATGCAATACTTCTTCCATCTTGTACATGGAATTCATAGTCTTTGGATTCAAACTGTTTTAATGAAAGAGCAATTGTCTCAGCAAACTCACTCATAAAAAGTTCCATTTTCACTGAAAGCAGGCTAGTTGAGATTTTGCAGTTCAACAGAATCCTCTTATCTGAAATTAGCTCAGTTATTTGCATACATACAGGCCACAGATGGAAAGAAGATTCAAAAATAAAAACACCATCTGCATTTATCTTTAATGACAAGTTATATGGAAGTCTGAACTTCTCATTTTCAATAACTAGATTGCAAATTTGTTCATAAAAGCTTCACAGTCATCTTCTGGTTTGACCCTGCAAAAAAAAGAAAATTACTCTAAAACCTATCTAGGCCTAAGATTATCAGAAGTACTTACATATCTCTTGTTATTAGGGATGCAACGAAATATTCATCAATAAACCATTTGGAATGAGCTAGCATATCAACTCTGTAATGCATCTACAGAATATTTTTTGTCAGTGGTTGTATTCCTAAATATGAACGACATAAAATTTTGTGTAATTGCAGTCAATGACTAAGATGGTCTGTTACATGAGTTCATAACCTTGCCAGAGATAAAATGTATGAGACAGTAGTAATATTTGTTTTGCAATACAATCACTGCAAACTTAAGGCACTGTAAGGCCCCAAAATTGCTAGATGAGACTCTTAGAAGGGCTTACATTTTCCACGTACTTTGAGTCAGACAGGAAAAATATTGACAAGATATTCTCAAGAAGTCAAAACAACAAAAACTTTACTGGCAACTTCAGAAAATGAAAGACCTTTGGCAAAAGGTTTAGAGCAACATTCAATCTGCATAAAGCACTTCTCAAAGCATTAACTTCATTCAACTTAGTAAACTCTAAGCCTATCTGATTTTAATTTACTAAAAACATATCTCAAAACTCTGAGAAGAGTGAAATAGAAGAAGACAGAAAGGAGATACAAAAGAAGAAATATAACTACCATTCCTGTTTCTAGTGGTGTTCAGTTGATAGAAATTCCAGGAGGAGATACGGTCCTTCCTTCCTTCCTTCCTTCCTTCCTTCCTTCCTTCCTTCCTTCCTTCCTTCCTTCCTTCCTTCCTTCCTTCCTTCCTTCCTTCCTTCCTTCCTTCCTTCCTTCCTTCCTTCCCTTGGCAGACTTGTGCATGTTGAAATAACACTCTCTTTCCATATAGCCATGTATAGATACCTCTCTATTTGAACTGGATCATAAGAGCTACCAGAATTATGGTTGTTGTCAGGCCAGTATGACACTGTGTGCTGATAATTTTTCTTATTAAAACAACTGCATCATGTGGTTTTATATGGAATTGATGTGTCTGTACTAGTGGTGAATATTCATATTAAATGAAAGAGAGAGTTGAAAATCAATGGCATAAAGTGTTGTTTCATGTGGTGGCACTTTAAAATGGCAGATAGTTTTATATCTCATTTTTAAAATTCTATTCTATATTTTCCCATTACATAAGGAGAGGGAGCCTTGTTCTTCTGGTAATATGTAGCTCTTCTGGGTAGTGGGGGCTGTAAGAATTAATTCTGATGCAATGCTTAGTGTTTTTTTATAATCCATTCATGCTATTGCCATATTTTCTTTCTTGTTTCAATCACCTGATCTCAGACAATAGTTTTTAGTACCCAGTGAATTTTAAAAACTCTTCAAGGAATCTGACTATCTATTGTGAGTTAACTCTGATTAAACCACTCACTCACTGACTGGAATGGAGGGAAGAATTTGAAGGGGGAAAGTGAGAAAACCTGTGCATTGAGGTAAAGACAGTTTATTATTTAAAGCAAAAGCTGTGTGCACAAGCAAAGAAAAACAAGGAATTGATTCACCACTTCCCATTAGCAGGCAGGTGTTCAGCCATTTCCAGGAAAGCACCATTAAAGATTAGGGGGAAGAAGAACCTGCAGGATACAACAGGAATCCATGCAGTCTCTCTCTTTCCCCCTCCTGTGCTCACCTCTCTTCCCCTCTCTCACTCTCCCCCTGCTCTCTTCCTATTTGTTTCTATCTCTCTCTACCTCACATTAACTATTCAATAAAATCTGTATTATTGAATTCGGCATACCATCTCATTCACACCTCAATCCATGAGTGTTCCAGCGCTTCCATTCTTCCACTGATCGCACCTGTGGGAGAGTGAGCTAGTAGCTGTGAGGGGCTGTGCTGCTGGCTGGGACTAAACCAGGGCAGAAGCAGAAACGGCCTTGATACTGTGTAAGCACAGCTCAACAATAAATAAATTAACCCTTTTAACCACTGCTTTTCTCACAATTATGAAACATAACACCATACAAGTTGCTACGAAGAATATAAACCTTATCATTGTCAAAAGTATGATATTATGAATGTATAAAGAGTATGAAGCACTTTATTTTCCCCCTTGCCTTTAATTTTCTCACATTTATGTTCAAAGGGTCCTTCTTTCTGGCTTTTGGATTTTTTTGCTGCTGTAGTTGTTTGTTTGTTTGGGGTTTTCATTTGTTTTCTTTTCTTTTGTTTGTTTGATTTTTTGTTTGTTTGTTTGCTTTTGTAATTTTAATACATTTTAATTGTTTCATCTGGAAGTTTTTTACTCTGTATGCTTGTCAAAAGGGAAAAAAAATCCCACACCTGTTTGTTTTCTGGAGGAATTTAGGAGCACTGCATTTCTGACAATGAAACCATAGATAAATTCTCCTCTTTGAGGTTATATCTGTGCCCTCAGGTAATTAAATGAATGTTTGAAGAAGTGAATAAAGAGCACGGATGGCAAGTAAAAGAGTACAAACATTATTTCTGCCCATTTGGTACTTCTCAGAAATTTAATCAAGCCGTTGTCTTGCTCTTCAGTAATCTTTTTTGGAGCCATTTACTTACTTATATATCTGAAGTACTGATTAATTACTACATATACACTTGTATTAGAAAGTATTTGAGTATTAGTAAATCTTCAAATAGTAATTTTAATCAATTCCATATGGTTGATGAAAATTGTAAACTATTAAAGTATGGGATTACAGTGAAAATTCTCATAGAGATCACTGTGTGAAAGAAAACACATTTCAGTCTTAAGCATTATCTAACAGTGACTGTTCCAAGTGCTAAATGCTGTGAATAGAATCCAAAATTAAAACCACAGAATCACAGAATAAGCTGAGCTGGAAAGGATCATCAAGTCAAAATAAACAAAAAAGGCACATATAAGGAAAAGCAATTGAAGACATCTGTGAGGAAATATAAATAATATACAAATATGCAAATAATTATAATATATAATTATATAATATACGAATAATTCTCTTAACTCATTGTTGCAGTATTCACTTAAATCCCAAGGATATCACCAGTGTTTGTATGGAGATGAGGGTTCAGTAGACTGCTAAGCAAAGTGGGCAGCAGCTACAATGATCTAAAATACTATTGAATTCAGGTATTAACCTAATCATGCAGTATGATTGGCAGATAGCTGGTCTAAAAACCTGATTACCTCAGTACTGAACCAGAGCAAAGCAAGGAACAATTTCAGTTAGATATGCAGTTAAACTGCCGATGTGAGCAGCAGAACTCACTCTGTATATAAAGACATGACTACTGAAGAAAGCACTAGAAATATTGATCAGAGTGATACAGCTCAGCCAATAAAGCACACCCAAATTAAATGAGCAAATTACACAGCTACATCTTTAATATGAACCCTGAAAGTCTTGTTGTGCTTATAACATTATCTGGAAAAGTACTGAAAGATCAAACTCAAGGAGGGAAAAATGTGCAGGAAAGAAAAGAATGTGTAGAAAAATGACATATGCATTTCTAAGTAGATATTTTGTGTATTATTGTACTGAACATTTAATATGCACATGCTTTCTAAATCTGTCTTAAAGTTCAGGAGGGGGAGTTGTTTGGTTTCTTTTCTGTGTCAAAACCAATCTGGTTTTTTTTCTGAGATGAAAAGGACAGTGAGTTAGAGAAAATCTTATTCAACTACATTCAAGATGTCCTATTACTCTGTGCAGCAGCAAAATAAGGCAAGAAGGAGAAGACCTTATATGGCCAAAGAAAGCATAGTATGGGCAGTCTTCATCCTCCCAGAAAACCCAAACAAATCAAAACCAAACCAAACCAAGCCAAACCAAACCAAACCAATCCCTCCTCCTCCAAAAAAAAAAAAAATTATAACAGAAGAAAACAGACATTAAATACAGCAAAACCCAAGGAGAGAAGTATAAGTTATCTATCATGTTCCCTTTACAGAGGCTGGAATTGATTTATTTCTGCAGGACAAAATGTTGGCCCAACTGACATGTATGTCCTGTGCTCCATTCAGCACAGCACATGGGGAAGACTTCAAAGATGTTTTTCAGTATTTATTGAAGATGGATGATTATTGTTGGAGAATCTATAAAAAAAGAATGAAAATTGTGTTCAGAAAGTGCCAATCCAACACCTATAGTATTTGCTGTCCTTTTGGACCACAGAGACACACTGTAGCTATATTTTTTGTGAGGCTTGTAATGTCAGGTGATACTGATCTACTATTGATAGCCCATATTGGTCTAAATCCATTAATGCTGTCTGATAATATGGCCTTAAAGGGTTCAGGGGAGAAGCCCTCAACAGGCAAAGACAGCAACAAAAGAAAAACAAAGCTATGCCTTCATCTCACAGAAATTTTCAATGTGACAAAATAAAATTTACATAAAGATTTGGGTTAAAAATTCTTTTAAAAAAAAAGCATAAATAATGTTCATTGGCAGATGAAAGAAAAAAAAATCTACTTACATGAAGCATGTGTCTCCACAAATAAGTGAAATAGTGTGAGCAGAAACTTCAGCAAGTAAATTGCTCTTCACGTGTTTACATATCATTCTGAATTACCAGCACATTGTATATCAGCATGAAAATTATTGTAAACAGTACCATGTGGTTATAAACAGACAAAGGAGAGCAACCATTTCAGAAGAGGCCCTAATGATCAAATCCATCTTAGCATGAGCATGTTCAGCTCGTTAAGAAGATGTGAACACATGCTGGTACAGAGGAAGAATTATTACCCTGAGACTTCTGGCTAAAGCCTTGACAATGCAGCCCAGCATAAACAGGAAGTCTCTGCCAATTACGCTCTTGCAAACGTCCCTAAAAAGGATCATAAAAGCTTCACAGGTATGCCACGTAATAATTAGGCCAACTAATGATATATTGGGAATGTAATTTTAATTTATATTTCATTAATACATATTCAACAAGTATGATAAATAATGCTGTAATTTACTAGTATAATATTAACCTTTAGTTAGCAACTTTAGAACATCTGTTCTAAGGCAATAACCTGTCTCCAAACCAAGGCCTCCAGAAAAACTAACAGGTGAGTATTCTGAGGGAATTTTATGTCTAATGGTTCACTGGATCAAAATGCAAAGCAAAGCATTAAATATCTACAAAATGTATTCACTTTTAATTAAAATTCACAACTTTTATGTAATCAATAAACGCTTTAATCAATAAAACCGATTAACTGAAATATTCTCAGATTTGGACAGCCAGGTCCTTTGTTAATTTCTATAATAGACCTTGGAAGGATGCATTTTCAGTGAAAACTTCCCCTACAGCATTGCCTCGGTAGCTTAACTTGGCAGAAAATGCACGAAATCAGCAAAAGCAAAATGAGCATTGTAGCATTTGGGAATGTAGAATATGCTACTTAACCAGCATCATTGCTGTGGGTGCCTGCAGGCCAGTTTAATTAGGATACAATTCATATGCAAGAAAGTAGTCTTGCAATTATTGTCAAATGACGAAACCAATGTTTAAAAACTAAGGAGGATTATGCATCCTCAGTAATGAACCACACTGAAATCAACTGGGATTTGTCAGCTGAGACACCTACTTGTCAAAAATTCACAGTAAAATGTGTAAGAAAATAAATATATGTATACTTAGATATTACACAGTTTTAAAGATTAAACCTGACTTGGATTACAATACAGGATGTGATCAAAAGTATCTATTCTATCACCATCTGTTGAGGATGGGGGCAGTGATCCTGATCTCCATGGGAGATATTCTGCTAATGGGCCATCCATTGAAACCAGGTGGGGCATTGTTCTTTATCTTTTCACAACCCATCCTTCCTCTAGGGAGTTATCTTCTGCTAATGGCCCATTGAGTCCCACTGCATGACTGATAAAATTATAGTAATTTCACGATTATAAGCAACACCTTTTTCATTGAAGAATCCAGCCTACCACTGTAGTGCGGTTAATCATCAGGTGCTGCTTATTTATGGACAAATCTCAGCGAAATGCCAACCCGGAAGTGAGAGCCGGCCGGGGAGGGAGGTGCCCTGGAGCCGCTGCCAGGTGGGGTGGGCGGTGAGCCAGAGCCACTGGTGAGCAGGCGGCTGGCCGCCGCTGGATTGGCGAGGCCAGCCCACTTAGCTGCCTTCGCAAGAGCGAGTGGGTCACCTTTGCCATGTTTGCAGCCCGCGGGGAGTGGGGAGCGGGCTGCCGGCACTAGCCAGCTTTGAGCCCCCGGCAGGCGGCTGGCTTTAAGCACGCAGCAAGGGGGCAAGCTGCTGGCTTCGCGCGGCAAGGGGAGCCGCTGCCACTGCCAAGCAGGTGGAGAGCCGTGGTAGCCAGCGCTGGAGGCGGGAGTGCCGAGGCCCACGGCATGGGGACGTCACCTGGGGCTGTGTTTAAAGGCTTCGAGAGTCTGTGAAAACTGTTTGCAAATTGAGCAACTTGACAGTAAACCCCGTGATCGCACAATGCTGTTACTAACTCGTTACTTTGTCACACATGGACTCTTGCTTTGAAAAAAAAAAAAAAATGCGGCTTATATTCGGGGTACGGGTTATGTATGGACAAATCCCGTGGTCTTCTCGGCTACCCGGATGTGCGGCTTATAATCAGGTACGGCTTATAATGGTGAAATTACTGTACTTGATGCCATTTGGAGTTGCTCCAGCCAAGGTGAAGAGCCCAACATTTCTTACCAAGATAAAAACAGAGGTTTTTGGACACTAAAGGAGCCCTTTTCCCACTGGAATTCCAGAGGAAAAACAGACTTCTCCACATCATCACTGGACCTTCGGAGGGAAACTGCACCCTTCCACAGGACTATCGCTTCAACTGAACCACATCTGTCATTGCAAGAGGACTGTAGCCACCATTTAGTGGGACTGCTACCAGCACCCTGTAGCACCTTCGTAGTACTGTATTTCTACTTTAACTTCCTAGTAAAGAACTGTTATTCCTAATTCCCATATCTTTGCCTAAGAGTCCCTCAATTTCAAAATTATAATAATTTAGCGGTAGAGGCTTGACATTCTCCATTTCAAAGAGAGGCACCTGTCTTTCTTAGCAGACACCTGTCCTCCAAACCAGGACACACCTCAGTTTGCTGCATTTAACTATTAAATTTTTATTAGATGAATACACTGATTTTTCCACCAAATCATGTAGATATATTTGTATGGATGGGAAAGCACGGCTACCAATTTCCATTTTAAAATTCATGGTTTTTTTAGCAGAAAAGATAACAGAACTTTAATAGTAAGGGTTGGGCACAAAGCTGCCAGAATTAATGATGCAATTTTTGACTGTCTGCTTTAGTAATAACACTATATATTTTTAAGACAATTTTTTAAATTGACTGTATATAATCTTAAAAAAATGTTTAGTTAAGATGATACATATTTAGGCAACAAGAAGGTTTCTTTTCCCTATACTTTAAATCAGCATGTTGTTAAAATAAAATTATTTCATTAAATTAACAAAGAGAATATAGTTATTTTTTTGAAAGTGGCTTATTGCCACGGTGTCTGCATTTGAAATATTTGCCTAATATTTCTGATTACCATATATATAATTTATTTTAAAAAAGGTCAAATTCTAAAAACATGGATTAGGCATAAAATTAACTTCCATGAGGAGTCTTCCACTGGGTATATTAAAGAAGAAAATGAATCCTACTTCCTCTTTAAAAGCATGATATGAAGTGGTTGGTTGAAGAACATGGAAGTGAAGCCCTGAGGAGGGCACCTAGGCTCCCTAAAGCAAGTATATTTTTTGAGCTCTAGGCTTTTTTTTCACTAACCATGTGGTTCCTGGGTCCCTATTCTCAGACATATGACTTGCAAATAATTAGATACATGAGCAGTGTTTCACTTAGAATCTATGCTATTTATGACTATATCATATGGAGAATTTTCCAGAGATTTCAACGGTATGGTAAGGCAGTGCAGGAATTTGGAAGAACACTTAAAACACTTCTAGTTCAAAAGCAAGATTTTATTCCATTCTGTGAGATAGAAGAGCAAAATTATTAATTCCAAATAGTGCATATAAACAGGTATATACAGGTATATACAGGTATATACAGGTACATACATATACACATACATATACATAAATAGTTATCCTTTTATACTTAGAAAACTGAACTTTCTCAATACAAAGCTCGAAATGCTGAAAGCTTAAATATACAGTATTTAGTTTACTCATCTTTCAATTGATGATATATATGCTTAGCTTCTGTTGCAATGTGACTCTTAGTCACATTTATTCTTTATGTTAACAACTCTGAGAGGTTTAGTTTTTCTTGTGATTGATTGGTGGGAGGGTTTCGTTTGTTTAGTTGGTTTTTTTTCCAGTAGAGTATGTATGGTACAGTTGTAAATGTTCATTCCCTTCATCCTCTACTCAAATAGGAAAGAGACTTAAAACACAAAATATTATATAATATGCTGAAATTTGTTGTTCAGTAAATGCAGATGGAAAGAAAAGAAGACAGAAAGAAAAAGTTTGAAAACTTCTGATAGAAATCAAAATATTTCCTGATTAATTGAAATAAACCTTTCAAAAATTTTAGTCACAAAATGAATTTCCAATGTGAATCATTCACCTTTTAATCTATTAATAATGTTTGCATGTTCCATTTTGTACTGAAAGTTAAATATCCTAATTTTCATCTAATTTTAATTCTTATAAAATTTCTAAGATGCTTCTCAAGCCAATTATATAACAGTGTGCTTCTTCAGTGAAATTAAATAGATCGCCATGCTCTGAGCATGTTACATGGCTTAGAATGTTTTAAAGGGTGTAAACCCTAGCTGCTGTTCTTAGCTAGGAAGAAAACACAAGGTTTTTTACTCCTTTCAGAACTGGGAGCGCTGTGTGGGAAATTACTAGCATCTTTGGCTGAAGATACTTGATATCCTATTTTGCTGCTCTTCAGCCTGAGGACAGTGGTGAAACAAAATGTTCTGGCAAGCAAGTCTACTTTCTAGTCAGATTTCTCAACCACAAATTTCTCAGGTCTTTACATTAACAGTTTCTTCATTGTTAGGGATAAATAACTGACAGAGAGCCTGAAGTGTCCCTACCCCGTGAAATACATTTTAAGAGAGCAAAGTTATTCCAATTAATATGATGCATTTTTTTCCTGATTTGTACCAATTAATTAAGCTTTGTTATTTTAAATAGTGCTATGGCAACCTTCCCAGAGCAGATGTCTGTCAGCAGGAGCAAAATCTACATTGGAAATTCTGAAGGAAAAAACCAGCAAATAGCTAGCAAAAGCCAATTAACAGTTAGCAGTCTATGACTATTGTGGGGAGGAAAAAAAAAAAAGATAAAACCTGGCATTTCCTTAATCTTATTTATACCATTCTATCTCCTATAATCCTGAAGAAAATCTACCATAGTATTTGAAATGCTGTTTTCTCTCATGTTAACAATTTTGGAGTATGTTTGAAGAGAACACAGGCAGTATTAAAAACTCTGAAGAAATAAACCATAACCAATAAATATTAAAATACTTTGAAAAATGCTCAGGTTTCTATAAGCTTTTTTCTGCAGCTTCTCTCTATAAACACAGTGAAAAATCATTTTCACAAGCAGTGTTTTCTTATATTTTTTTTAATCTAATTTTTAAATTAAAAATCACACAGAGATGTTTTATGCCCTTTAATTGATAATTATTAGAGTGGAATTAGAAAAAAATCTTATTTCAAATATTTGATGAAGAAACATGCTTCTGAGGATATACATGCTTATGTATACCCATGAACCTTGAAAGTCTGGACCAAAAAAACCTCAAAAAATCAGGTAACAACATACTTAGATAATTTCCCCAAATTCATAATTCCAATGTAACAACCATACTAAACCACAAAAAACTCCTCAGCTCCCCATCACAATTGAAATTGTATAAAAAATACAGTAGATGGCAATCTGAGAGAAAACTAATTACACGAATACATATTCCAAGTCTGAAAAATAGTTTCCTCAGAAGATAATTTATAGCATGCACTTCTGTCATGGTTTAACCCCATGGCAACTAAGTGTGGCATAGATGTTTGCTTATAACCCCATCAATTCCACGGGAAGGGGAGAAGAATAAGAAAAAAGTTTAATCCCATGGACTCATATAAAAAAAGCTTAAAAGCTGAAGTAAAATATACTGAAAATAAAAACAATAATAATAACAACAAGGACAATAAATAGTAATTGTAATGAAAGGGGAAAAGAGATAGATGAATAAAATCCAAGAAAATTAAATTATGAAAAACATAATTTTTCACCACTTTCTGGCTGATGTCCAGGCCTACCCAGCCTTGAGTAGTGATGGCCATCTCCCAGCCATCTTAAATACACAGATGATAGTCTGTGTTATAGAATATCCCTTCGGGCTGTCAGGTCAGCTGTCATGGCTATGCTCCCTCCCACCTTCTTGTGCAGCTGCTCACTGACTGAGCCTGGGAAAGTGAAAAATTCATGTCTTTGGGTAAACCTTACACAGAAACAACTAGAGCATCACAGCATCACAAAATAGATTGAGTTGGAAGGAACCACAAGGATCATCAAGTGCAGCATCATCCCCAAGAGGCACTCCATGTGCCTGAGAGCATTGTCCAAATGCTTCTTGATCTCTGTCAGCTCTTTGCTGTTACCTGGGGAACCTATTCCAGTATCCAACAACTCTGTGGGTAATATCCATATTCTAATATCCAACCTAAACCTTCCCTGACACAGCTTCAGGTCACTTCCTCAGATCCTGTCACTGATGACCACAGAGCAGAGATCAGTGTCTGTCCCTCCTCTTCCCCTCGAGAGGAAATTGTAACTGCAATGAGGTTTTTCCTCAGTCTCCACTTTCCCAAATGAACAGGCCAAGTGACCTCAGCTGCTTCTCATGCGGCTCCCCCTCAAGGCCCTTTGCCATTTTTTTTTGCCCTCCTCTGGATTGTCTCTAATGGTTTAATATCTTGTTTTTATTAAGACACCATATCTGCCCCCAACATGCAAGGTGAGGCCTCCTCAGCTCAGAGCAGAGCAGGACAATCCCCTCTCTTGCCTAGCTGCTGATGCACCCCAGGACACCCTTGGCCCTCTTGGCTGCCAAGGCACAATGACTCATATCCAATTTTCCATCGACCAGGATGCACAGGTGTGTTTCTGTGACTCTGCTTTCCAGCATCTCATTCTCCAGTCTGTCTGTTCACCCAGGACTGCCCCATCCCAGGTTAAAAATCCAGCATTTTCCTTATTGGACTTCACATGTTTGATGATCATCCAACCCACTAATTTATCAAGGGCCAGACAATCTCAAAACCTTTAATGAAAACCAAAAAGAGCAGTAAGTTATCACCATTATTCTTATCCTCAATCCAAGCCACAGGACTGTACCAGCTACTTGGAAGAAAATTAACTCCATCCCCATCGAAACCAGGACATTATCCACTCTTTATTCTATACCATTTACACCAGGTCTAGGTCACTTGCTTTCTGCCTTTTGACAAATACACACAGATATCATTCTCTTAATATGAGCCATCTCTATGCAGTATCTGTTGCATCGTTTAGTCCTGAATTTGGACTCCATCTGTCATAATTATCTTTCAGAACAGGAAAAAAGGTGTGTTGGGATATCTGCCCTTGAAGCCAGTTCCAATTCCATCTTGTCTGGCTACATCAAACTTCATTCTCCATCAATCTGGAAGATTTTTACAAAAGAGAATCAGTTTCAGATTTCCAAATCTGAAGAGGTGGAGACAGGTGTCGCAAGGTGCCACAGGGTGTCCAGGGCAGTGATGGGCATATAGAAGTGATAATACAGTGTTATATACCAATTAATATCATTGGACATTCAATTGATTGGCTATTCTGACCTCAGATCCCTTCAGATACACACCAGACTGCCCCATCCTCCAACACTACCCACACAGATCCTTGAGGAAAAACAATTCAAATAATGGTTTTTTCTTTTTTTTAAGGCAAGAATAACCTGGACTATTTTTCCTAGAAGGTTTTCAATGTGTATTACAGGAACTTTATCCCATTCTGCAGTATATAAAAGCTTTTATTGTACAGGGCCAGTCTGATCAGCAGGTTTTCTCTTGCTGACTAACTACACGACTTTTACCAAATGATTATGCCAATGATTGAAGGTCTCCGCATGGCTCTCAGTGCAGTATTTAACAGTACATTGCATCATTCAATTTCTCTAGAGGTTGGTACACGATAAGGAATGTGGTATTCCTACCCAATGCCATGGTCTTTGGCCCACATGTCTATGAGATTACTTTGGAAATCAGCTTCATTTTCTGATTCAGTTCTATCTGGAATACCATGTCACTGTAAGTCTTGCTTTTCAGGGCCCAGGATAGGGTTCTGGGTGGTGACAAGAGACGTAGCATTTGTGTCCAGGCTTCCAGTGATTGCTTTCACTGCTGCACATGGCACTTGGCACTTACAGATTTATAGAGTGCAATACAGTCTATCTGCCAGACCTGCTCATATTTGTATTTCAGCTGTCATCCTCCATACCTGAGAGTCTTTAACACCTGTTTAATTGTGCATGTGTTTCATATTCATGTATAACATGAGATTGTGTCCGTGGTCAAGTCCACCCTTCAATAACCTATTATTGTGTTGCATCTCTTTCTTGGTGGCCTGAGGACCAAATTATCTAGAAATAATTCACTATTATATTGCCAATCCAGATCCACCTGGGACACTTGAATCTTAGCAGCCTGTTAGTTGTTCTGGTATTCTTAATGGCCAGATTCAGGTGGGTAAACATCCTCATGTCACATCTTCACATCCAGGTTTTCCATCCAAGAGAATGGCTTGGCCCCCCTGGGCAATGCCTTGTCACAGTGTGGTAGCCCAGATGGGTTTGTATCTGCCCTGCCAGTTGGTCTGATTCTATTGCTGCAACCACCCTCACATTTGCCACTATCCATGGATCAGTACAAAGATTTGGCCATTTTTCATGCTCAGCAATGTTTAAAGCCGGCTGAAGAGATTTACTGTGAAATTGCTATGAGAGTATATAGAAACCTCCCATCTATCACTGTTTTAAAGCAGAGTAAAATCCTAAATAAGTTCGCTGAGCTTTGATACGTTTTGCACACTCTGTCTCCAAGTGATTAGCATCACAATCCGTGCTTTGTGACAGCGCAGTTATTTCTGTTCTAGTCCAGATGATGGGCATTTACCAGGTATTACCCAGGCTAGTCTGTGAAATTACTGTTTCTAAAAGATTGATACAAATTTCATCCCATCGTTGTAGAACATTGTGGGGACAAGTACTGGAAAGCAACATTATCTTTTTTTTTTTCTCCTTTCCAAATACAAGAAAAAAATCATGCAGAGATTGTATTATTTTCAAAATACAGCAGGATTATGCATTTTAAGGCCTATATTTAGGTCTTGTTTAAATTGTGATCTTTTTTACATATTAGCCTCCCAGAAAAGGAATCCAGAAACATGCTTAGTTTAAAAGTTCAAGTGGGATTACATAGCTTTCTGTTGAAATAAATAAATGAAGTAGCAGTTTTCTGATTAAGTTATGTACAAGCCACCTGACAAGTAGTTACTCTCCTTGAGTTCTCTCCGCATTATTCCTGTAGATTTCAATCTCAAAGAAATGAGGTTTTGGCCAGTACTCCTGATGAGGGTCTGTGAACTGAGTGGATTGGAGGATGAGATACTTTTCCTAGACCACTGAATCAGTTCAACAATTTTTATTTTTCATAACCTTTTTATTGCCTTCCCTTTCATTTCATCTTTTCTCCTATTTTTCTCACATACACTAATCTCAATTCTACCTTTAAAATCTTCATGTCAACCTCTTGACCTTTCTTTCTCAAAAAGCATGAGACTAATTTCCTGTTGTAAATTCCCTTTTCTCTTTTAAGGGGATCTAATTAGGAGAGACGCCAATTACAACCACTATGTACTAGAACACCTTTTAATTAAAATGTCATTATTAAGAGCAGATAATTGTCTGTACAATACATATTCGTATGCTCCTTCCCATTAGCACACGTCTGCACGCAAAGATACATAATCACAATTATTAATTGTCACCTATTTTGAGCAACAGCTGACAGGCCAGCCATAGCTGTTAACAGAAGCAGAGAGTTACAGTGTGGCTGCTAGATTGTTTTTCTCAAAGTCCTTCAAGAAGGTTCTTCTTTCATCAGGTGTTTATGTAATTCCAAAGTACTTGTCTGCATAAAACAGCCACCACCTTCTTGGCTGTTCGCTGCGCTACACAAACCCATTGTTCATGTTGGGTGTAGGCAGCAGACTCTGGATGTTCTGAATTCACCTGCACTTGTGGACTCAGCAGGGCTGTGAGTCTCCAGAGCTCATCAGGTATTAGACATATGTACAAGGTGTCTCTCAGCATCTATTTTTCACTCTTCAGCCTGCTATTTTCTCTCAGATAATTTTTTTCAGCCATATCTATTGGCATCTGTAGAACTTCCAAAACTCATACAGAAGGAAATTTTATGATGCCCACCCTCAGGCCTCTACTGCTAGTGCTTCTAAGAAGCTTTCAATTGTTAAACACAAGTGTTTCTAGTACACTGAACATTGCCATATGGGAAATATCTCGTTCTACCCTGTAGCACTACATAAGCTCCATCCTTAACAGTACTATGTGAATTCACTTCACCATCAGCCTTTATCTATCACTCTTTTAACTGTCTCTTTCCTCTGGCAACTCTTCTTCATAAAGTTATGGACTTCAATTCTTTGGGGTGTTTTGCAGCTCCTGTCAGAAAAACAAACCAACAAAAACAAAAACCTAACAAAAAACCCCAACCAAACAAAACAACAAAAAAATACTCAACTTTTTCCTGCTTTGTGCAAAAGCTGTGAAAACCTGCAGTTTTCCTTGTCAGGGAAGGTAGAGAAAGGAAAAAAAACCCTTACTTTGCCACCAAATATTTTTATTTCATTATTATTTGACTATAGCACTAGTAAAAACACATTCATATTAGTTATGAAAATTATTGAGCATGTGACAATATTCCAAGCACCAGAGTTGAACTTTGCTTACCATATGGAACAGTAGTTCCTAACGAAGAGTGATGAACTGTCAGTAGTTTTGGCTGCTGTAGCAGCATCTAAAATACCAGCCTATCATTGGGAAAACTTGTTTTGAAGGTTGTATAATAAATACAGGTTTCCTAGGGATTGTGTAAGCATAAAACACCTCGAGAAAGTCTTCAAGGTATGCAGTTATATATACTTATTTCTTGCCATACATTCACAGTGGAAAGTATCTTTTTTATCTGTGGGAGTAAACCCACGGTTTACTCATCTTGTGCCTCCAGTTACTATGTATAAAGCAGGATCCCTAGCTTCAACTCATTGCCCACTGTACACTGAAGTATTTTCACTCCCTTAATTTGCTAACAATATCAATGAACAAAAAAGGCTGTCTGCAAACTGATTCAATTTCACTGCACATCTAGGACAGCATTATTGTCCCAGATGTGTCAAAAACTGAAGGTTTGCTTTAAAGGTAAGTCTCCCTGCCAAATTATTAAGTCCCCTGAATGATGGTAAGAATTATTACTCATGGATGTATCCAGTTCATTACAGGGATTTTTCATGAGTTTTCAGGTTGATTCTGCCCTTGATAATAAACACTAATAAGTAAAAAGAAAAAATTCCATAATTTTGCCAAGATTGTATGAACTACTTTACCTTCAACTTGAAAACTGGATGCACAATTTTCCTTTGCCAAGAACTCTATAAATATGATGAAGACAAGGACAGACACCCCTATTCTTTTATAGGTTTGCATCAGGAAGATATTTGTCTTGCTTATTTTCATATTCGGTAAATAATCTAAGTGGAATGAAAATACAAATACAAAATGTACTATCTGTTCTGGAAATACACATATTTCATGTTTCTAGTATTGCTTTCATGCTGCAAATCTTTCATTTCTATTTTTGCATGGCTACAGAGCAGGTAAAATCAAATTTTTGCATACATAGATTTTAGCTGTCTCCAAGACTGATCTTTCTCCTAGATAAATTCAGTTTTACTTCAGTCATCAGCATTATTTATCTCTGAAATAGACAACTTTCGTAATACAGCACTCAGCAGTACTGTGGAAATATTGATCTGCAATCAACTGCTGACACAGTTATCTTTGCTTAAGCTGCATGTTTACTGAACTGCAAACACAGCAATATTACAGGCATATATAAGAATTATATCTACTACAAAGAAAAAACAATCATAGAAAGCGCTTCATCTAAATGGTCTTGTCTGTGTTTTATTCTAACACTTATTTTTACCAAAGGTACTTTTGGGGTAAACCATTGATATTTTTTCCCCATAATTTTTTGGGGGAAGTTATATTTTTGGTTGTCTGTTTGGTTTGGGGAGTTTCTTTTATTTTTAATAGTGAATATAATGCTAGGAGAAATTTTCCTCCACTAATCTAATTTTAATTTTCCTTTAAGCATGGTGAACTGGTCAATAAAACTGAAATTACTCTGAAGAGCTGTTTCCATTGTCTTCACAGGGGCTCTTTTGGTTGGGAATAACAGCTTGCAGGACTTTAAAATACTTCTGGCAATTCAGGTGTGAGTAAACAACCAAGTCCCTTGTCATCAACACAGTCTACTTGATTTTGACATATTACACGATTAAAGATCATACTTTTATTTAATATATACAGCTCCATAGAAAATTAGTGGAAGATGTGCTTGTTTATTCCAGAGATTAATTAAATTTGATCACAAGCAAAGGTGCATAGAATGGCAGAAATTCTGTGCAATTTAGAATGGATTCACACCAAAACAGGTCTGTTGAAATGGCTCCAAAGTGGACAGACTTTTTAGAATATAGGCTTTACAATCTCATTATATGAACATAGAAATATAATGCACAAATTTTGGAATAACATTTAGTGGCAGTGGCAGTGAATGTTAAATACACTTCAAAATTTGCCATCAAAGCAGATAATCTTATTTTGTAATTTAGCTGAGAATAAAAAGGAAAAAAAAAGGAATAACCAAACACACAATAAAAGGACTGATTTTAAAAGATGGAACTAGTAATTGAATACCTAAATCCCCGAAATCAACTTTTCAAGTTAAAATTGCAATTAACTGGGAAGGGTTTACCATATATGCGTGTCTGTGTATTTGCAAAGAATGATTAGCCACTCTAATGACTACAACTGACTTTGAAATTATGAACATTGCAGAAAACTTATTAAGAACCATTTATATCCACTTTCTAGGATATTAATGCATACTGAACATCATAAAAACATGATTATTCAATAATTCAGTATAGTATTTCTAATTGTCCTTGTCATCTTAGTTATATATTCATTAGTATAACAAAAGTAACAATAGCCAGTAGTACCAGTCCAATAAGTGGAAAATGCAACCATCGTATCAAATACACAAACATGTCTGAGTCTCCTAAGTAGCACCCAGCCCCCTAAAAATCATCACTACGTCAACTACAACTTAAATAGAATTTTAGCACCTAAATCCAAGGCTGTGATTCCAGAAAATGACTACTAAGGTATGTAAGGAATTGTGGATAATTTTATTTAACTTCATAATCTAGATTTTATAGTTTCTCAGAACTGTGTATACCACAAAGCCGACAATTCTAAGCTTTCAAGCCAGTTCAGAAACCTCAGGCTGTTTGGACATTTTCAAATCAGGCAGACACTGCACTGACAGGCCCAAGCTGATCTGATTTTTCAAAGACATCTGACATGCACATATCATCCATACAAGAAAGACACAGCAACCCCAAGGCCATTCTCATGCAAAATGACAGCCAGAGAGAGAGGTCATTCACATTAAATAACTGCCTAATGCCTGAAGTAGAATGGAAACAGAGGATCAGTTCTAACCTTGGCCAAAAAAGTTTGAATTTGACAACCTGAGGGGAGGCTGGAGCCCCCAGGTTGGACTACAAAAGCTATATAGCCAAAGAAAAATAATGGAAACAAAGAGGAAGTAATATAAATGTACAATGCGAAAATATAAACATACGTTTTCTAAGATTTAAACTTTTACCAACCAGTTGGAATAATAGTCCAAGGTAACTAGATATCATCATGCGTTTTCTTAATGAACAATGGAAACATATCATATTCATGTATTTCTGTGTGAGAAATCACTTCAAATTCAATATTTATCCACATTTGTATTTTCTTTTCTATACAGAACCGTCTCTTTAGGACTAATTTCAAACAAAATAACACAAAAAGAAAAAAAAAAACAAACAAAAAAGCTAAACAACAACAACAAAATTAAAAAAAAAAAATCCACCAAAACAAAACAGAAACAACCATATTCCTAAAAAGTAAAGAGGTCATCTTGCTTTGATACCAAGACTCCTTGATATACATAGATTAAACCCTGAAAAAAATATATTCAGTGCTCTCATAAAATTGCAGTGCAAACACAATTTACTTGTTTCATAGTATAGGACACAAAATGACAAATCTTGGAATGTGGGTGCTGTGATTAATACTAATTTAGCCAGTCTGTATAAAGCTGACAGTATTCTTGATTTTATCCCTGGAACAGGAGAAAAAAAGATTCCTGAAGATGAACATAAATATTGTATATAAGTATTATGACTAGACATAAAATGAACAGAAGATATATAACTGTACCTAAATCATCCACTTGTCTTCAGATTAAACCCCTTTATCTTCATCATAATATGAATAAAATTAGGCATAGCAAATGGTATAAACATAATATAAAGCAGTACTGATAAATGCACCAAATTTTCCAATAGCTTGTCCATGCCATTATTATGTCACTTCCAACATGAAATAACATATATCGGATTAAATGAAATAAGGAACACCAGCACAAAAAATTAAAACCAGGTTGTTTGGTTAATAAATTTTTGGATAAAAGGCCTTAATTCCTCTTGAAAATGAATCTTCATTTAAAAAAAATAATCATTCTTTGTGCTCATTAATTACAATAATTTCACGATTATAAGCCGCACCATTTTCATTGAAGAATCCAGCCTACCCCAGCAGTGCAGCTAATCATCAGGTGCGGCTTATTTATGAACAATTTCAGGAGAATGGCCAACGCGGAAGTACGAGCTGCAGGGGGAGCAGGCATTCCGCACCCCTCAGCTCCCGGCAAGTGGCCGGGCTCCCGCTGCTCCCGCTCCCAGCACTGCCACGTCCCGGTGCCGCCTCCCACTCCCGGTGCTGCTGCATCCCGCTCCCGGCGCAGCCCTGGCGCTGCCTGGCAGCCCCTCAGCAGCACCC
>VRYO01002772.1:45110166-45141498 GCA_009812075.1 Sialia sialis | reverse complement strand
AAAAAAAAAAAAAAAAAAAAAAAAAAAAAAAAAAAGGGGCTTATATTCAGGTGCGGGTTATATATGGACAAATCCTGTGGTCTGCCCAGCTTCCCGGATGTGCTGCTTATAATCAGGTGTGGCTTACATCTGCGAAATTACTGTAATATTCATGAGTAAGTGATACAGGTGCCCTTCTTCCACTGTTGATGAAATTCTTCCCGCCTTATGATCTGTATGCTCTTGTACTTCACTCAACTCTAGATTATATGACTCTAGAAGTATAAAAAGCACAATATATATAGGGATGTAATATTTATTTTTGGGAAAATAATAATTTAAATTAATTTATTTGAATCTTAACATAAACCATTACTTTCTTTAAAACTTCCAATTTAACCTCATACTGGTAAACCAAAGATAATTCACTCCAAAAAATGTATAATTTTTTTCAAAATGTAACTTGCAAACTGTTTCAGACTGCCCTTTCAGACATTCATAGGACTGTGAGATTTATCCTGAAGGTATTTTCTGTGCAATAATTAATTTCCAGAGGATGTCACTATTTATTTATTTATTAGTGTCCTGACTAGAAGGAGAATAATATTTACCTTAGAAAGAAAAAATAATCTGTAAACTTTCTGAACACCTCCAGTGAGGCCTGACACTACTTGTCTCTGCAACAGCCTAAAGTTTTTACATTTCCTCTTGTTTGAAAGATTTATTCAATGCCAAATTAGGGGGGAAAAAAGTGCCTTGCTGTTTTTGTGACTGCAACTAATTAACAGAAATCATAACTCATACAAAAACCCCAAATGTTCACAGTGAACTTTTTTTTTGCTTTGGAATGAAAAAATGTATCAAAATATATTTAAACTACAACATTTCTCTTAATAACATATAGTTTTCCTTTGACCTTCTGACAAGTCTTGATCCAATACATACTTGCTCATTGTCTTGGGTTGCAATACAGGATGTGTCCAGAAATGTGTATTCTATCACCATCTGTTGAAGTCAGGTGTGGGGCAGTGATCCTTATCTCCGTGGAACATATTATTATCTGCTAATGGGCCATCCATTGAAAACAGGTGGGCATTGTTCTTTATCTTTTTACAACACATCCTTCTTCCAGGGAGTTATCTTCTGCTAATGGCCATTGAGTCCCACTGTGTGACTGATAAAATTACTTCATCCTTGCTCCAGCAAGGGGGAGGAACCAAGCCTTTCCTACCTAAAGAAAAATTGAGATTTGGAACACCGAAGCAGCCTTTTCCACAGGATTCCAGAGGCAAACTGGACCTTCCCACATTATCACTGGACCTTTGGAGGAAAACTGCACCATTCTACAGAATCACTGCTTCAACAGACTCACATCAGTCACTCCAGCAGGACTGCAGCCCCAATTTAATGAGACTGCTACCAGAACCCTGACTGTCAGGGTCTCAGGCTGTCTTCTGACTCTGTCAGTGTTTGGGATTTGTTCTTTGTAATACTCTATTTATATTTTAATTTTCCTAGTAAAGAACTGTTACTCCTAATTCCCATAACTTTACCTGAGAGCCCCTTAATTTCAATAATAACTTGGAGGGAGGGGATTTACATTCTCCATTTCAAAGACAGTCTTCTGCCTTTCTTAGCAAATACCTGTCTTTCAAACCAAGACACTCATATGTTTCATTTACACTCCTGAGCAATGCTGTTGGATATGATGTTCATAAATTCACCTGAGCTTAAGCAGATGTAATACACAAAATATATTTTATGTTCTGAATTTCTAGCTTGGGTGTAATTTATTAGTTTGTGGTGATTAACCTGTTTTAGGTAGCAATCAAAATCACTTATTTTAGCACCTCTGAGCCTTAATCTTTCAATACTGTGCTAATGCAGCAAAAAATAATTTGTCCAGGCTAAAATGTCTTTCATTCTAGGATTATTTTGTCAGTACCGTGACATATACCACACACTGCTGTATCTTCCTTTTAAAATCTTTTTTAGTATCCAAACGCATAGAAGTGGTCATAATCTTTTCAGGTATGTGAAGGCAAGGAGCAACATAATTTATCAAAATGTAGTAACTTTGAAACACAATTCTGACACAGAAACAAGCAGAAAAACCTGCTGTTAAGAAAGTCCTATTTATTCACTTACATAAGGAACTGCTGAAGCCAAATAAGAATTCAAATGGCAGCCATGTTCATCAATCATTAAAAAAACCCAAAACAAGACACAAAAATATGTGCATAACAGCTCAAGGGATCTTCTCACTAGACTTTAACTCCTTGGCTGTACAACAAAGAGGGAAGACTGCCTGTGCCTTCTCAGCAAGCATAATTCTTCTCCATACTGTGGGATGTCTTGTGAGAAAATAGTCAGGTTCATACTGACATGCTAGTTTAAGCAAGGATTTATTACCTTCTTTTATATAATAATTTTTTATATATATAATCTTCTTTGTACCATGATGCAGGTTACTATGTTATTCTACAGAGAAGATTCACTTCCATTACATGGATAATATAATGTTACTGTTTCTAATTTTTATTTCCAGAGGTTATTTTTTTAATTAATCCATGTTTTCAATTTCCGACTAAAATAGTAGCATGCAGTGCTAAAAGGACACTATAATAATTAGCTGCAATATTCTGGTAAACCTGACTCTCAATTTATATTTTGTGCTGGAGGGAATCATTAAAACCTACGCTGGAAGCCAATATCTCAGAGTAGTAGCAGAGGTGACGCAAAAGGTGTCAAATGAATGCCTTAAAGAGAAATAAAGACAGCAAGACATTCAAGGGGTGAATGCACCCGACTAAGTATAAAAGGGAAAGCTTTATTGAGCCATCCTAGACCCTTAATAATAAGACTGTGCAAAGCTGACATGCTGTCCTGCATACCCTGGAGTCTTCACACCATTCAGTGAACCAGATATTTTCTAAAAAAAAACCAAAACCAAACCTATGTGTTTTTTGTTTTGTATTTGGATTCTGCAGTTTAGAGTTTCCTCTTTGAATATCTTTGAACTTAATTTATACAAAGGTTACCCAAATTTTAAAAAAATTAAAGGTTTATCAGGTTTATCATGATTCATAATGAGTTAAATTCATCTCAGCTGCTCCACAATCAAGTCAAGAAACCTGATCATGAAGACTAGAAATGTAAATTTTAAGTGGTTTAAAAGTTCAGGTCTATATAATGAGATATTTGGTGATAAGACAAGGACAAATAAACTTTGCTCTTGGAAATTATTGAACATTATTCAAGTTAAAATAGTGCCAGGATTTCAGATAGTGATCTTTATAAAAGAACACAACTTTAGATGGCTGGGAACAACTGACTGATATGAACAATATTTTAAAGGAATACAGAAGAAAAGTCAAATTTACTCTGAAAAGTAAAATATCTTCAATTACGAGCAGGAAAGAGTACTCATGTTGAAAACACTTAGTGAGCAATGAAATGACCAGGCACATACACACACTTGATTCTGTTTTCTTTCTTCTGTTACCCAGAAGAAAAGTGTTATTAACAAAATAAAAAGGTAGCACAACTTGATCAGAATACTGACAGGTATAGACAGGATAATGTCTGTACAATATGTGTAACTCTCAACAGTTTGATGTTCAATGTGTCCTAGCTTGCTCTAGGTATAGCTAACACACTGTATATTTTTTAACAAGCTACAAATCTTGGATTCACAGTTCAAATTCAAGAGAATCCAGATGTCTTCTGATACCTTCATCTTCAAAACTGGTTTTGCAATGAAAAATTTGATTCTGTTGTGTGCTGCCACGTAGCAAATGTACAGTAATTTCACAATTATAAGCAGCAACCTGATTATAAGCCGCACATCCAGGTAGCCGGGTAGATCACGGGATTTGTCCATATATAAGCCGCATCCGAATATAAGCCTCACTTTTTTTGTTTGTTTGTTTGTTTTTTTTTAAGCGATGATCCATGTGCAACAAAGTAACGAATTAGTAACAGAATCACGCCAACCCAGGGTTTGGTGTCAGGTGCTCAAGGTGCAAACAGTTTTCAGAGACCAGCAAAGCCTTTAAAGGCAGCCCCAGGCAGCCTCCCCAGCCAGCTCTCACTTCCAGGTTGGCATTTCGCTGGGATTTGTCCATAGATAAGCCGCACCTGATGATTAGCCTCACTGCTGGGGTAGGCTGGATTCTTCAATGAAAAAGGTGTGGATTATAATTGTGAAATTACTGTAGCTCCCATATAAACCTTCCTTTAGTCCTATTCACATCAAGTCTTCCTTCTTTATCACAAAATTTCAACAGTGATTAAGAAGAAATCTGCTATAATGCCTGGCCACTATTATATATTTAAGGGAAAAATAGAAAAAGGTACACACTGAGAGTTTTGGTCACAGAAGCCATAAGACATATTTATTCTTTCCATTGATTTGTGAGGCTTATTAGCAGGCTTTGCTCAGTTTGATACTTGATTGCAAACTGATCAGGAGACAAATTTTACATCTGTCTAAGGTAAAACTGAATTCATACCAGAAATTAAGTATTTTTGACTAACTTGCCAAATCTTGGCTATTGTTCTCAGGTCCAAACACAGCCAGGATTCACAGTGCAGAGGCCAGGAGACTTAAAATGACCTTTATCCATGCTATTCAACTCTCCTGCCTTTCCAAAACTGTGGTTTTCGTCAGAAATGCATCCTACGTTTTGCTTAAAAATTATTTGGGAGCTGCTATTTGACGTGGGATGAAATGTGCAACCATCCTTCTAATGCTATAACAATACAGATCTTTGAGATTAAGCACTTTATGCATGGAAATTTTGCACACTATTCTGTTCCATTGCAACTAAGTTTCTGGTCCTTGCTACAGATAAAAGAGGAGTGTTAATATTCACATTCATACTCTTGAAGACTTATCTATAGGACTACTTTTTTATGCCCTTAAGATAGGAGTGCAGAAAGCATACCTTACAAATACATTCATTTCTGAAAGTAGAATACTGAAGTAGTTGTCAAGGACCTGTCACTCTGACAATTGCACTTGGATCAAACCTATTTTAGGACAAATATAGGGCACAGTTTTTATACAGAGACCAAGTGAAAACACAGGGTAAAGCAATTCAGAAAGCAGTACACAAAAGGAAAAGAGAATGAGCCATTCATGCATCTCCACACATGTATAAGAAAATTCATACATTTAGAGTAGTAGATTTCTTATAGTATTGCATTCAGTTTTGAAACTGTCAAAGGTCTCATATAAACACAGGGCAGAGGATGCAGGGATTTTGACATCACTTTCACTTTTCAAAATGTTAATTTCGGTGTATTTTTCCACATGTACCCCATGGAGAATTTTCCTGTGTTTCTGGTCATGTGAAGTTTTGAAAACATTGCTTTGGGAATGATCGGAATGATCATTCTAGAATTTAATAGGTTGCTAAAACATGTCTTATTTAATACCTCTTAGTTTGTACTCATGTATTAAATTTTATTTAAAGATTTCTCATTGGGTAAACTCAATATTACTATATTTATCTATTATCTAGAACACCCACATAGAAAGTTAGTTACAGAAAAGCCAGCTATATAGAAGATATAAAAAAATCCCTGCATTTAATATATTCTACAGCTTGATTCAGTTTAAATATTACTCAACATGTTCTGTAACAAACAGAAATTTATTAATCTCCATCAAAAAACTCAAAAATTACTTCAATTTCAGTTTACCACTTCTGATAATAAAAAGAGTGAAATATCAGAAAAATTACAATTCAGTAGTGACTCCGAAGTCCTCCTCAGAATATGGACATTGAATTCAGGCCATGTTTCTCACAACATTTGTTCATTCAAATCTTGTGATTTAAATATCTTCGTGGTGATTTTCCCCTTCCACCCCTTCTATAAGGCCCCAGATTGACTCATACTTTAAAAAAAGAATTTTATTCAGATAGTGTTCTAAGTTACTCCTCAGTTTGGGTACACTGGATACATATAAGGAGTAAAATCCTGGAGTCTAATGATATCATGAAAGTCAAACAGTGAAACAATATTACTCTTTTTTTTCTCTTAGGCAATGCTTTTCTTATGATGTATTTATAAAAAGAACCCTAGAACATGCTTGCATGGGTCAAACATATTAGGCAATAAAAATTTATCCCCAGCATTTCCTCCTACGCATTCCCTATGAATATTTTCACTCTGAGCTGTCACTAATCATTTTCAGTATGAAGTAACACATTGAGTAAGAGTGAATGAGATTTTTAATTCATCAAGTTTTGATCTTATGCATATGTTTGCTTCTGAGAATTAATTCTTGTTTCTAATACATCAATGTATTGAGTCTGACTGAAGCTGTCAAAGATGAGGAGTTCCATAGAGGGTGTTGGGAAGTGTTTCAATGTTTTAAGCTATCTGAAAATGCTGCACGGGATTTTGTGTTGAATGACACAAATATCTTCTTTAGACTATTTTCAGTCTTTTAGCTGTCATATTTCACACAAATACTCCTCATGAAAATTTCTTATTTTCTGAAATTATGTCATTCCATATATCTATTTTCTTTTGACTAAAAATATTGAACTCCTAAAGCCTTTCTCATAAGTCTGTAGTATTTCTGAAATTTTAAATTATTAAATTTTCCTATCATTATTTCCTTGTGAAATATAGAAGTGGAATAAGAGACAGGATAAATCTTTAAGTTAAAGAACCTGCCAGTTATGTTTGTTTCTTTGTGGTTTGTTTCTGGTTTTGTGTATTCAAAAATCACATTGTCTCTCCATGAATTTTTTTTAATCAGAACTCATATCACTGTATTATTTTTCAAAATCTCTTAGACAACTTATCTCCAATTTACTGTAATACACCCACCATTCTACAAATAAAACATACTAAAATAGGCTATAGTTATATATGGAATTTGCTTAAACATCTAGAAATTTGATTATGTTAGTAATGTGCAGGCCACTGTTGAAGATAAAATATTATCTAAAAGATAAATTTAAAACACTGTGATTAACTTAATGGATAGTAAGAGATAAATTATGCACTTAAAGTATGTATCTTACTTACCTTAATTAAATAATGACAAGGGCTTTTTGCATGCAACTCTGGATCCTGTTTACTCCTCACTATTCAGAAAGCTGCTATGGCTCTTTTTCAGTATGTATTTTTTTCATTATGTTCACATACTGGTGCCTTCATGCAGCTTTTTTTCACTGACTTGAACCCACAAGCCACAGTACTGTTTGTTGTTATAGTTTGATGGAAAGTAACTACCACCAGCTTGAGGATCAACCCCTCTCTCTCTTGTTTTCTGCCCTTTGGTTGTAGATATTGGTCAATATTTGAGGATTCAATAACAAAATTTTAAGCAGGAATAACTATAGCAAGTATGAGCACATTTTGATGAAATCTACGCAGTAGCTACTATGTGAAACATGGTACACAGGAGCAGCTCCTCCACCAGGGAGAACATCCAGTAGGAGATAGTTGCCTGGAGAGTGGTATTGGAATGTTCAAGGGAGAATGCTCTCTTTCTGTCTTTCCCCTCTTCCTCCTCTTTTATTTTTCCAGAAGTAATTTTCATCGTTAAGAGTGGACATGGTCCATCAGCTACAGACTCTATAAAGCCTTGTGTATGTGAACTGATCTTAACAGCCACTGTGCAATACAAAAACTCTCCAAAATTAAGAGCAAGCAAATAAACCCAGCAGAACAGAAGCTACAGCTAATATGATGGAACAAAATCAAGGTTTCAAATTTGTTACCATTCAAATAAACATTAAAAGACATTGATGAAATGGAAAGATAAATAGTAAAAGGTAGATTCTGTTGTGGCACAAGTGAGCTAGTGGAATGAAAATTTTTATTGTGCTGAGATACCAAAAATCAGAGAAACATGAACAGTGATGCTGTTGTTCATCCTCTGTGCAAAGAAGATGCATATTTACATTCAAATTGCAAATATAATTCCTACAGTGAGGACATCACCAATCCCAAGAGCATGAGGTTGTGGGTTTTCTTGTGCCCACACTGCCAGACATGTGGAGTACTTGACCTTGTTTCTCCTTTAAGAGTACGTATTTCTCTATGGTTACTAAGACAAAAATACTATTTTTTCAAAAAGTATTTCATTAGGTAATGAAAAAACAAAAGAAAACAGGTGAAGAGTATTGTATAATACACCTAAGTGTCATTTTTTTATTATAACACTGATAGTATATCACTTCAGCAGGTCCTGAAGTGTGACAGTATACTGGCTGTTTCAAAATTTCGATGATTTTGTGGGAATAGTCAGCTAAAGCATAACTCAGTTTCATTCACTCCAAATTTTGGTAGTAGTTCATTAAATAAGGTATTCCCTGGACCATGCACACAAGATCTGTTTGAACCAATGCATGCAGAATGTGGCAGGAATGCTAATAATGAACGATAGGCAAAGTCAGACTTCTAATATCTGAGCTTTCTCCATGACAAAAGTTTTTTTAGTAGTAGAGAAAATCCCATACATTCTAATCTAGAAAGTCGCAGGAAAGAAAAGTAGATCACATAAAACAAACACAAGAAATAAAAATGTTGACAGCAGATGTGTTCTTTCAGACTTTAAAAAGAGAAGATGATGGGAGCAAAAATAGGGAAGAAATAATGTGTCAGAAGTTGGCAAGAGCTCTGTAAATCAACATTCCACGATATGAGGAGAGAGAGCACTGCTATGGTCAATCCGAGCAGAAAAGAGCGAAGCTCCTACGCCATCTTGAGTATCTTTGTTAGGTATATTACAGGTATATTGCAATAAAGAGAAACTTCTGCTAAACTTCCTAGATACTAGCTAGAATTGCTCTGGTGGGCATTAAGAAGGAGATAGCTCTCCTACTTGCAAAAAGAAAAAAAAAAAAATCAAAAACCCCACAACTATAAACCACCAAAACCCAAACAAAGAAACAAAGAGAAAACCCCAAACAAACAAACAATAACAATAACAATAACAAAAACAAAAATATCAAAATGGTAGTTTTGTAAAGGGCAAGGAAGATAATTCAGGATAGGATCTGCATAGCATGAAGTAGATGTCCACTAAAGGAACTAAGTTTTTTTCGGAAGACAAATGATAACCGAAGACTGAATTGTCTTCTTTATTTCTTCAAATAGTATTGTTGAGCACATTTTAACAGTTCATAAAATCTGGTTTGTGAGACGAAAACAAGACACAAGTTTGATGAGAATGTTTGGAAAATGGAATAAAACTGAGACTGATTTCTTGAAAAAGATGTTAAACTAGGCAAGAATAATGGATTTCAAACAAAATAATCTGCTGTCTGCATATGAGTAAATTTCAGAACTTGCAGATAGAATGTCCAAGTCCTCAAATAAGGTCCACCAAAGTTAAATATACATCCTGAAGCTCAAAGATTAATGATCATTAATAAATTAGGTATTTAAGTACAGTTTGGCAGAACAACTTGACATTGATAACAGAAAGATACTGAACTTGACTCACTGCTTCTTTGCAGCTGTCTTATGGTTTATGCTTATGGTTTATGATAATAGGTATCACAAGTATGTAATGATATTTAACAGTCTTGAGTTCAAGACGGTCGACAAGTATAACAAATGAGTCCTGAATTACAGAAAACTGCAAATTCCATTGTCATAAAGCCTAGCATCTAGCCCTTAGCAGATCTGAACCTTAATTGGAGAGCCATAAAGAGGGAAACAGACTGATGACAGACTCAATATGATATAAACAATATATATTATTCATTATGTAAGGTTATTCAATATGTGAGAAATAGTAATTCTTCATACAATATGTTACATTTTCTAATAGTTATTTATGGTGCGTTCCAGTCCACAGAAATTTGACAGTCTCTGTTGTGTTATTTGAAGCTGCATTTAGCATTGAAGCAAGATTATAGGGTCTACTTGTGACATAAAAGACATTGTACCCTCTGACCTAAAGACTATTTTAGACTTTCTTTTCAAATTCAAGTGCTTTCTCCTAAAACCAATTATGTGTGCTTTTCAATTTTGAGCTTAGAACACCCATTAAGTGGGCATAAGAGACAAGATTACTGGCATGAAATGTGAATACTTTTCTTGGAGGATACTGAAGCACTTTTTAAAGAGTTTTTTTAGCTTTTCATTTACTGTCATGGTACTGAATTTTCTAGGCAGCAATGCATACTAAAATAATGCTACTTTTAACTATATAAGATATATATTGCTGCTTCTTAATATCTTCAAGTATTTTTTAGGACTAAAATTATATATTCAAAGGAAAAAAAGACATAGAAAATGTAAAAAATTAGTCTAACAACTAGATGTTTAAAAATGTAATATTTGATGCATTGTAACCTTTGTGTCAAGGGTAGACTTCCAGTATCCAAAAGAAATATCTTAATCAATGAGGCATCTAGTGAAACCTTTTGTGGGGCCATTCAAGCTGTAAATAATATGCTTTTGTATCATATATTTGTACATGCATTTGTCATGTTCCAAGGCACTGAACATCATGAAGCAAGACAACATAATTAAATTAAATATAATTAAATATAAACTCTCACATTCATGGCATCTTCATCAACAAGGGTAGCAATAGTATTCAACAAAGTGTTAATCTATTTTCTCAGTAGTGATCTACACTCGTGAGAGTTAAAAAAATAAAGTCAAATTTTTAGGTAATCATAGTTTTTAGGGTCTGAAAAATGTCGTTTCCATCATCATGAAATTCCAATAGGAATTTTGTAACACTGCAATGTCCTCTAGTAATAAAGCATTATTTTCCTCTCAAAGTTTTCAGAAAGCATGAAGGTGGAAAGATATGCTTACAGCATCCCCTCAAAAACTATCATTAATTAAAAAATCCCTAAAACATACATAAAATTGTAATAAAAAATAAAAATATAGGAAAAGTCACTTTTATTGATAAATAAAGTATCTGTGTTTAAACTGGAAGGGTTACAGTAATTTCACGAATATAAGCCGCACCTTTTTCATTGAAGAATCCAGCCTACCCCAGTAGTGCGGCTTATATTCAGGTGCGGCTTATCTATGGACAAATCCCAGTGAAATGCCAACCCAGAAGTGAGAGCCGGCTGGGGAGGGTGCCTGGGGCTGCCTTTAAAGGCTTTGCTGGTCTATGAAAACTGTTGCAACTTGAGCACCTGACACCAAACCCAGCTGGCAGTGATTGTTGTTTTGTTACTTTGTTACACATGGATCCTAGCTTAAAAAAAAAAAAAGAAAGAAAAAAAAGTGCGGCTTATATTCAGGTGTGGCTTATATATGGACAGATCCCGTGGTCTGGCTGGCTACTGGGAGGTGTGGCTTATAATTGTGAAATTACTGTATTTTACTTACTGCAGAACCACGACAGACAGAGAGAAGACAGTTCTTTTAGTTTCCAAGAAGTTGTCTTATTAAAACACTGAGACGAAAGATCCCAGACATCTTTGAGCTACTTGCAAGTGTAGCAACAAAGGCAGTGTAAAATATATGAATGATGGCTTTGCAAAAGTTTGGAAAATTTCACTACGCTCTTTCCTTCACAGAAGTAAATATACAGAACAAATCAGTAAATAAAATAATAAGTCATTGGATTATTTTCTTGTTTGCATTGGTTTGATTTCCATCTTTGTTAAACAAACAAATAAACAAATACAGTTAACAGCAAATCTGGAAATTATTCTGAATGTATAAAATATTTCATTGTGCTTTGCTACTTCTAGCTTCTTAAAAGAAAGATAAACTATATGGTAGCTTGTTTGCTCTGTGAAGTTTAAAATTAATACTACAGGCAAAGTTCTCTGCATTTATCATCCATACATGTAAAACTTAAATTTAATTCCTTCTATAATGGACTTTGCATTCTTTTAAAAGAATTTCAGTGTGCCATAATAACACCCTGAAGATATAACAATTTTTTCCTTGTTTGTACAGAAAAGCTCTGAGAATACTTTATGCTTTGCTATATTCATTGTTGCCTTAGGTACAGTAGGGGTTTTTTTCCTCTAATACTATAAAATATCTCTTTCATTTTCTTTAAAAGCAAGGAACTAGGAAATTTTCCTTTTGGAAAATAATTTCCTGCAAAATAGCAGTCTATATCAGTCACCATCACTAGGGAATGCTACTGTAGATTGCTTTTTAAATTGCAAGTACTTGATGAGATTTCAAAAATATGGCTATTAAAATACAATATTTATTTTAACATAAAGCTTAGTAATGTGAAATTCAAAACTGTTTTGTTGTTGAGTTGCTTTTTCTAAAAAATGGTGGAAATTCATTATTATTCATTAGCATTATTGAGGAAAAAGTTTTTGGTTTGGGGGATTTTTGTTTTTCTTAAGGTTTGGGAGTTTTTCCACTAAAATCAAGTCTATTTTTAAAGTATATTGACTTTTTTAATCAACAATTAAGAAAGAGCCTAAATCCTTGATCTTGCCATAGCCCCTATGGCATATGTCTTGAGACTCATGGACAAACCTTTCCCGTCAAGACTGTTCATTATAGTTGTTTATTACAGTTCAGCAGATATTACATCTTCTGTCAGTCTAAAAAGTCATTAAGTTAAGAGCTTAGGTCAGGTTCTCTTAGTACCTCCATGCCCCACTATGTCAACAGTAAAGCTGAAGTTTTAGCAAATGTTAAAAGATACTAAATCAACACAAAATCATATCAGAAGTAGAGAACTACAAGGTCTCCCCTGGGCCTCTTTCTCCAAGGAAAACAACAACCTCAAGCTCCCTCTGCAGCTCCACACAAGATGTGTGGTCCAGCACCTTCACTGATTAGCTGCCCTTCTCTGGACTTGCGTGGTCAAGACTTCCTGACCAGGGGTGGTAGAGAGGCAGACACTGATCCATTCTCTGGTGACCAGTGACAGGACCTGTGGGAATGGCACGGAACTGTGTCAGGGAACATTTAGGTTCGGTATAAGAAGTAGGTTCCTCCCCCAGAGGGTGGCTGAGCACTGGAACCCAGGGAAACAATCATGTCATCAAGGCTGCCAGAGCTCAAGAAGCATTTGGGCAATGTTCTCAGGCACAAGGTGTTATTCTTGAGGCTGTTCTCTGCAGGGTTGAACTCAGTGATCCTTGTGAGTCCCTTCAATTAAAGATATTTTACGGTTCTCTGATCCTTTTCCAAGGGGTATAATCCTTTAGAAACAGATTGCTATAGTGTGGCTCTCCCATGGGCACACAAGTCCTATCAGGATGTCTGCTCCTGCATGGGCTCCTCTCCCCATATGATCACAGTCCTGCCAGAAGCCTGCTCAGTCACCCTGAGACCAAACAAGTGTTTCCTGCTGTTCAGAAGGATCTTGCTGTTTGATCTTGCTGTATTTCAGATTGTGCTCATCCATTGGGAAAAAACGAAAAATAATATCTTTATTTTCTTTTCACACTCCCTTCAGGTATTTATGAATGTTGATGTCATTCTCCCTGAGCCTTTATTTCTACAGGGTGAACAGTCATAGCTCTCTCAGCATTTTCTTATAAGAAAAAAGGAACATCAGTAAAGTAACAAATAACAAGGAGGACAGCTTACTGACAAGAAATTGCATAATTAGAAAGTGAGAATTTCTTCCTAATCTCCAACCTAAACCTCCTTTGGCACAGATTAAGACTATGTCCCCTAGTTCCATCATGTGTTACCTGGGAGAAGAGACACATCTCCAGCTGGCTACAACTTCCTTTCAGGTGGTTGTAGAGATTGATAAGGTCTTCCCTGAGTCTGCTTTTCTCCAGGGTAAACAACCCTACTCTCTCAGCCTCTCCTCACAGAACTTGCACTCCAGACCCTTCACTAGTTTTGTTGCCCTCCTCTGGACTCATTCCAGTGCCTCAATGTCCTTCCTGAATTGAGAGGTCCAAAACTGAACACAGCACTCCAGGTATGATCTCTTCAGTACTGAGTACAGGGAAAGAATGACTTCCCAGTTCCTTTGATCACTCTATTCTTGATGCAGGCCAGTGTACCACCTGGACACACTCCTGTGTCACATCCATCTGGCTGTCCACCAGCCTCCCCAGGTCCATTTCTTCTGGGCCACATTTCAGCCAATCTGTCCTCAGCCTTTGGCACTGCCTAGGGTTATTGTGGTCAAAATGTAGGACATAGCACTTGGAGTTGTGTTTTATCATGCTGTTTTATCTTGGCCAATTGATGCAGCCTGTCCAGGTCCCTCTTCAAGGCATCCCTACCCTTCAGCAGATTAACATCCTGACCAAACTTCATGTCATCCATGGATTTGTTAATGGTAGACTTGATCCCCTCATTCAGATCATCAATAAAGATACTACACAAGACTGGCCCCAGCACAGACCCCTGGGGGACACCACTGGTGACTGATCCCCAGCTGGATGCAGCACTGTTCACCACCACTCTCTGGGTCTGTCCATCCAGCCAGTCCTTAACCCAGCACAGAGTGCTCCTGTCCAAGCCACAGGCTGCCAGATTTTCCAAGAGTATGCTGTGGGAGACAGTGCCAAAGGCTCCACTGAAGTCCAGGTAGACAACACCTATAGCCTTCCATTATCTAAAGGCAAAGTGAGATAAGGTTGGTCGCACATGACCAGCCCTTACTAAACCTTTGCTGGTTGGGCCTGATCCCTTGGTTGTCCTGTATGTTCCCTATGATCATGCTTAAGATGGTCTGTTCTACAATCTTTATAAGCACACCGGCCATGCTGACCAGCCTGTTCCCCAGATCCCCCTTCTGGCCCTTCTCATGGGTGGATGTCCCACTGGCCAACCTTCAGTCACCTGGAACCTCCCCAGTTAGACAGGACTGATGATAAATGATAAAGAGTGGCTTAACAAGCTCATCCACCGACTGTCCCGCCACTCTAGGATGAATCACACATTATGTGATTAATGTGAGCATTAAAATGGCTCAGCAGGTCAATAACTGATTCCTCCTGGATTGTAGGGCATCCACTCTGCTCCTCACCCCTGTCTACCAGCTCAGAAACTAGCTGTCCTGGGGATAACCTGAGAATAACTTCAAATACTGTTGAAGACTGAGATGAAGAAGATGTTAAGAACCTCAGCCTTTTCCTCTTCTTGCATGACTATAATTATCCTTTACAGTGATGGCTACATTAAGTTAATTGAACTTTCATGTCCCTAATTTTCTTTCTGCATAACCTTAGAATACTTGCTGATTGCCTTCTCCCTCTTTCAGAAGTGACATAACCTCTCTTTCCCCTGAGTTCCTGTGGAAGCTCCCTGCTCAGCCAGGCCCCTTTTTCAGCACGTCAGGATGGCCTGATCCTGTGGCTTCAAGATCTCTTTCTTAAAGTATATCCAGCCTTCCCAGGCCTCTTTGTTTTTAAAGGCTGCTTCCTGAGGGACTTGTTGAGTTAATGTCCTGAACAGGCCAAAGACTTTTCTCTGAAAGCGCAGGATAGAGGTTTTGTGAATGTCTTTCCTGTCTTCGCTGAGTATTGAAAACAGTCATTTCATGGTTATTGTGCCCAAGAAACACACTTTGTAGGAGCAAATCATCTCAGGGTTTATTTTGACACAAAGTTTAACTGAGTTGAGTTGACAAATCAGATATTTTTTGCCTCTCTGGACAAAATAATATTTTAACAATCTGATTGTAACTAATAGATTTCAAATCAAATCATGTCCAGTAGCAGATGCAGCTGATAAATTTGCCAGATTAAAAAAAAAAAATCTTCTGGCCCAGAAATCAAACTGCTTTTGGAACACAAGAATGAACCAACAGAAATTCACCTCTTTCTTTTACATTCACAGTTTGACTTCATGAAGAATATGAACAAATGGGGACCTACCATCAAGATCCTGACAGAACTCTGCTTTTCCTTGATCCTGGTAGTGGTTCTGAGTGGAAGAATATTTTGGTTTAGGAGTTAGTGTTTCCCAAGAGAGTAAACCTAAGCAGGCCCAAGCCCGTTCTGTGCTGAATGCACAACCTGAGCTTCAATTCTGCATTATGCAGCATAAATCCCATTTCTGTACAATAACCTCAGCCAGCTAACAGAGCAACCAACAGGCAGCTCCCATTTATTACTGGTGATTTTGCCATCTGCATGGGCTTATCTTTATCCAAGCGTGAAGAAAGAAGTTCTCATGAGAGCATACAGTAATTTCACACTCATAAGCCACACCTGGTTATAAGCCACATTTCTGGGTATCCGGGAAGACAACGGAATTTGTCCATAAATAAGCCACACCGGGTGATAAGCCACACTTTTTATTTTAACAGCCAGGATCCATGTGCAACAAAGTAACAAGTTAGTAACAGAATCATGTGATTGTGGGGTTTGCTGTCAGGTGCTTAATTTGCAAATAGTTTTCACAGACTGGTGAAGCCTTTAAACGCAGCCCCAGGCCCCCTCTCCGTGCCGCGGGCCCTGGCACTCCCGCCCCCAGTGCTGGCTGCCCAGCAGTGGCAGCGGCTCCCGCACCACTCAGAAGCAGCGGCCTGCCAGCTTGCTGCGCGAAGCTGGCAGTGGCTTGCTGTCCACTCACCAGTGGCTCTGGCTCGCCACCCACCTGGCAGCGACTCGGTGGCAGCTCCCTCCCCGGCTGGCCACAGCTCCGCGGCAGCTCCCTGCCTGGCCAGCTTGCACTTCCAGGTTGGCATTTCGCTGGAATTTGTCCATAAATAAGCCGCACCTGGTGATTAGCCGTACTTCCGGAATCGGCTCGATTATTCAGTGAAATAGGTGCAGCTTATCAGTATGAAATTACTGTAATTTCTCTTTCAACTGTAGAGAGAACAAAAGGGTTTTTTCCTTGCAAGAAAATCCTATCGTAATTTGTATGACTGAAAGGGGGGTAGCTCTGTTATGGACAGGGTTGGTATGTAGTGTACAAGGAGTCCTGTTTGATGCTACACTGCCTGGGGCTTTCATCCTCTAAATGAACACAAGACTTTCTGTTTTTCTGCAGAGTGTTAGCTCTAACAAGTAGCAATATAAATGATAACTTAAAAGGTCTAAGTGGCTTTCTACAGAGATCAAAATGAATAATGTTGTTCTTCTAAGACATTATTTAACATAACTCGTATTACAGAAGCATAACTATCCCTGCAGTGCAGGACTGACATTTTCCTATGAACCTGAAAGTCCAAGGATGTAAAACTAAGTTCATGTAACAGCATGGGTACTATGTCTTAGCCCACAGGAAATATCAGATAATTAAAGTTTGCTTACACATCTTCCTTAGAGAATTTTCTTTTATTCTTCCCTGTGCTGCTCTCTACTTCCCTTTTATCTTTTCCTCTGAAGCATCTAATTATTCTTAGTTTAATCCAACCTATGTAGCTATCAACCTTATGCTTTTTTTCATAAACTTTGTTGCATAGGTAGACTACTTGTTTATAATGATGCTTAGGCTGTTTTATGTCAGATTTTATCTTATTTCTGAAGAGGCAGATTGGAGCCATACAACTTCTCACTTTGAAACTACTGTGCTTGTGAGTATCTTGTATTGTCTGACAAGGAGGATGTTCATGTGTGATACTGTATTTAGCTACTGGGCTAATGTACATCTGTGTAGTGGAATGATAGAGTGAACATTCACATAGGAAGTGTTAAAGACACACTTGAAGTTGCTGTAAGGTCAGTAGGACAGATTCTACCATATAGAGCACTTCGTGTCACATGTCATGCAGGTGTAATAAAGACAATACAATGCTGTCAGTGTTTTCCTGGGCAAAATGGTTTAAAATACACAGCCATTAGGGTTTAGGCTGTAAACAACAAAATAGCCGATTACAACTAATATAAAGCAAAATGGATAAAATTCTGAAGCTGATAATATAAGCATCTCGGAATTTTCTTTACACACAAGATATTACTGTGTTAGTATTAAACTATCTATTTTCTGCCTGTGAAGAGCCTTTAGCAAAATATACCTTTATATACATAGACATAAAAGACTTGGAAGAACAAAGGAAAATTAGTTACTTAAATGGGTGGACCCAGCCCCTTCACTGTGCTTTTCTAAGAACTTTTGATGATCTAAAATAATGAAGAAAATGTGATTTGGGAGATTAATTTCAAATCTCAGCTCCTGTAATTCCTTACTCCATCGACACAATTTATATCCTCAGGCCTTAAAATAACTTAAATTTTTGTTTTTCAACATTTATTTTATTTCCTTTCCTTCGCATATATAATTGCTAAGTTTTCTGCTTTACCAAAATCGCAGAGAACATAGCTAGTTTAAAAAAAAAAAGAAGAGAGAAGTATGGAGAATGTATCTATTTCTCTCTTTTAAAACCATCTTTTAATGTCTAAAGAGAATCTTTAGATACTAAAACCAAACTGAAGGAGTTATGATTTGGAAAAAAAACCCAAAAACCAAAAAACAAAAAAAACCCACAAACCAAAACCAACCAACCAAAAAAAAAAAAAGAAAAGAAAAGAAAAGAAAAGAAAAGAAAAGATCCACTGTGTTTGTAAATCCTGAATTCCTTTAAATAATTTTTCCTTAATTTTTACACATCATTTTCACCATGAGGCTGTCTTCTGCCCTAGAGCTCAAACATAAGGCAACTCCTTTCAAGTGAAACATTCTTAAATCCTACAAGGTTGTTTCTGGTTTTGTTTTTTATTTTTTTCCTCAAAATATATTTTAAATAAGAATAGACATTTTAAAGTGCTAGAATTTTTCTCCCTCTCCATTTATTTATGAAATCTAGAGTTGCTAGGTTTTCAAGACGATGGCAGTATGTTTTTGCATTAAATAAAGACAAAATATGGCTAAAAAAACCAAAAGAGTCTTTGTAGATTTTTTTGTCTGCTTTACTTCCCTCTTACAATTATAATCCATTGGTTTATAATGGGTTAATGGATGAGTTCTGTCTTCACCATATCTCACATAAAATATTAAATACCTATGCTATAAAAACCTGAGAGATGTGCTCAAAGTCAAAGGAATGTATTTGGAGTTTGGAGAACAGTAATCTCATCAAATTCTGCACCTCTGGACCAACACATTGTATTCCTTCACTGTATGTTTACACAGCTGATCAGGCAATCTGTTTGTACATTTTTCCTCAAAGTTTCTTTCTTCTCAAGCAAACATAAAAATAACTACAGTGCTGAGAAGAGGGCATGTATGTTCAAAAGATGAACTTCAAAATGACAAATGCACAGTCCAATGCATAATTTAATAAAATTTCTGCTGTATGTTACTCACTTAACTAATAAGCTAACACTTATTAGTGTTACTTGCTCACTAGCGATAATAATTTTGTTTTATATGTATTTACACAATTATTTTCAGTTTGGTTTAGAAAGCTGTGAATCTAATGTGGTTAGAAAAACCACATTTATCTAATTTTATTTAGTTTTAGCTGTTTGACTGGTTTCTTTTCAATCCTTTTAAATTCTTTTTAATTTAAAATTTTTTAATTCATCTGTCTGACAAATGCCAGCATTTCTCAAAAGCCAGCCCTTTGAACAAGACTGAAGGACCAGCAGCACATTTTCCTTTTTCCATTTCACTTTATTTATCAGTGCTGAGCCCACAGCTTTTCCCTGAGCTCCAATAGACACTGGTAACCATTGTTTTGACATTAACTCAGACAGTCAATCTTTGCTGATGCACTGGGTGCACATGCCCAGGCACTGGCAGCAGGAGCTACAGGGACCTTTGTGAGCAGCAGCCAGGGCTGCCATGTGCCACACATGAATGGTATCAGCTGGCTCATGTCAAAAATATAGAGGACAAGGCTCAGACCAGCAGCCAAGGTGGTAGTGTCTCAGGTAATAGGTGTGTAAGAAAGAGGAAAAAAAAAAAAGGATGAGGGTGGGAAACAGTGGAGAGAGTACCAAGGTCAGAAGAAGAGAAGATGATGCTCCACACTGGAGCAGAAATCCACACCAGCACTTATGGAGGACTCCATGCCTGAGCAGAGGAATATTCCTCAATACACTTCAGCCTGAATAAAGTCTGTGCTGGAGCAGAAGATGAAAATGAAAGGAGCAGACAAGAAAAATTGCTATGTACTAATCATACCCTCCCCAAAACAAACAGACACTGTACCACGAGCTACCTCTTTAAAGGGACTGAGTGAAACCAGTGAAGATAACAAAGCAGTGGGGAGGAAAGGAGTAGGTAATGATAGAGCAAGTATGGTCACAAGCCCTGATTATCATGAAAACTTTATCATCACAGAATTTTCTGGAAAGAAATATAAGCAATCCTGAAGATTTTTAGAGGATGTTAATCATTTGACAATGGTGATTAATAAGTTGATAAAGTGAATATGAAAAATAATATTTGAGATGTTAAGTTTCATGACAGACTCAACTGCAGTAATCAAAAATGATGTTGTTTTAGCTATTCAGAGAAGTCAATTAAATAAAAAACAGAAACCTGGACTGGAAGAAAACATGTTTCATTTGTGGATGGATGGATGGATGGATGGATGAATCTGGTTGCAGGTCCTATGCAAAACTGACCTGAAGAGCAAAGATGTCAAGGAGAGGTTCTTGACAAAATTATTCAGACATAAAAATTATCTAAATCTCTATTCAGAAAGTCAAACTGGTGCAAAATGACTCTAAGTTGGTAGAATAGTAGACACCTGAATCAAATAAAAAACAAATAAAAATAATAATATACAGAAGTGTAAATGAAGGCAGGATATCCAGAAGGAATACTGAAACATTGCCTGAAAATGAGAGATGGAAATAGGAAAAGCAAAGATCAAGTAGAATTGAAAGTACAGTATTTTCAAGCATATAAGGTGCACCCTTTTGACTGAAATTTTGATGGAAACCCAGAAGTGCATCTTACAAGCCGGTGCACCTTATATATGGACAAAGATCGGAAATTTTCCAACCCAGAAGTGTGAGCCCGCCACAGCCCTGAGCCAAGCTAAGCCCTCCCAGCCCTGAGCTGAGCCACGAGATCCCGTGATTCTGTTAATAATTTGTTTCTTTGTTGCGCGTGGATCTTCTCTCCAAAAAAAAAAAAGGGCCTTATAGTCCAGTGCGCCTTATATAAGGACAAAGTTCAGAAATTTGCTGACAAGCCAGAAGTGTGCCTTATACTCTGGTGGGCCTTGTAGGCGTGATATTACTGTAATCATGAAAGCAAGAAGCTTTCTTTCTGCCATATTGGCAACAAACAGAGAATTAGGAAAAATTATGGCCTGCTGTGAATTCAACATATTCAGTTGAAAGAAGAGTTTGAATCTCCTTTTGGATTGTTAGATCTGCACTTAAATATTTGAAAAAGTAAAAACAAGGAAAATATTCTATAAATTGAAATATTCATAATTTCTGAGGAGCCAGGGTACAGGCTAATGGTTTATGATATGACTTACAGAATCAGAAATGTTACTCAGAGGGTGAATTATGGTTTTAAATTTTTTGATATGCTGTCTTGTCTACAACTCTGCAAACTGTAAATATTGATCAAGTATATATCCCAAAGCTATTAGTCAGATTCAAGCATTCAAAAAATTAAATTAAAAAATCTGTTGATGCATTTATTTTGAGAATTTTTTATTTTGAATGTAAATCTTGAGATTAATTTTATATTCTATTTTCTTTGACCTTACAAACTAGGTCTTTTACCACCAATGTTTTCTTTAGACTGAATTTTAAAATACTTTCCAAAAAATCTCTGTCAATAAAAAACAATTCTAGTGCCAATAATTATTATCACAATGGATGTAAGTTGGATAAGTCTTTCTTGAATGATTTCTCATATAACATGCACTCTTAAAAAAAAAAAATTAAAATGGTGGTATTTCAGTCTCCCACTTTATGTTGTGAAATCATTTCCAGCTCATTCAAATTTCATTAAGTTGTTATGCTCTTGAACAAAGACTGTTGTGTATTGCTTTTTCCTTTATTTGTTTTCTCCTTCCCTCATTTTTGTTCCTGCCTGAAATACATCTATTGTTTTAGGCTTGTTCTGACATTCAGCTTTATCTAGCAACAAGATTAACAGCTACAGAGGTAGATTCTCTGCATCTTTCCTAAGCCCTCTTTTTATTTGTAACATAAGAGTCAAGAATGTTTTCCAAGAATACAACATGGTATTTCTCATCCCACAATTCATCAGATTATTTCTCTTCATCCCCAACTGATCTGGGGAATTTTTTTAGGCTGCTGTCACCATAGCTTTAAAAGGCCTTCACAGGGAAAGTTTTTATCTTTAAACAGCAAGATGCTGTTTTGTTGTCTTCTAAAGTGTGCTCTGCCTCCTGTAATAACTGTAATCTGAGGGCTACCAAAAGATGCTTAAGACTTCATTCCCTATACTGTATTTCTCAACGTCACGGTATCTTGTGATGTTTGCTTCTTCTGTTGTTCACCATTTTCTCTCTTTTTACTGACAGGAGGCTATTTCACAAATGATCTCATAAAGGGAAAATAGGTAGCTACAGCTGGATAAGTGTAAACAAGCAATTTTGTGCTACTCTAAAGTCGTTTTACTGTTGAAAACTGATAAATAGATCCAGAAGAAAGCAATCTCTCCTACACAGAGGACAAGTGTTATAACCAGATGAGAAAGACAGTCAGGAAAATGAGGGAAAATAGACTAAAATAAGTTTAAAACCTTAAGTATGGTAACATTGCATATCAGTTTCCAACATTATTGGCACCTAAAAGACAGAGCTTCTGCAATGAACTAATAAAGAATTAACACACACACACACTGCAAAATGCTTTAGTGCTTTTTTTGGTGCCTTTTCTCACAATCCAGGGTAATCCACCTACATGCAGAGAGAACTGCAAGGTTTGTAAAATTAAATAGTGAGAATGTGGCCCTAACAATTTCATGATGAAATCTGTTTAACTGAAATGGAATGAAAAAGTAAAATCAAATCCTTTGGTAGGGGAAAGTCTCTCCTAAAACAAATAGTCCAAGTTTTTGAAGTTTGAACTTCACTTTTTTCAGCATTGCTGCAAGACAAAATATATATTATTTTTATGCACATGCACAAAAATCATGTATAAGTTAGGGATTTAGAGATCATCATCATAGGCGAGTTCAGAATACTGGTAGGTAGGCATGATCTCTATGTTCACTCTGAGTATCTAACTTTACAACCATCCAGAACCTGTATGAAGAATCTCTCATTTTTTCTGTTGCCCATAAAAATTTTTATCTGTTTGCCTTTTGCGTACATAAAGTTCCTACAAGAAAAATGACTGCATTTTTTTACAATCCTTGTCCCTTTTTCTTGATCTTGCCTTTTCAGCTGAAATTTTCATCTGAATTCATATGCTTGTTTGCCTATAAATTCTTTCTCTGCTTTTACAGAAGATACCTGAGAAAGCTGGCTTCAACCTATTTTGTTAAACAGGTCTTCAGTCCTACTCCAGTCTCTGAAGCGCACAGCTCTTAATTAAGAATGGGTTTGTTTTGGTTTATTGTTGGAAATTTTCACCATTCTGACTCTTATCCTTCCAAGAAAATGACATAGCTAATACTTATTTTAGCACAATTATAATACCAAAGAATAATAATAATGAGATATGAGGAGGGGTGATACTGTGAAATAGAGGCGTGAAGTCTTCTACATTACAACAAAATAATTTTAGTTCACTTGATAGATTTTTTTTATAGAACTGAAACATCTAACTGAAGATAAAACATAACCTTGGAAAAGGAGTTTGAATGCTCCCAGCTCTAAATGCAGAACCATTACATCACAGTGCTGCTTCAGTGAGCAATATGACTGAAGCATTAAAAGAAACCAGCTAATTTAACCAAATATTCCAGTCATTACCACAGAAAGTAAATATCCACAGACCATAATGAAGCAAAAATAAAAACCCCCCAAAAGACAAAACAAAGCAAAAATGCCAAACAAAGAAAGAAAAGCACACAGAAAACCCCTAACCCTTTGAAAAATATCTAATTTATGATAGTAACATCAAATTTATATGCAAATAGCATATTGGCTAAACAACTGCAGAAGGCTCATTTATTACCTGGTGCATTTTACAGCCCTACACACATATGAGCGAACATAGATGGATAAGTGTAAGGAAATGAAAACCTGTATGTCTGATGAAATAAATGCAAGTTCTGATCAGATTAATAACTGTTGCCTTGGGTTGCAACGGGAATTATGATATTCAGATAACTTCTGCTGCCACTCTGACTATTCTGGCAGTATGGGATAACAGATAATTGTGTCCTATTCGATGTCTTATTTTGACTGTATTTCAGAAAGGGAAACTCCAGTTTTATGCATCTTACATGGGGAACTGAATTGACAAGATGTATACATCTCTAAGATCCAATAAAATAGAACTTTAAATTTAATATATACACACCTACCATTATATTAATTAAGAATTACCTTAAGAATGTTTTGAGAATGGCTTTACACAGCTTGTGTTCTCTTCCTGTGTGTTTTGTAACATTTAATTGGAATAAATATAGAACCATATCAAAAAATATTCTTTTTCTGTGATTGCATCAGTTCAAAGTGACATAATGTAACTGGTTCTTGTTTTTTTTCTTGACTTATTCAATTTTTTTAACTTTTTTTAAACTTTTTTTGCTTTTAAAAGGTGAGACAAAAGAATATGGTAATCTCTGGGCTAAAAAAGGACTTTTGAGCTAAAATTTTTACTCATTTTGCCAATGTATATTTTGAAAATTTGTTAATCATAAGTTGTTTCATTCAATCTTGTCCCCTTTGAGATCAATGAATAAAAAGATGTAGCATATGATTGAGTAAAAAATGTGAATCTCAAATTTTGAATATAACCATTCAGATTTTGCCTTACAGTAGGATTTGTCTTCTCAAACAGTAATAAATACAGATTACACAAAAATAGATCCTCATTTTTGCAAGTGATTGAACATGAGGAAATGAGAATTAATTTTATGGGTTGCCTCAGTACAAAATATATCTAGCTTTGGTAAACAGCTCAGGCAAGGTAGTCCACATTCTGACTAGACAAACTGACATACAGAGAACCTATGCCTCCCTCCTCAATATTCAAAGTGATCACCTCAATGTACAGAATTTTTTTCAGCCTTAGTAGTATCAAAAGAAATGTGTTAGTGGCAGTTTATTGAGTGTCTGAATTCACTTCCACCAGAATTTACAGTTTTCTTATCAGAATTTACCCTTTCTCCTCTGGTGTTAGTGGAAGATGACTTTTGGGTTAATGTGAAATACAAGAAAGAAGTAAAAAATTGGGGTTTTTCTATTTTTTTTAATTTTAAATTTTATTGTTGCTTGTATGTAAAAAAACATAATCAGCTAAAGTGATATAAAGCTCACATCAGTTTGTTAACCTCAATTTTATATGCTGTGACACTAATATCTTGGAAGGATCCATTAATGGAAGAGGAGATCTGCATTATGATTTTCTCTTGTTTTTTGAGCAAGTAACTGAGGAACACTAACCCAGCAGAGACCTAGAAGTCAAGATATTTGTGTCGACAAATCAGTAACACAAGGATGATGGATAATCACCTGAATACTCACTAAGCTGTATATATATTGTAATAGAAAAAACCAAACCAAACCAAGCAAACAAGAAAATAAAATAGAGAGAAAAGACCAAGGGGGACTTTTGACAGAGGAGTTTAATAAATATTACAGACAATAAAAGCTCTGTCATTTAGCAGAAAATCATTAGCTATAGCTATAGTTTTGAAGACATGGATTTCAGCCCAGATATTTAGCTTCCTGCAAGTAATAAAAAAAAAAAAGACATTAGGCTAGCAGTTTAGTTTTTTAATAAAGCTAACTTTGGTCCATGGAATTTTAATACTATTACAGTGTAGGACACTTCAAAGTTAAGCATGTTTCCATCTCTTTTGTTATGATAGTGCGCTTAAAATGGGTATAAGTTCTATTAAGATTATTTGCATTTGCATATTGTTTTTCTATACAGGGCTGAATGAGCACTTCATCTAGGTCTGCAGTGAAGAAAGGGGTGAGATGGCCATGCTGACTGTACCTGAAGTTTATGAACAAGGCTGTCAGCATTCAGGGATTTTTTAGTAAAAGAAACACATAATAATAATTTACAGAATTGCACACAAGTACAAATAAACATGCTAGGGATTAGAGAAGTTCTCAGCGCTGCCCTCTGCCAATCTGGAGTGACTGGGTCTAGGATAATGCAGGTAGTTAGTAAATATGCTCTGGCACAATGTGGAATTGAAGTGTTGATGAGCTGAATGCGCTATGTATGGTGAAAACAAGCTCACATTGACTAAATGTGAAAAGAGATGTGGAAGGTTAAGATCTGTAGTGGGCTTATAGTTTCTCATAACACTTCAAAGGAAAACCCATTAAAAATTGCATCAGACTTTTAGACATGTTAGACATGGATACCTGTCAAACAGGAAACAACAAAAGCTTCACAATGCTTAAAGCTGTTTTTAGCAACAAACAGGTATCAAAAATTAGCTCAGTTTTCCAAAATGCATAGAAACAGAGAAAAAGGGCAGTTTGAGGGTAAAGAGTTAGAAAACACACAAAAAAACGTCCTCATAGAATATGTCTTCCTTTTGCTGTTTTATTCCCCTTTACAGAAATGGAGATTTGAAAGACTGGGATGAATTCTCAGTGCTGCAAAAAATAGTTCACTGTTCAGCTAAGCTGAAAGTTTAAGGGTTTGCATCACTGTAAAATGAACCAAATATCTTATATTGATTAAGTTAAACATAATCCCACTAACAGGAGACTTGTATATAAACACTTCCTTTGCATGTTCGCAATTGCTTGAGTACCCTGATCACTGCTTCAAGAAATAATGACAGTAATGACAATGATAATAAAGTAGGACCTGTCCTTTGAAAAACATACTAGTCACCCATGTTGCAACTGTTCTTGATAATACCCTTTAGCCCCCTTTTATTTGTTTGTCTCACAGGTGTTTCATGTAAAAATTTGCTTTTATTGTGAAATATAATGGCCTTCTTAAAAATATTTCTAAGATTTCAATTTACATATTTCCTGGTGTGTGTTTCTTCTGCTGTCTTGCGTTGACATAATATAGTATTGCCCTCAAAAGACAGTGATATGAAGATTTAAATTTTGAAATGCAAAGCATAACTTAAACTGTATTTACGTGTTTCTTAAACATTTTCTGTCAAACAGAATATATTTTGAATTTAGAGTGAGTCTGGCAAAAGAAAAGCTCAATATATATGCCAGTTTAGTAATGATTTTGTAATCAATAAGAGAAAGATTGTAATTCCAAAGGACTGGAATTATTAGAATATTGGTGCTTCTGCTTATCTGAAGTAAAACTTTTATTTTAAGGGCTTTTAAATTAATTCAAGTTTGGATTTTCTTCTTTGTTCTTATTGAATGTGTCAGTCATTTTGAAGTATGCTTGTGATTCTCTGTTTTATCAGATTTGATAAAGCATCCCATCGACTTTTTGAGTGAAGAATGCTATGTGAATGAGAAATTCTGGCAGAAAAGAGCAATTCATTGTCTGTTTATAACAGAAATTCTTGATAAGTACCTGGTTTAGCCACAAAAACCCTCTTGACAAACACAATAATATTTTCTGAAAATAACCTGTTTAGTGTGACTAATGTTCTGCCTGATGCCCATAGCTGGTCCTCCTGGCTGCCAGGGCACTGCTGACTCATGTTCAGCTTTCTGTTGACCAGGACCCCCAGATCCTTTTCCATGTCACTGCTTTCCTTCCTCTTGCTCCCTGGTTCACAGACCAGTGTTGCCCCATTTCCCGGATAAACTTCACATGGTTGGTGAGTGCTGCTTTTTCCAATTTGTCAAGGTCTCTCTGCAGGACCTCTCAGCCCTCAAGGGAACTGACATTTCTTCTAAATGAATATGCTTTGATTGGTCCTAACGCTTATATTCCTCCACTTGTAGGTTTTTTTTTTTCCTTTTTTTTTTTCAGGAAGTTTTAAGCTGAGATGAGAACATCTTTATTTGGAAATGTTTAATACTTAGATGTCAATACTATGGCTCAGCTGACTAAATAGCATGAAAGACAATTAGAAGCATCAGATTTACAACCTTAAGTCACAATTTTGTGACAATGCATTTTCTCTTTAAGCATTATTTACTTTTATTTTTTTCTTTTTTTTTTTGGTTTAGACTGGAGAGGTAAATTTTATGTCTAATGTTGCACTTTGTACGTAAAACCAAATCAAAGAGTAATACCACGTTTTCTACTGAATTCAGTTTCCTCACTGTAAGCACAGGCAGGGAAGATTAGGTGGGGGGGTGGGAAGAGAAAAAACATGCTGTTACTCACCTCTTAACGTTTAAACAAATGTTATATGGCTCAAGCTACAATACACATATCCTAGACTGTCTCAAAAAGCCATAAGCTCTTCTACCGCTGACACCCAAGTATTTAACCTTCCCTCCTTGTCTTAAGCATCTTATTCTAATAATGGTTCTTCCAGGAACATGATTGCAAAAGCTCTCTGCACTCCTTTCTGCACACAAATTAGGATGTGAAAAATCAATGGGTCTGTCCTCAAGGAGCTGCATCCTGACCTTCTGACCTCACAAAGTTTCCAGCTAGATACCCAGTCTACTGGCCTAACTTGTTATCTTGGAACACTCCACACCTCACATCCTATTTTTTCCAGGTACATTTCAGTCCTGCACTTGCCCCTGAATGTTTTTCAGGTTGTAATTTTCTACCTATTACTTAACTGCTTAACCCTTGATTTTCCACTAGTTGAGACATAAATTTGCTCTAAGAATTTGTTCTCATATAAAGAGACATTGCACAAAGGAAAATGTTATTTATCGTGCACCCTTTGAAGTGTCATTTTGTCCTAGGCTTTCAGTTTTCATGAACACAGTTAAGTCTCAGTGAGGCATTTTATCTTCTGAGGAGAAAAATATTATATTCTAAACCAGAAGCATATATAAATGAATGGAATCAAGCTTGGAATATCCTGGGAGGGTTTTATTTAGTATTTTTGTGTGAAATTATCCTCAGGAAAAGTGAAACTTCACAAAAAAAAGAATTGGCAAATACAATGATGAATAAATTTGCACTGGAAGCATCCTATAAATGAATTACAAACGTAGACATAAAATTGTCCAGCCATAAATCCAATAGGTAATATAGCCATTCTAAAACCACAGAATTACAGTATGCAAATTATTTTCAGAAAATTCCTGAAAACAAATCCTGACAACCAGCACAGAAACTTTATTGGAATCAAATAACATTTATTCAGTTGCTGCAGGAGGCTTCTAGTCAGAGGAATTGGCTCACAATACATAATAGAAGGAATATGAGCTTCAGGTTTCTGAAGATGTACACTGTGGAACACAACAGCAGCAAAGATCTGAGCACCTGGTTTCTGTTTGTGATGGGAAGTGTAAAGTGTTTCATTAGGAGTGGTGCAAACCAATGTTAGCACAGATAGTGACAGCCAAAGCAGCATGTGTTGGGATCAAAGCTTGGCAAAGGACTTCAGAATCCATTCAAAGACTTCAAACCTTTTTAACCCTCTCACACACCTACTCTCCAACAAGTTTGAAGCTTGAAATGCATTCTTCTCTGCAATACAAGTATCAGAAGTGAAGGGGAAAGGATTCAGAAGAGCACTGATCCATCCGCTAGCCATTGATCACTCATTATTATTTCAAGAAAATAAAGCAACAAAAAATGAAAAAAACATGAGAATTGGCACACAAAATGGTCTAAAGCTCATAAAGCATCTAGTCAAAAAGCTTACATTAAATATTTTCTTGTTTACTTAGGCCTTAGAATGAGTATTCTGTTGAGTGTATGCTTTCAAAGGCTCTAGACTAAAATGCACAAGATAGTTTGAAGAGAGAATAGGTAACAGTTACTTGTATAAAAGGTAGTACAAGACTTTCATCTTCCTTCTTCACAGCATGCAGTAAAAGCTGGCATCAAAATACAGCTACTCCCAAAATAAATTGAGAGCAAATATATACACACAACTGCATTCTCATTAAAATTTCTTAGAAGTGTCTGTGTCTACAGAGAGGAGCAGCCCTTTTCCTGAAGGCAAAATAGTTTCTACATTTTTCTGCCTTTGTCTGTATCTTTCAACTCCATTTGTAAATGCATTCATCCGCAATATGAAAGGAAAAAATTATCATCATCTGGGTTAGGGAAAAAAAAAGATAGCTGAAGCCAGGCAAAAATATTTATAATGCATTTTTCAAATAATTAGCGATTAATTTCTACATCAATAATTAAAATAAATCATTGCTATTTAATTATTGATATACCAAATAAAAAACTATGTACTTCTGAACAGGTGTCTGTATCTGCAATGAAGAGCAGCAGAGTATAAACTCATGCTGGAAAAAGAAAGGCTCCTGTACCTGTTGCACTGCACTTAAGGACAGGGCATTTGTAATTTAGAAATCTACCATTCATTTATTTGGCACCTCCTGATCTCTCATCTCCACAGCCTAAGGCTGCTGTACAATGACACTGTCCTGGTGTCCGGAGTACGCTGACCCTCATGGCACAGAATTGGAAGAGTGGGAATTGCTATCATGCTGGATTTCTTACACAAAATAATGGATGCCCCAAGAAGGAGACTTGTCTGCACTGCCCATTGCTCTTCATGGCAGGCCATGGGACAGAATTTTTCTCTTGCTTTCTATTCCCTTTATATATGTTTTTATTTGTATGTTTGTTTGGGGGTGTTTTTCTCAGTCCTGGGTACTTGAAGTTGGTGAATTCTATTAGCTATAGGCCCCACAAAGGAGTTTCAGGACCTGTAAGCCTCTCACAGATTTTTGCTCCAAAGCATAAGTAACTGAGTTGTTTTGAGTTGGGTTGTTTTGGGGAATTTTTAAGGGTTATTTGGGGTTTTTATTTGTTTGTTTGTGGTTTTTTATTTTGTTTTGCTTTGGTTTGAGTTTTTGGGGGAGTTTGTTTGTTTGTTTGTATGTAAAGATAAATAGAGAACAGAATAAAATAGTGATACAATACTCGTCTACAAATCATTTGCAGTTACAACTGTTTCAACCCTGAATGCAATCAGGAGAGAATGAGTAATGATATAAGGTATATTTGAAGATTATTTTAGAAAATAAGCATAAGAATTTCTTTTTCATACAGTTCTAGTCTGAGCTGAAAAAAGGCCTTTGCATTCTACGCTTAAAAAAAAGTAGACATAGATGCAGTTAGAGTTTCTAGAAGAATTTTAACAGATTAAAAAAAACCCCAAAACCTAAACAAACACTCAAAAACACTCAGTCCACATTTTAATATTTCACAGAACATTTGAGTCACTGTTTTAATCAAAAACCATATTGAAAAATATGCATTTTGTAAGAACACCTGTGGGAAATAAAACTGCAGCTAAAAGGCAAAAACATTTAATAATGGAAATAATTATCTCTCGAAAAAATGAAGAAGCCAATATGATGAACAGATAAAAAGT
>VRYO01002772.1:45083549-45105277 GCA_009812075.1 Sialia sialis | reverse complement strand
GTTTCATCCTTTCCCATTGCAAGCACAGCTGAGCAAACACAAATTGACGGCAATCAATTATTTAAATTTCAGGTAACTGTCTCAAGCCCAGTTTCTTCTAACTTTTAACTAAAATCCTAATTTCTTTAAGATCAGTGTTTCACCATTAAATGATTCATTAACTTGATCAACTCGCATGACTCACAGTATTCATTGACACTCTCCATTAGGCATTCCTTTTCAGCTGATCAGAATGAAATGTGAAGGACATTATTTAAACAAAATATTTAAGCAAAATATTTGTAGGAAAGGGATGCATGTGAGTCAGTGGATGTATAATTTGTTTTTTCTTATTAACAACTGATTTTGTTTTTTCTCTCACTTAAGATCTAAGTAGTAACTGAAAAAAAACTGAAATAGGATGCTCTGTCTGTGGACATATCTTCACTTCACCAATGATCAAAGTGCCTTCTGCTGCCCTTCCTGCCACTGCTGAATGCATATATACCAACAAAAGCTTTGTCAAATAATCTTTCATAGATCTGTATGCAAAATGATGCCTGAATTTTCTATCTCATGTTTATTCTCTACACTTTTTGCTATTTCATTTAGTATTTAGACAACGTCTACCAGTGATCTCTTCAGAGCTACCAACTTTCATAATGTCTGGAGGTTTCAGAAACTGTGTAAAAAACCCCTTCTAAGTGCTCCAGGAAGCAGTTTTGTTAATCCAGTATTCGGCAATTTATTCTAAGTCAATACTCAAATATTTCTTAGTGTGGTACTCCAGCTTTTTTTATGTTGCAATTATTTTAAGTGTCAAGTAAGAACAAGCTGTAGAGAATTAACAGCCATTAATTTTCCAAGAACACATTTTGCTATGACTTAGTCTTTTTGACTTAATAGATATAAATCAAATTTTTTGTCTTGATTTGCATTTTTTTATGCAAAAGTTTTGTATAGCTTCAGAAAGAAAAATTTACTTTCAGTTCTAAATTTTTGGGACTGACTCTTCTGAAAAGAATGTTAACAATGTCTTCAAACAACTAGTCATTTGCTTTCTACCTTACTGAGTGTATGCCTTTTGCTTGCTAGCAAACCACTCTTACTACAATAGTTGAAAGATAAACTATACAGAATTATGAAATCACACCTGGAAAGCTGCTGCAAAATTCCCAAGTAAATACACATTTTTGGCAGTCATTATCAAGGCCAGGCTGGATGAGGCTTTGAGCAACCTTGTCTAGGGAAACATGTCCCTGCTCATGACAGGAGGCTGGAACTTAACGATTTTTGAACCTCCTTTAAACTAAATCCCTGCTATGATTCTGTGATTCTATGATACATAGTGATAATCCCTTCCCCTCTCAAATAGGCAAATAAAGTCTCAGTTCACAAGCATTTTTGCTCCTTCCCCAAAATAACATAGCCAGATGCACAAAAAACTTAATTCCATTTCAAGCCCAGTTGTCATAACCAATTTGAGTTCAGTACGGCATAACATATACGAGTCACATATTTGCATGCATATTGCATGAAGCTACGCACAAGCAATAAAAACTGTTTTGGGGAAGTATGTAAACTTTTTTAGAGATGTAAAGTCAGATTAAGTTAGTTTAACTTCAGATACCATAACTGGAAGAGGGTATCACATAGTGTTAACTCATTTTGAGACCAGCCAAAGGTATGTCTATCTGCAAAACTAAAATGTAGAAGAAACCAGAAGATCTTCTAACAATGACATTTATTATCCATGTTTGGAATCACTTATCCTGAAATCCTCAATTGCATTCCAATCCTAACCCCCAGGTCAATTCACTCAGAACATGCTTATCAGAGATGACAAACATACACTTGCATTTTACTGATTTTAAGGATGTTTAAAAATGGATTGTCCACTAAAACAGCTATTGAACAATTTTTGATGACACTACAAATCAAGGTGAAGGACTGTGACAAAAATGCTGAGATATTTAGTCAGATCAAATTGAGATCAAGTTTTTTCCTTATTCTTCCATTTACTTCCCAGCTATCATATCAGCTTTTGGCATATTCCTCCTGAAGTTGCTATTTCTGCAATTTCCATTTATTTGTGCAGACATTATTCTTAGTCTGTGGTTCTTGCAATGTCAAAAAATAAAATATTTCTATATGTTTTTCTTCACAGAGTTTGAAAGCAAACTAATATTGAATAATAAGGTATCAAAAAAATCCAGCTAAACCTCATTGGCTTTGCATTTCTGCAATCACAGGGGTAATTTCTTGAAAGCAGCTCTCTGCCTCTTTACTGTAAACTCAAATCACACTGCAGCATTGTTGTTTACATTTGGCATAGAGCAATTTGAAAGACTTGTCTTTTTAAATGTCACACAGTGACAGGAAAGACCAGCAGAAGACTGATAGTCTTAGGAACAAGTTCCAAAAGTAAATCCATCTTCTCTGTATCCCTTTCTTTCTTTGTGTTAGCAGCACAGCTGCATTCTTGGCAAATTTGCATACCTCTAATTATTCTTTGTTTCCAGGAATTAAAAGATGTGAAACAAGTTATAGATTTTTGTCCCCACTCAGCATGAATAATAATGCTAAAGTGAGATTCGACTGCCTTAATTTCTTGTTTCTTATATTTCATAAATAGAAAATTAGAGAATATGAAATATGAAGAAAGAGAAAAGGTACTATTTGCAAGTAAAGAAAGCCAGAAACAAATGCATGTAACTGGTTGTGTTCTGTATGGCTGATTTAAGGAAAAATGTGAAAGTGGAAACAATTCAGCCTAATGTTTTATCCACTACCAAATGGAGTGCATCTGCTGAAACCACATGCACAATAATATCAATGCAGATTAAAATGCAAAATCTGTAACTAGTAATTGTTTTCAGAATAAATTCCAGACTGAAATAGTTTTAAGGAAGAATTAGAAGTAGAAAATGAAGTTTGGAACTGCACTATCTGTAATTCTGGATTTTATGCCCTGGGTAATCACTTAACATTTAATAAAACATCAGCACTCCTATATGCTGTGCGGACTAGTTTTATATCTGTCAAATCCCTGCATGTATTCATGAACTCTTTAACATCAGTGAGCTACAAAAATGCAAATTTTGGAAGCAATACTTTCTGTAGGGCAGAAGGAGAAGTGGCAAAGCACATTTTTGAAATGAGTTCAGTATTAGAAGCCCAAGACTTCTTACTATCAGTGTGGTGGGAGAAAAAAAAAGACAAACCAAAACAAATCAAAACTGAAGCTAAAATGGAAGAAAAAATAAAAGTTGTAAAAACTGGGCACAAAAATTGTGTAAAATGTTAGATCAGGTTCCCCTTGAACTGAAGATTAAAAGACTAAATAGAATTCAAATTTCAGGGATAGATTGAAAGCATGCTTGCAGCATCTCTCATTATGTGATTATTACATTTTATAATTTCTTAAAATTTTATTTGCATGTAATAGCTAATGAAAGCAGCAGAATTTAAGGTGATATGCATTTTAATGCATTGTATGTTGACTTCTTATGCCTTCCTATTTCCTTTTCTTCATATTTTTAAGTAGACTAAATTAAAACCACAAAACAAAATGTCTCCCACCAAAACCCTCTGGTATTTCCTGCACAGACTGAGAGAAATACTCTATGATGCTTGCTCAGTTTAGAACTCAAGACTTCTTGAAGTTGTGCAGTCTGGGTACCAGGGCAGGAACGGCAATAATGACTGGGGTCAGCTGAATGCCCAGCAATCACCAGATAAATCCATAGGAGACCTGAAGGCAAACTGGGAATTCAAATCATCATGTCAGTGCTGAGAACAGCAAGAAATAAGGCTCAAACACAGAACATCTCTGAGGTAGCTCAGGCAGGGACTGAGCGTAAATGCAATGTGTAGATCAATAGGTAGAATTTGCACATAGAGGGGCCCAGGCAGAGCATTTGACAGCTCTCTGGCAGTGTATGATTTTCTATGTCTCACTTTTTTTTTCTGGAAACTTTTCTGTATTTATAGATGTCTGGTACAAGGTCACACGACTGCACTATGTCATAGCTGGCTTTTGAAACAAGCTGCTCAAACTTGGGGAAGAAGTTGCAAAGAATTGTGGAAAAACACAATTATGTGCTGATCAGGACAGCTAAAGCTTCTTGATGCACTCAGGACTATGACAGACAAATTCTTTATTATCCAAAATCCAGAGGGTCATCTATTTTTTCTCATTGCTTCACATAGATCCTTAGCCAAATATGCGAGAAAAATCTACTGAGGTTTTTATTTCATGAGTTACTTCAGAAAATTTTAACCTTAAAAAACTAATTAAAAATTGATTCTAGGATTTCTCATTTACCTAGTTTCTCTAGAGATGCCATTATTTTGGTAGCCGAACATTCAGTACCTGTATATTTCTCCAGGAAAAAGATTTTTTTCATCTTTCACCTGATTCTCAGGTTATCTCATTATCCCCATCTTGATTTCTATGTCTCTTCATTTCTGCAATGTCTGCATCATTATTAAGACTCAGAGGTACACTCTCTTCTGTCTTGAGTCTGTCATTCACTGCACCACCAATATACAATGTTGCTTACACTAGAAAATTTAACTCCTGGATTATTGAGGCAATCTCATTTAGCCTTCAGCAGAAGACTTGTGCAGATATCCTCTAGTTAGGATATCCGCAGAAAACTGTATGCAAGTCCTGTCTAAAAGCAGGATTAATCACATATTTGTTTTCTAAACTAAAATACTGTCAATGCAAAAAATTGCTTATTATCAGTGATCAAAACTGTTCAATACACAGGAAATAAGCATAAGTTTTGAATGTAGCCAATCAATCTCTGTGAATAGAATACCTTGAAAAATAAACTATGCAAATTGCACAACAATAGATATCAGATTCAAAGACTAGTTTGCATATGTATAACTTGTGTTTGAAAACAAATAATAGATTTCCACTGCAATTACACTCAGCTAAGCTCTGCATGTATCTGAAAGCTAAGGATAAAAGTAATGATTTCTGTGGAATGTCCAGAGATCAAAGATGGTTGTAAGACTCATGCTCCTGAAGAAATCATGCAATCATGCTGCTTGTTGAATTGCATAGCCTTAAGGGTTACATAATTTTTTTCTGTAACTATTAGCATAGTTCACTGAAAAATATTTTCAAAAATCTGTTTATGCGGTCTGCTCTAGAGCTTCTTAAAGTCCTTGGCCAACAAGCTGTTAACTGGAAATAAAGGAGTTATAACCCTTCTCTAGAATTCCCTCTGAGAGACAAATATAAGATTAAAAACATTGCAGAATATATATATCATTAATTTAAGAAGGACAAGGGTTAATTTGAATGGAAGCTTTATATTGACATCTAAGTAAATGACTGTGTCTGTAATGAAAGCACACAGAAAAAGAAAAAAAAATCATCCTAAAGAAGTGATGTTTTCATATCTGGCTTTAATAGAGCATTTGAAGCTATGGTACAGGTATTTAAAAGATGAAACCACATACCATGAAGAAGGCAGGGTACTCCTGCTTTCATTGATTACCTCTCAGTGAAACACACAGGTCATTCATTACATGCCTGTCCTATTTCTAGAAGGACTCTCTTGTTGCTGCAAAGAGATGCAGCAATTACATATACATGCTTATATTTTGGGTCTTTTTTAAACTCATCTCTTTCTTTTAATCATGATTGAAAAGTTCTGGGGGCAGTAAGTCTGATTTCTCAGGATTCTCTCTGAAAGGGCAAGTTCTGTGAAATGACCATTTACAGTACTCTGTAGTCCTATCAAAAGTTCTTCATGCACTGAATTTCCCAAAGGGTGTACGCAAAGACAAATATTTCCCTTCATCCATAATGTCCCCTTTTAATAGCATGATATTCACACGCACACTACATACTGCATGCAAGGAGATGGGGGAAAGGAAAAAAATAAGAAAAGTTATCTGTCTTTCTGTTTAAAGAACAGTCATGAAAAAATGCATGAATAAAATGTGGCTGAATAAATGAATGCCTCCTAACTATGGGTAATTAATATATTTTCAATGTACTAGTAACACCAAATAAATGAATCATATGTGTTAGTAAATACTCCAATATAAGATGTTGAATATAATTAGAAAATTAATCCTGTCCATTTTCTTAGCAAAGGAAACTTGGGGAAGTAAATGATAGCATTTAGAAATTTAAAAGTCAAATATTGGAAATACAGCTGGTAGATTTTAATGAAGGAATGAGAAAACTTCTTTGCTGTCTACAGTTGTTGAAAAATCATATTTGTTATACAGAGGGGTCTAATCTGCTGTGATTTACATCTCCTAAATTTTACTTTGAGATTCAGATGTGAACAGAAATCTCAGAAAAAAAATTAATTCGAGAGCAGTGAGCTGGAATGCATGAATTTTTGCATAGGTAAGACTGTTTAAAACTTAGAAGTCACAAAGCATTTCTGCACTGTGTAATAATTATGTGAAAGTAGGTTAAGACTGACCTTAAGATTGTGTTGGATCTCAGTGTACCCTCAAGGTAAGAAAGACTGATCCACACTGGGACAAATTCAGGAGAGGGCTGCTTGGATGCTTGGGACAATAGCACTTGCTGTGTTAGGGGTGCCTGAGGGAACAGGACTTGGTTAGTCTGGAGAAGAGAGAAATTTTGGGGGAACCTAACAGCAGGAAGTCATCCAAGAGACAGAGACAGGTCCTTCGTAGCAGTGTGTAGTTGGAGGATGAGAGACAGTGGGCCTAAGCAGGCACACAACAGCCTTGGATCTGAAAGCCTTTCCCGGATGAGCAGTGCCCAGTGGAGGTTTTCACCATCTGACTGGACAAGGCCCTGAACAACCTGGTCTGATCTCACAACTGCCCCTGTCTACAGCAAAGTTAGAAAAGTTCTGAGTTTCCTTACCACCTAAATTATTCCACAGTCCTATGGCTTCAAAACACTACAGTTTCTCAGCAAATTTCTGTGAATATAGAAAGATTTTAAATGTCTTTTGTGAGTACCTGACTCAGGTGGAGAATGATGTATCTTTGGCAGGTAAACCAGTAGCCTGGACAGGAGTAGACTGTACATCTTAGCACGCTTCTATTTCAGCTTTTCAGGTCACTGCATTAGGATAAACTGAACTGAAAAAAAAAAAAAAAAAAAAATGGAATCATGCCTGTTTATTTCCTTATAGAAATAAAGCCTTATAGAAACCTTGGAGAGCTAGCTTGGGTATATTTAAATTTAAGCAACATGTCAGTAAGGCCCGTCCTTAATAAACATGTTCATATTCCAAGGAAAGTTGATGGACTTAGAGACGCCTCAAGTATAAATCCGGTGCTATATATTTAATGCAAGTATATGGGCCGGGTAGAGAACAGATAATATCATTGATGGATTTATTCTGTCAAGTGTATGCCTGTTGTCATCAAATCCCACTACTACCACAAGATATTTTCTTCATGCTGATAACATCACTTCTCAGTATAACCCTGATAATTCAATCAGTTCAAGAACACTAATCCAAAAACACCTCAGCATTGTCAGTTGTGACACTCATGGAATGACTTCTCTGCCAGAACTTAGCTTTAATTTCGCGCTCAGAAGAGACTCTTCCCAAAAAGCTGAAACTTCTGTCAAATTTCTAGAAGCTGAGTACAAGATGATATTTTCTGAAAGCTTTTTTTTAAAAAAAACCCAAAACAAACCTACAGAAAATGAAGTTATTGTAAGTGAAATGACAAAAAGCAAATGTAACAAAAACAAGCAAACAAACAACAAAAAGAAACCCAGTGCATTTTTCATGATATAGGTACCTGAATACTGCCGTAAAGAGGTGAATTTTATCCATATTTCTACCACAGACACTTATGTAATTTCTTATGCTCAAAATTATTACCTGTACAAAAGTGGAACACACCTTATTAGGGAAGGTAAAACTTCATAATTGATTAAAATCTTAGTAGTTGAATTGTTAAAATTATTAGTTTGTTAATAACAAAGTTAAAACTCTTCTGCCATATACCTCCTTCTGGTGTTATGCTTGAATTTCCAGTTTTCCTCGAGGTCATGAGGCTGTTAATTTCAGTCAGAGGGATAAAGTCAGTCATTAGAATCCTGTAGTTTTTGACAGGCAGTGGTCATGATAGGAACTTCTTCTGCCTCTCCATCAGAGAGAGATGTTGGTTTCTTTTTCACTTGGGACTTATTTTAATATTATCTGAAAACAGTACACACTGTCTCATAGTTTTCAAATATTTTTTTTTTAACACTCTCATTTCTAAAACAGGTTTTACCCAAGCAACACCAAATTGCACTTCTTTAGCCTGGGACCTCTGGTACTTTCCCCATATTTCCATTCTTCCATGACACATTTTATTCTGGAGTCATGGGCAGCTCAGCTGACAGAAAATAACTTGTCTTTTAATAAACTAAAATTAAATTAAATTCAAAAAATACTTACCTGACTGCTAGAGATTTGTAATTTTAGCTAAAAAAGCTCAAACCAGCTTAGATCCAGATACATCCAGACAATCTTGCCCCTGTACTGTACTGTTGTTGCATTCCACTGACCAACATATGTTTGCTTTCCTTGACCTGTGGACCTTATCTAGCCCCTACCAGCCGAAAAAGATCCTATTACCTGACCCCCTGATCATCCCCCTTTTCCTGAAAGCCATATAACCCCTGTGTACCATATGATCTCTCTCTTTTCTCCTGGACCCCTTCAAGAATAAACCTTGGAACAGAGCCAGGGGGTCTGAGCCTCCTTGTCTGCTTTCCATGATCTCTCTTCACCCCATCTCTGACTGAGAGCTAGCCAGAGGTTGGAGACAGGGGAAAAAGAGGATAGATCATACTGTAAAGTGAGTGCAAACACTGTCTCCTTCTACTGTGAACTATCTGCCCACTAAGCACATAGTTAACCTCACTAGACTAGGTGGAAGCCATAAAATGAGCAGATGCCATAATAAAATAAATACATGATTTTCAGTAGTGTTTGTATCCATAACCAAGATTAAACATGCCTCTCCGCTTCAACGAAAAAGCAGAAACTTAAATTCAGATATTTGGAAATGTTAGTCATCAGAAGTTGAACACACATAATTAACAGCAGACACTTTCTAGTGGGTCCAAGTGGAACTAAATCAATTTTCTCTACAGAAACCGATATGGGGGTGTGTTTTGGATGTGTGACTGAAATAGGGTTCATGCACCAGTGTTACTGTTGCTGAGCAGTGCTCACACAGCATGAAAAGTGATCTTTTTCCCCTCTCTGCCCACAGTGAGTGGGCTGGGGACACAAAGGGAGTTAGGAGGAAAGCCAGCTGGGATAGCAGAGCCCAACTAACTGAAGAGATACTCCACACCACACGACATCACGCTGAGCAGTAAAGCTGGGTGTGTAATGGCTGTTGTGATCCAAGCTAGCTGTTGCTGGGAGACTAGCAGGGCATCAGTCTGCTGGTGGGAGGTGGTGAGGTTTTGTTTAATTTTTGAATCACTTGATGTTTTTTCTATCGTTTCCCCTCACTTATTAAACTGTGTTTATCTCAAGAACCAGGTGTAGTCACTTTTGTCCTGATTCTGTGTCCCATTCCACTGAGGGTGGGGACTGATCAACTGAGTGGTAGATTATCTTCAATACAGGGACAATTCAGCATTGAATGTTTTGTTTGGTTTTTTTGATACAGTTTTGTGTGACAGAGTCAATGTGTGCTTCTGAGTGCATTTTACATAATTACATAACTATAAATCACCAAACATTATTGCCACTAAATTGCAGGGCTTGACATTAATACATTATCCAATTGATTGACTCAATTTAATAGGGCTCCACAATGTATTGTCTAAAAAGTAAAAAAATGGTGATTTCATTCCCTCATCTTTGTTCACTGGTTTGTTTACTAAAAACTTCCATTTTATTTACATGAAGTAGCCTTAATTTAATCAAACTGAAAACTAATCTTGTAATTCCGTTGCAATGCCTGTTAGTTGGAACTATATTTACGTGGTATCATACTAATTTTCCTGTGAAATGTGCAATTGACATACACCTGTATAATCTAGCTTGACCAAACTACTACAAACGTATGCATCTCCTAAGTCTCTCCTCAAAGGGAATTTTTTATTTTGCCATTGTTAAGATCCAGTTATTAAAATTATTAGAAAGGTGCTTATGCCCAAATTTGGTGCAAACAAGACTATATACCAAATCAATAGTACTGAGTTTTATTGAACAGTAAATGTGAAGCAGAGAGAGATAGAAATAAATAGGAAAAAAATCCAGATGGATTAAGCAGAAAGAGATATAGTTGTCTCCAGCTGGATCCCATGATAACAGTTGTCTTTTGCAATTTTAGTGTTTTTAAATGAAAGTTATAATTACAGTCTTGATATATCAAAGGTGGAAGCAATCCACAAAACCTAAGTTCCATGCTCTATATGCCCCAAATTTCAGGTGGGAATATCCAGGTAACTCCCCCAGGGCAAGGAGCTTCACATTGAATGATGTAATGATCATGATGCAGATGACACAGCTGCCTCTCATCTCAGCACAGCTGAATCAACTCTGCCACGTCAGAGGGGGTGAATACCTTCAGACCACCTGTGAACATCCCAGTACTTTTGTGGAGGTGAGTTTTCACTGGTGAGCCATTTTGTAAGGGAGGACGTTGGCAGGATTAAAAAAAATTCTCACCATTTTCCGCTTATCAGCCTCTTCTCTTATCTTGTTCAACACCCAGCTTTAGCTTCCTCTGATGGGTGAAAGCACTCTCTGCACCTGGGCACTTAAGTAATTGTTTGAGTCATCAATCAGTCCAGTTTCTCACAGCCATTTAAAATTACTTTCCTGGTTATACCAAATAAAATTATGTGGCATCTATAACACTACTATTGTAAACTAAAGGAAATTAGGAAAGTGTTCAAAAGTTTTTCCTTTCAGGAAAATAAAAAAAATCAAACTGATCTCACTCTTTCTGTATTATGGGGTGCGCTGATAGGTTTAAGCAGCTCCATTCTGAACACAAATTGCACTTCCTTTTATAAAATTATCCAGTGCTAAAAAGAGCATGCAAAGAATATTTAAAAGGCCTGTATTATTATTGCATTAGGATTCAAAATAAGCAATAGCATCAGGCTTTGCCTAGAAATTAGTCTTGATAATGTTTAGATTAGACAAAGAAAATACTTTTATTGATTTATTTGCTTCTTTATGTGCTTGAGAGTGAGAAGTTATGATGCATGGCTCAGTCTATAAGCCTCAGGAATAAAATTTTGCAATATAATAGACAGGAAACATATGATTTCCTCTGATATTATTGTAAAGAGGAGAAAAAAATACATATAACTAATTTAAAAATGCGGCTAATTCATTTATTTCTAAATCCAATTTTTATTACAAAATTTTCACAACTCTTGAGGTCTAATGAAAATAGAAAGTATCCCATAGATGCAGAAAGAGGGAACAACACATAGAGAGTCTTTTCTTCATTTGTGACTATTTCCTTTTGTTAAAAGCTGTTATCACTCCTCTGCTTTGTGACACTGAAAAGAATCTTTACCTACAATTTAATGTAATATTTTCTTTCACTCTTGTAGTGTGATTGCTTTAGTAAAACTTATAGTAAACCTTGTTGTGTTTCTACGTTGTGATTTTTTAAATTTTATTTTATTTTTCACAAAATAGATGGTGAGACTATTTACCAAGGCCTGTAGTGAGAGCACGAGGGTCAACAGTTTTATACCAAGAGAGGATAGGTTTAAATTTGATATTAGGGAGAAATACTTCCTTATGAATGGTGGTGAGGTCCTCAAAAATGCTACCCTGAGAAGTTGTGGACACCCCATCCCTGGAGTTGTTTAAGGTCAGGTTGGATGGATCTTTGAGCAACATGTTCTAATTGAAGAGGTCTCTGGTCATCACTGAGAAAATGGACTTGATAGTGTCTAAATTAGAATTACTCCTTGTTTCACTGAAATAGTCCAAATTATATAAAACTAAGGAGACATATTTTATTATTACAGTTACAACTTTAAACCATTATAATATAAAAGTTCCAGCCATCTTGTTTACTATTACTCCAGCAACTCTCAGGAAGTGCTGTCAGATCTGTCAACAACATTCACTCAGTAGAGCAAGAATGTATAAATATACACATATGTTCCTGAAGGCTTCAACTCTCCATTTGCTGATTGCAAGCTTTATTTTATAAAAGAAGCGTGATTTCCCAAGACTAATAAGGAGTTCTTTTTTGGAACAGACTCCAAACAGTCTAAGGAGGTGAAAATGAAGGTTTGTTATGATTACATACACAGTCAGATATATATGAAAGAGAAAAGTGCATCAATGTTTCACTGATAGAAAAACACTTTGAGCAATCATCTCTTTCATCCATGTAAACTAGACTGCACCCCACAGAGGAGACTGAAAAAAAAATGTTATCTACAGTCATAGATGGTTGCACAGGTGGCCATCAAAATAAAACCACATGTCACTGTGAGGGTAAAAGTGTGGATGAGAACAAAACAAAAAATCCTGAAAAACACCAGAAGATCTGAGTACTTCAGGCAAGATGAGCATGGGTCTAGTATATGAATCATTCTTCCCAAAACTTGCATTGCAGAGCAACAGTCGAAAATAAAAAGCAGCAAATAAATCACCAGCTTTTCAGTTTGCTTCTGTGATGCTATTACTTTGTGCAGTGGATGTGCAGTAGAATTTTATTCGTCTGCCTAGATTTCTGCATAGAAACATGGGAGGAGGCAAAAAGGGGAGAAGTACTGGTGGTAGGGATAAAGCATTCAGAGATTAAGTAGCGCCACAATCAACTTTAGATATATTTTGAAAACCGTATTCACATTGAATATTTACACTCATTAAGGTTGGTCAAATTGGGCCCAGAAAAATGCTTAAAATCCTATCCCATTAATTTATAGACAAAGCTGGATACTCATGTTTCATTGTCTCGATGTATTTGTAAATCCATGGTGCACAAAATAATGCTTTATCAAGGATGTTTTGATAATTTTTACTTAGTCTATGCTCTCTTTTCTGGAGGTCATGTTCTATGATGATTCCTTGAATTAATGCTTGTGAAGGAAATTAAAAACAAACAAACAAACGAGGGAATGCTCACTAAAAGAACAGAGATAAGTGTAGGAAGCAAGGGAGGCAATAGAGATAACAAGCATAGTATTCATGAGTGCAAACAACTCATGTTAGAGAGAAACTTAAATTTAAAGTCAAAAGCAAAGTATATTGGCATTAACGAGGTGGTGGAAAAAAACCTTATTTTGATTTCAGTAAGTTTGCTATCAAGCTCACCTTGCAAACACAGTTATGTTGTAGAATAGATGGAGAGGGAGAGAGATTTCCAAGACTAGAGGGGTTCTGTTTCAGTTGTTTAATGACTCTCAAAACAAAAAGGAAAACTGCAGAAATGGGTCAACTCTCCAGTTATCCTCTGAGATGTGCAGAACAAGCAGAGAAAAAATTTGTCATATGTTCCTCCCCATGTCAGGGTACAGGGGTGCAGTTAAGTGATCTTGAAGGTCCCTTCCAAGCCAAACCATTCTATGATTCTGTTCACTAAGATTAATAGTCAAACCCTCTGTCAGTGACAAGAACAGTATAACATTTCAAAGGTCATTCATGATAAAGATTATTAGAGGAGCTGGAGTTACCCATTTCTTCTATATGAAACTACTATTGATTGTCTTTTTCTGAGGAAATTTAATGGAAATTACTTGATTACAGTTGGATTTCTACAGGCCTCAGGTTCATTATGAATTGCCATTCCATTAAAGCAAAAGTGGGAAAAGTTAGGAGAAACAAGGTAAAATGAGCTATGTGCTTGTCACTGCTCTGAAAGACACACAAAATTCCTCAAACAGATGCTGGGATGTTTCTGATTCTTGTGCTATGTCTCTGACAATGAAGGCTCTTCTGTTGAAATTAATTTTAATCCTTTTCCCAGAAAATGAACATCTTTTATTAACAAAAACACTAGAACAAAAAATTTGTTTAGGACCAGCTGACTGTTTCTTGTTTGTTTGAAGAAATTAGGCTGGTAGGTGAGGAAGAAACTTTTCAGTTGGAATAGGCAAACAATTTCTAGGTAAGCACACTAGAAATAGCAGTAAAACAAGGAAAAAGTGAAGCAGTGCTAGATAGAAACAACAGAAATGTAAAACTGGAATGCAGCTATTTGACGGGAAATCTTAGGATGACAAAATCTTAGTTTGAGAATCATTGCATGAAACATGTCAGTACAGGAAAAGTGAATATTGTAAAAAAAATAGAAAAACCCTCTAAAAATGTTTTTAATGCTATAAAATGTTTTTTTCATCTATGAAAGAATGGTGATTTGCTAAGGGTTTTTTGACATTTCTTTAAAAATTCATTATTACTTAATAATTCCATTTTAAAAGGCACAATATTTTTCTCCTTCTATTTTTGTTGCAGGAAAACAGAGTGAGAAATCTGCTGCTGCACTTTTACAAGTATTTATCTGTATCCTCAGAGTATTATTTCCACTCCAGAAAAGCACATAAAGAAATTTCTCTCCGTCTCTGAAATGTCAACCTTATTTCATCTTTTAGACCTCTCAGTACACAAACTACTTGAAAACCATGCTCCAGTTCTTCATCAGAAAATTAGGGATAATTCTTTATAATGCTTTCTGATTTGAATTATTTGGTTTTGGAGGCTTTCTGATTCCCCCTCTACCCAGTCTTCACCTTTGAGGGAAAAGGATTATCTCTTATCATTTCAGATACGTGAACTAAGGAATTTTATCTTTTCTAACAAGTATTTACAGTAGGAAAAATATTTTGCTTTGGATAGAAAAAAAGGCTTTCACTCAGGCATCTTTGATCTCTAAAATAATAAAAAAAAACTTGAATCAAAATGAAAGCTATAAAACCATTTTGTTGGGAATATATAAATAAGACACGAATTTTCCATGACTGTTTTAAATGAAACATTTTTTAAGTAAGTGCATTCAGACATTATAATATATAGTATTCAATCACTAATTACTTCAGTTAAGTACCTATGATGAAAGTTATCTAGAAAATACAAGTCTCTATAGCTGTTACTTGTTTATGTAACATCAGAATACTTTTAAAGAAAATAGAAGAACATTTAAAATGACTTGCAACTGTAGTGCTTATTTTAAATATTTTATAATACATATCTTAAAACATACATAGATATTCTGGGTTTTAATCCTCAATGAGATTTCAAAATACAGCTTATAACCAGTGGAATGTATTGAAATCACACTCAGTCACGGTGAAGAATGGTGAAGGTGAAAGGATCATTTTCCTATACTGAGAAAAAATGCAAGGATAGGACTTTAATTACAATTACAAGCTCACAATATAGTGGGTGTGCACAGGGCAGAAAACAAATCCCCAGATCCCTAGAAATAGTAGAGAATATTTTTTTAGAAATAAATGCCAATGCTTTCATTTCATTTTTCTGAAAAAATAAGCTTGGACAGAAATAGGAGAAGTTGAGTGCTGCTGTCTACTTAGATTCCATTTCCTACTCTTATAGACAAAGGCAAAAAGACACAAATCAAAGGATAGCAGTCAGACTTTAAAAAAAGAATTAGGGGAGTTTTTGGGCAGCAGGAGCAATAACAATGTTGAGAGTTAAAAGGTTCAGCTATGGCAACATCACCCTTTGGTTTTAAACAAGTATAAACAAGAGGTTTAGTTTAGTGCCCTATTTTGAAGTTTGACCCAGAAGCTACAGTAAACTACTTTCTTAAGTGATATATAGAAATAAAAGTATAGACACGTATATAAAAGTGCATATTGGTGTCAAAAACATCTACATATGGTGTTTGTGGGGGGGGGGGGTTGTTTTTTGTACAAGAAAGAAACAGCAAAAGCCAGGTTTCTTTAAAAGAAATAGAGAAGCAAACAATATTAGGCTATCCTGAGAATCCCTCAGAATACCAATTTTCAAATTATTTACCTTTGAAATCACTGAATTATTGCTTATTTAATGTTTGTGGATGAGCTAATTACCTTGAAATTAATATATATGTATGCTTTATAGGCCATATTTACAAACAAAACACCAAACAACCAAACGTAAGCAAAAAAATGGCCAAACATCCTTCATGTGAAATTAAACCATAATCTATGATTGATTGCCATTAACTTTTAACAGGGAGGGGGTGACTTGGGAGTTGGAGCTATACCTAGCATAACTTTCATCAATTATTCAGGAGGTTGGCTGTGATTAATTACTAGTCAAAAAAAAAAATATCCACAAGCAGTCAACCTGCATTTGTTTATTGCTATAATGCTAGAAATTATTAAATATTACAGAAATTCTATATCTTGAGAACCTCCAAGTAGCTGTAACTCCTACAAAAACTATTGTGTTTGGAATATTTGCCTGACTGAAAGATTAAAGCTTCATAGAGCAAGAACATATAGAAAAAGTCAAAACATAAAATGAAGCTGTCTAAGAGCCAGTGAAATAACACATCCTGCTGTTTGACAGCCTGTAATGCAAAAGAGTAGTAAAAGTTCATGCAATACAAGCTATGAAAATACAAGAGAAAAAAGATAATGTTATTTTTAAGTATACTGTAATTTAAGAACTAATTTCTAAGTTACTCAAAAAGTGTAGTTCCCACAAAAATATAAATTCAACATGTTAAAACAAAAAATATGTTTTCACTGAAAAAAAATTAATAGGAAAACCACTATGTGAAATATTAATTACAATACTAAATTTCTCTTTATTCTGGCTATCTTCTTTGAGTAAGATTATTGCATATTTTAAAGGTTAAGTAGGTAAAGACTGATTCTGGATTATGTTAAAATTTATTTTAAAGTACTGCTAATAAGAATTCCATCAGATTACTAATGTCAGGCAGCAATTTTTTTCCTTATAAAAGAATTACTGGCAGGCACCTCACCTTAAAATTTCATAAAAGTGACAGACTAGTATTTTCAGAATGACCATAATAACTGAACAGCTTTAAAATCTTGACTGTTTAATATTAATTAATTACTCTTTGTTAATCAATGGAATAAAAAATGTGTTTAGAATATAAAATCCTACTGTTATTTTCATTTATTTTGTCTAGCAAAATCCAATGCTCTGTGCTCCCTCTACTGGCAGTGATAAAAGCAATTCTGCAGAAAAGGAAGTCAGCTAAAGATAACTGAAGCACACAAAGTAATCAGTCAATTTACCTTTGCACAGATACACCAAACTACATTCCAAAACAGAAAAATCTTCTCTAGTTGCAAAATAAAAATATTAGCCTGGAGATAAATTTGATTTCTTTCCAAATATTCTCAGGCACGGATTAAAAGGTATTTCCTTAAAACCAAGAAATTTTGAATTCCCTTCTGCTCATCTTGCGACCTGAAAACCCTTTCTCCCTGTATTCTCCAATACTGCACACATTTTGTGTAATATCTTATAGTTCCTACCTACTAAACATACAAATTCATGGAGGAGAGACATTTAGGTAATTTTTAACAAAACATGATATGTACAAAGATTTATTAAAGATTGAAGAATATCTTTGAATATAGCTTTTACTCTACTGACAAGGATCAGTTAAAATGATCTGTGGTGCCACTGGCTCAAAACTTGATGATTTAAGACCCACACCCTTTGATAATACTACAGTGAACAAAGAAACAAATTAAACTAAATTAACCCTGATCACTGGTATGTCATAGAGGCAAGAAGACTACAACTGAGGGGGAAAAAGAACTGCTTGTAGGGCATTTTTGACTATCCATTTAATGCACAAATACAGAACACAAGAATTCTCTGAAAAATTCAAGTAATCTTAAATCTACTTCTTACTGGCAATTTGGAATGGATATCCTGTGATTTATTAATCTCAAAGTGTGGCTACAACTGAATGGTACAGCATAAATAGCTCACTCTTGGATGAGTAGACAGCTAAGAAACTGGGACATCTAGAAGTCATCTACAGGACTGAAACAATCAATTTCTGTGCTGCTGAAACACACAACAAAACCTCTGCCACAAACAAACCCAGCCAGTGATACTAGTTACAGCCATAAATCAGTGGCTATTCTCGGGCTATATCCAAGCAGAACTGTCAGAAATTGGTTGTTTCTACAGAAGTTACCTTACTCCAAAATTACATTTGCAATTAGAATATAGGTTCTTGAAGTTCTAGGCTTTTGCTCTACAGAAGATGAAACAGTAAAAATTATCTCTTTACGGGCGGAATTGATGCTATGTAAGGATGCAAAAACTCATTAGTTGTCACTCTGAAAGGCTCATTTTAGGGTAGCAATTTACTGTGAACTCTATAGTCAACACAGATGTGAGAAATGGCAATTGTCCTCTAACCACCTGTCTCTCTACGTAATCTACACTCTGCAATAAAACATAACTGGTAAGTGCTTTCCCTGGAACAACACCCATCAGCATCCAAAAACTGCAACAGATACTAATGACAGTAACAAGCATGAACAGAGACACCTTTGCTATATTTTCAAATTTTCCACGCTCTGGTTGTCTGATCAGCTCAGTTTTCAGGATTAGTGAGAAAAGGGATACTGCTAATACAAGGCATGAGTTATGTCCACAGCTCCTGATTGTGTTCCACAGGTGTTTAATGCTGCAGAGGGAGGGGGAAGCTTTCTGCTACCAGGACAGGTTTTTGAAAATGATTATTTGCTCACTTCTCTTCCTTCCTGCAAATTAATGTTTAAATTATATTTATAGTTATTTTATATAATCCAGAAACTTTTGCACATGCCTATTTAATTTTATTCTTCCCTCTTAAATATGAAGTCTCAACTCACCCTTTATTATATACTCAGTCAGCTCAAGTCATTACTATTCTATGCATATAATTTTATCTTTTTTGCATAGAGATCAAATATAGAATATAGCTATTAAGATGCAGTAATGAAACTTAACAATTTTGGTATACTTAGTTAAAATTCTATTTACAGTTTAATGGCATGGAAGACTCAAGATAGAAATTAAGTTGATTTTCAAATTTAGCAGATAAACTGGTCTCCCGCTGGACTACTTTTTTAATTTTGAAATTTTTTTTTGCTTAGTCATTAATTAATATTAGCCTAATGATTTATTTTACTGACATTTTAATAAATGTAACTGAGTAAAAGGGCGTGATCTGCTTAATATATACAATGGATGTCATATGATTTTATGCTTAAACCATTAAATTACTTCATGAGTTATTTGCAAAGTTTTAGCATTAAAAGATCACAGTAGACATGGTTACCTCTAGATCATTACATCCATTAACTCATCTCTGATATTAGTTTCCATTTTTATAAGTTATAAAATCATTTGTCAGCTACCACAGGTATTTGTGATCCCCTTTAACTTTCATCATTATTAGTTATGCAATACAAGAGAATAGAATGCCAATTGAAAAAAATAAAAAGTCATAAGGTGAAACAAGAGAGGTTCTGACCTGATATCAGTAAAAAATAAAAATCATGAAATAAATAGTTGAGCCATAGAGTAGGTTGCCTTGAGGACTTGTAGTTCTCTGTCCTGGGAAGTTTTCCCAAAAGTGTGGAACCGGGCAAATGAACTCAATAGTTGGTGCTGGTGTGAGCAGAATGCTGTTCTACAGAAATTCTAAGGTCCTTTTCAAAATGAAGTATTTACTCAATCAGTGGTGGTTTGTTTTTTTTAATAAAGAGAACTTGGATTAAAATACATTAGTTATGATGAATGACACAAGATAATATACCGAAAACAGAGACAGAGGTTTTTTCTATTTACCACAAAGATATAGAAAAGATGGTTAAGTGGTGTAACATATTCTAGAATGAGAATGTTATTAATAAATCTGTTATTTTTCTAGTTGTTAATTAATTAATATCTGTTAATTAATATCTGTTCTTAAAATATAACACTTCAACCCCTTTCAACTACAAATTAGAATACATTCTGTGACATTATTCCCACCACAAGAATCTTCAAATTTTATTTCTCCTTTTTCTTTATTTTTTTCTTGAAGTTTATCTCCAAACATAGGTGAACTTTTAAGATCTTTCAAACACAATTTTTTTGCTGTCACTGCATAGTATGTATGTTTAGTTTGTTGCAACAGCAGTTTTCAGCCTTGGAAGATATGATTCTAAAGGTATGAGTTTTCAAAATGCAGGTTACAGAAATATAAATTCACCAAGAGTTTGCTTCCGTTTTGAGGGCGAAATAGGTCCCCTGGATATGCATCAAAGCAAAGCTTTTTCAATATGATATTACTGTGTATTTCTCAGTACTCCTATGCCGTATGCAAGTAGCAGGACTTGGGCAATCCACAGTCATGCACTGCAGCATGGGTTTATTGAGACCAAGTGCAGGATCAAGTGCATGATGGCTAGAGCAAAGAGGTCAGACCAAATGACCCACTGGGGTACTTTCCAACTTGACCCATTCTGTGATTCTGTGACTGTGAAATAGGCTCAGTGAGCACTTCTACCAGCTCCTTCAGTACTCTCAGGTGGATCCCTTCAAGTTCCATAGACTTGTACATCCCTTAGTGGTACAATGTGTAATCAAAAACTTCTTGGATTTTAGGGACTTCATTCTGCTTCCAGTCCTTGTGTCAGTTCAGGGGGCTGGGTACCCAGGGAAGAACTGATCTTTCTATTAAAGACTGAGATAAAGAAGGCATTTAGCACCTCAGCCTTTTCCTCATTCTTTGTCACCCTGCATCCCCTCATACATCTCACATACCCCCACTGCATCCAATAATGGATTTTGTTGCCTATGTGTTTATAAAGACTTTTAAAATTCCCTTCCACAGAACTAGCAAGATAATGGTAATTTATGATCATTACAGGAGAGTGATAATGAAAAACAATAAATTTAATATTCATTATTCTTAAGATAGTTAGGTTAATTTAAGCCATCATCTGTGCCCAAATACTGCAACCTAGATCTATTAGCTGTCTCAAAACCAGATAGAACTGGCAACCAGATTTGAAATACTGAAATACTGGGTTGCAAGAAAGAAAAATGGAGAATCTATTTAAAATTAGGGAAATAGTGAGGATGTAAACATACAAAAAAAATCCACCCCTTATGCTAAAAAAACCCCCAAACTTGAGTAAGTCATATGACTTGCTTGAATGAATGAATGAATGAATGAAGAGGTTTTTCCTCCCCCTCAAACACTTTACCAAATCAAACATACCATTGGCTAAATCTTGATATAAAACAGGATTTTGTGTTTGGGAATGGAATGTCTTTGCATCTTTCAGTTCAGAAATTGCTTCAGAGTCTAAAGAACTGAAGTGTGAAGAGTATGGGAAATCTACAATATATCAAGAGGAAGTGTCTGACTGCCAGACTGCCAGGTCAAGTGGGTAGGGAAAAAAAAAAAAGAACTTTAAGTGGTGCAGATTTGTTTTTATTCACTAATGCTCAACCCAATTTTTCTAGTTCATGATAACTCTATCTAGATGTAATGTTGTAGTATAGAGATGTAGATTATTTACATTTCAACCACTAAAAGTGGCCTTAAAAATATTATTTCCCAAATGTTCAGACCTTTTGTGTAATAAGGTGATTTTGTTAAATGAAGAACAGCACAGGAATTGTCTTTATGACTAAGAAATCAGTAATTACCAGTCTCAACATCTTGTCTGGAATACTGAAGGAAGACTAAAGAATCCTCTTTTACATAGCGTATCTTCTGCCAGATCTCATATTTTTGCACCTGCAACTACTCATCTCTATTATTGAGCAACTCACAAACCACCCCCC
>VRYO01002772.1:45055852-45083491 GCA_009812075.1 Sialia sialis | reverse complement strand
AAAAAAACCACAAAAAACCCCACCCTCAAAACAACTACCCTCAAAACCAAACTCTGAAAGAAACAAAACTAAGTTTATCCTAAGAAACACTAGGGTGAACCAGAAAAAAATCGTTATTTTATCATAGTGTGCTGTAGTTCTGTAATGGTGTAAATACAATTTAATTTTATTTCCTGAAAAGCTGCTAACATGGTTAACCCAAGGGAGCATAATCCTAGCTAAGACAGAATTTTATGAATGTTTGCAAATATCAATCTGCTCTTTAGCTGGCTTTTTGTTTGCTTTCTTTACACAAACAGAAGCTGAAGAAGTACTCAGTGCTGATTTGATTAAAGGGCTGCAGCTCTTGATCTGTGAAGAGAATGAGGGATCAGGATTTATTCAGCCTGGAGAAGAGAATTTTATTTTACAGAAAGGATGGCAGGTTGCACCTTTGCTGGTAAATAGAGCTTTGTCAAGATTCAAGCTTGAGCACTGGCTCACAACTGGCCTTACTATTCACTTATTGAGGTGAACCTTCTGGTTTCAGCCTGCACCAGCTAGTATAGTCCTAAACAAAACTCAAATACTCTTTAGGAAATAGCAGAGGACGAATCTGGTACACAACATGTATTCCACCACTCTAGTTGAAGGGAGAAATGAGAGTTCTGCTGTAAGAACATGAGCCATCCAATGTCAGCAGTCTTCAAACAAAGAAGCCCCATTTCTGCATAAAGTTTATTTGCAGGGATGCACCCATATATGGGGGTTAATATTTCTGGTGCCTGTGCCCCCTGAGAGAGACACAGGCACATCGTGAGTTTCTTTGTGACAAAAAGCCTCTTTATTCTTTAGAATAGTCCTTTTATAACTTCTTAAATGTATCTCTCTGTGCTCCTGCGATTGTTCCAAAGTTTCTTTGTCCATCCCCTTTTGCCCCTATTTGGCTTCCTGCAGCCGGGCAGGGACCCCTCAGGACGATCCCTGAATCTTCCCGAAACTTCCCTCTGGTGGCTCTGTCCCACCAGTGTACTTCATCCCCACTTGGCACAGCTTATACTGTGACACCCATAGATCTATTTTCCTCCTTCATGAGTTTTTTCCTCTTATTTTTGATATCTTGCCCTATTAAGGAAACCTAAATAAAACTGTCTCGTAACAGTAATGTGTACTTAATATATATGTCCTCCTTGAAATTTAAAATGGGTTTTGAAAGAGACTGTAACTATTTCAATGGATTAAAGAATGTTCTTATATGTTTATGAGTATTTTATTTCTCATCATAACCATGTAACTGGAATATAAGTTGTTCAGGGACTCATGTGCTAGAAAATTATTAAATAGCCTGTCATAACAGAAAATCTTTCCTCTGTAGATTACTTTTGTTGCATCCATTTTGTTCCAATTAACTTAGCTGAAGAAGACTTATTTAAATCAAGTTCTTAAATTTTTTGAATCTTGTCTCTTTTTACTTGTCAGGTTGGTTCTGTGGGCTGACTGTGGTTTGTGTATCTTTGTGTTGGCTCCTTGCCCTATCTGTTAAGAAACTCTGTGGTCTCCTTGTTCATTCTTTGATCTATTTAAAGAGTTTAAGTCTCTTTCAAAACCCAGTTTATGTTTCAAGGGGGACGCTAACTTTTACATGAGCAACATTTTTAACAAATTTCAAGTAAGAAATATCAATTTGAAGGACTCTACTTCTTTCTAGAGGAAACTGAGGAAAATAACAGGGATACAGAATATAAGCATTGTTTTAGAAAATTGTCCATTTCCAAAATATTAGTGATAGGGTTACTAATCATTTAAGAGTTCTAAAGACACCTAGTTATTGCTGTGACTTCTACCAGCACAACATTTGATAATTTGCTGTGCTGGGTTGGCCAGCTGCCAGACCCGCTTACCTGCTTTCTCACTCCCCCTCCTTGACAGGACACAGGGCAGAAAATAAGATGTAAATACCCATGCATTGAGACAAAGACAAGGAGATCACTTACCAACTGTCACAGGCAAAACAGACTGGATTTGGAGGGTTTTTTGAATTTTATTGCCAACTAAAATAGATTGAGATGGTGTGAAACACAGACTGAAATACTGCCACCACACCCTCCATTTCCTCAGTTTGCCTTTACTCCTTCATTCCTAACTCCTCCACTTTCCCTCTTCCCAGGCAGCGTATGGAAATGGACACTGGGGGGTGAGGGCTATAGTCAAGCCATAACTATCCCTCTCTGCAGCTCCTTCCTCCATGTGTGCTGCAGTGCTCGTCAGGAAAATCTGCTCCAGCATGCATTCTCTGCAGGACATAGTCCCTTCGAGAAACATTTACCTGCTCCATAATGGGAAACTTCACAGGCTGCAATGTGTTTTATCTGCTCTGGTGTTGTCCTTTCCAAAGCCGCAAGGGAATCATGTAGACGTAAGCAGAAGTGGAGGTGCATAACAGGAACAGAGGCATTTAGTATCTGTGCCAGGCAAAACGATCTAGGGGCTTTGCTTAGACTCTAAAAAGATCTTGTCATTCTGGTGATTTAGTAGACACTGTGGGGGTGCTGAACTGCATGTGGTGCAGCTTGGGGTGGTGGCCGGATTTCCTCTTCAAGGTACAGAAAATGTTTATGAAAATCTTATTCTATACTGGTTAAGATTCTAATTAGTGTATAATCCAAGATAGATGGGAAGAAAACTTCCTTAGAAGCTAGAAAAGGATGTGATGGCTTATTTGGATTTTTCATCTCTATGTAACAGAGAGTGAATGAGGATGTTACAGCATGGGGAAAAGGGACTAGCAATATAACATATCAACAATAAAACTTACTGCTTAGAACAAGAGAGAAAATACTTCAGAGCACTTGAATAAATGTTGCTATTTTATTACTGTGGAATTATTTGTGTATATTCTCTGCAGCAATTCTTTTATCAAATTGAATTTTTGTTTTATGCATTACTAAAAAAAAAACACAGAAAGGCTGGAGTAGGAAGGGACCATGAAAATCACCTTCTTCCAAGCACCCTGCCATGGGCAGGAATGCTACCCACTAGCACAGGTTACTCAGGGCCCTGTGCAACATGAACTTGAACATTTCCTGGGAGGGGCATCCACAACTTCCCTGTGCAATCTGTACCAGTACCTCTCTACGCTTTGAGTAAAGACCTTTTTCTTAACACCTAATCTAAATCTCGTGAAATTTAAACCCCTTCCCCTTATCCTTATCTTTCAGTGTAAAAAGATGTTCCACTCTTATTTACAAGCCCCCTTTAAGTACCAGAAAGCCACAGTGAAGTCTCCCTGGAGCTTTTTCTCCAGGCTGAAAAACTGCAGCTCTCTCAGTCTGTCTCTCAGGAGAGGTGTTCCAGCCTACATATCATTTTTGTGGTGTTCTTCTGGAACTGCTCGAAGAGGTTCACATTTTTCCTATGCTGAGGACCCCAGAGCTGGATGCAACATTTTAGGTGGCGTCTTGCAAAGGCAAAATAGAGGGGGAAAACCACTTTCCTTGACCTGCTGGCTTCTCCTCTTTTGATGGGGCCCAGGATAACTGTAATTATTACATGTTTGGTTCTCTGCTCTCCTGGAGATGACTGAACACATGTCTATCGTGGAAAACAGTGAATTGATTTCTTGTTTTGCTTTGCATTTGTGCATGCCTCTTGCTTTCCCTGTTAACTGTCCCAACCTGTGTGTTCTGTACCTTGTACACTCCCATTCTCTTGCTGATCCCACTGGTGGGGAACGAGTGATTGTGTGGTACTTGATTGCTGTTCAGTTAGGGAGTTTTCAGGTAAGAATGGAAAGTAGAATCAAGAGAGCTTAGAGATGTTCACATTTCTGAATATTCAAGACAGATATGGAGGGTAAAGGGGGCTCAAACCAGAGTTCTCTGTGTAATCAGGGCAAACTACAGTCAGCCTTTCTCCCTGACCACTCACTTCACCTCCCTCCTTGCTCCAACGGGCAGTGGGAGGGAGAAGAATCTCTCAGAGAAGAGACTCTGTCAGCGAATGACTTCAGCAGTTAAGGTCAAGTCTTGCAATATTTATGAAATATTTTACTAATAATTATAGACCCTTGCCATTGATTTTATGAGTGTAAAATCATCTTAAATTTCAAGCTGAACTGAGATTTGGCATTGGGACATCAAGAGTAGGAAAATCAAATGAGAAATATGACTCTTCTTGTGAAGAGAATGCAGTGTCCTTGATGCAGTCTTTGTTTTATGGAGGCAAGAAACCAATTGAATCTGTGGCCTGGTCACAGAAAAGTTCATCGGCAAGGTTAAATTATAAATTCTAAAAACCTTAGTTAATGAGCAAAATTACAGCATGGACATATTCATGTGATGTATATGTGTACATCATCATAAACCTTTTGAAACTGTAGACCTTTCCAGGATGTTATTTGTATAATTTAGGAGAATCAACACAATTATTTTGGATTAGATAATGGGAATTGGCAAGATAACTAAATGTTAGAAAGCTCTTGGGAATATGAAACTGCATTATTAAATTAGAACTTCAGCTAAAATTATAAGGTCTGGTGATTACATTTTCATTAGTTGTACCTTCTGCAGTGTCACATAACAGGTTTGTTGATTTGTGCATAATTTACAATGCTTTCAAAACGCAGCACGATTACGTGTCTCTTTAAAATAATATTGTGTTGGAAAATAAACTGATGGGGTTAAGCATAAGTTAAAAGACTCCTGCAACTATGTGAATGCATCTCATATTTTTTAAACCTGAGGCATTTAAGGATATACAGTTGTATTTTATCTGTAGAGAATATAGTTTTGCATTGAAATAATATTTGACATGATCACAAAGATTAATGAAAAGAGCAACATGGAGTCACCTGCAAGTGATGGTACCAAACATAAGGCACTTCCATAAGTTTAATTATTTTAATATTATTACTACACAGAGTTCATTATTGAATATTGATTTAATAATAAATGTATATTGCAAACCATGCTTTGTGATTGATACATTATTATGATCAAATTGCTGAATATATAATAAGATTAAATATAATTTTTATTGACATTTATTAATAAAATCCCTTTTACAATAAATTTAAATTAAATACTGAGAAATAACTTTTCTAAGTACCTGATTCATCCCAGAGTATAGGATTCTACCACTATAGTCAACCTCAAGCTATGTGTCTGTTCTGATTTTTATTTTTGTTTTAATCTTTTCTTCGCATACTTCCATTTTTGTGATCACCTACACTTATTTAAGAAAATTGGGGCAAAAATTGCACCACACATAGCTATTGTGATTTAAACACTGCTATTATATCTTTATTTTTTATTTGGTCCAGATGAGTAACAGGCTGTGACTGTGTCCCCCAAGTTTGTTGTTGCTTAGAAGCCATAAAAAATCCTGACCAGAATCCAAAGGAAGGCAATGCCTGGACACAGTGGGGGCCTGTGGCTCCATGGGACCATGGTGCTGGCAAACAAGGGTCCTTGCATTTGGCTAACTGGAGCAGAAGAAGCAGGCAAGGTCCACTGCACTCTCTCAGCCAGAGGCAGGAACACCAGTGGCACCAGGACACACAGCCCAGGCTCTGAGCACCTCCCTGAGGATGGACAAGGGCCAAGGCCAGGAACAAGCCCATTGAGGGGTAGCAGGGTCAAATACAGTTGGCTGTGTTTGTACTAGGATGAGCCAAGAGGAGAGCCAGTGAGCCCAGACATAAATCAGATGAGAGCTGCGGTGTGCTGTGACCAGGGCACGACCCAAGAAGTGGGGAAAGAGCTTGGACCCACAAGAATGGCATAGCTAAAATCCTAGTGAAGTATCCAATGTGCAACCAAGCCTTTAAGAGCAGTCTATCAAACTAAATACAAAGAGCAAAATAGATAATTTTTCTTTAATGATAAGTAATACTTAGCTTTATATCAATATGGAAAACCAGAGTGGTTGATTTTGCATACTGGATTCTGAAGAAGAGAGTTTCAGCATCTCACTTGCAGGCAACCCACTTCGCCTCATGGTTAAATGTTGTGATTTTTATATAATGGTGAATTGCTTTTCCCACTGAAGGTTTGGTTTTGTGGGGTTATATTTTCTTTAGCTTGGTAATGCAACCATTCTGTGAATCATCATGGAAATACACTTTCTCAGCCTGGACCCGTTTGGCAGCATAGCTCGTTATCTTTAAAGTAGCATTAAGATGCAGTATCTTACAGAAAACTAAAGAATGTTTTTCTTCTTATAGTTCAAAAGAAGCCTAATACGTTCTTTGTTATGGCATATTGTTGCTTCTCAGAGCTCCCTGAAATCTGAGTCATAGTGAAAGATTTGTGTGTGAATATATGTTTGTTTACTCAATAATCTTACAGGTCTTTGCCAACCTAAATGCTTCCATTCTTTTTGCATTTATATGTACAAACAATACTGCTGCTAGAATTTATTATCATTGAATAATATCCTATGATAGTGCAAGGAAGTGAACTGTGTCCTGATAATGGTGATAGGTGCTAGCCCCAACACCAGGTTTGCTGTCCTTCCTGATGCTGCCAGCAGTTCCACTTCATACCAGAACTATTACATGTGCTTGAAAAAGTCTTGGGTCTAACCCTGATTTACAGATGACAACAGATGCTAATGACGTTTAGACTGGAGTCAATGTATGGTTCCCAGAAGGGCTGTAGGAGAACCCAGAAGCTCATTCTCATTTACACTCTAAGTTTTGGGTTGGTTTGGTTTGTTTTTTTCCTCTGCAAACTTACATATGGAAGGGGAAAAATATATACAATGACACTTCATTAGACCTAGCTAAGCTCAGAAGTTTCTCATCACTCATAATTTGCAATTTCGCCTTGCCTTGCCTTATGGTTAGTTTAAATACTCAATATTCTAAAGAGAAAGATTTTTAAAAGATTTAATGTAATCGAAAGACATAGTGAAACATTTCCCTTAGTATTTTAATTTCAGATTTTTCTCCAGTAAATGCTTATTTACAGGATCTTAATTGGTGAATATTGAAACAATAGTATCCCTCAGCCCCCATATACCCCAAGCTGGTTCAATATTTTCAGCTAGTGCTCACAACAGAAAAGTTCTATCAGATAACTGAATTTAAATAATCAAAATAAATGGCTTCAGTGAAGTAATTTATCATGAAGGCTCAATATTTTACGTTTACACCACCCTATGGTAGTTGAATCATTTTCCAATAATTTTCAATTTAAAAAATATATTTATAAATATCAAAGAAAAGATAGTCAAAAAAACATGTTATCTCCTTCCACAATGAAAGCAGGAATGTTCTACTACAGTGATATCAAAAGGGTTATAACAATTTTTACAGTGCCCAGGAAACTTTTAGCAGAGAAACAAAGCCGGTAAACACTCTCCCTCCAGCAAAAAAGGTGGGAAGATGAGAAGACATCTGTTTCAAGAACACCATGATACACAAAACAAAGGACTGAATCTCTGAGAGCTTGGGGTGAGGTTTATCTTAATGGGCAAACTGTACTATGTTCAGATCAATTCTATATAAGCAACACACTTGTAGATTCTGGTATCTACCCTGTGTGACCTCAGGCCTGAATAAATTATGCTCTTTTAAGCACAATTTGTGTGTTAAGGAGCCTTATTTGGATGTTTTGTGCTGTAAATCTTTCTGACTTCTGATAATAAAAGCAGAGGCTGAGGGCAGCCTCCCAGTAAGGTCTCATAAGAATCAGAGGAAATAAACATTAAACTTTCAATCTAGCTGTTACAGCAATAAACTAGAATCATTGAACAGAACTACCTATTTCCTCCATATCTGTAAATTCAGTGTTTGTGGTCTACATCTATAGAAAAGATGTTAAAAACTAACCCAGCTCCTTCTTCATCCAGTTTTCTTTACTTGGGGAGGAGCACTTGCTGCATATCGGTGTTGGAAATTGTTCACTGAGAGAATATTGTACTGCTGCTTTGGGTCCAGTTCTCCAGTTTTCCATTCTCTAACTTATGTGAAAACAAAGTTTGGGTAAATAGTAATATTTCAATGTTCGGTTTACCTTACTGCTGAATTTTGAGGCTTTGTTAAATGTACTGAACTTCTCATTAGCAGATGAGAATGGATTTATTTAATTACCCATAGCTCACAATAAACCAAGACAGACACAGTTCTGTTAATCTTATTACAATTATTTCATTAACAACTTTTTTAGTTTTTAAAAAGGTAATTACCATAAAATAACAACAGCTAAAGCTTACTGCATCTAATTTACTATTATTGTCTTCTGAAGCAATGAGATTTAAATGTACATTTAAAAACTTAACTATTGTGCAAAGCAAAAGAAGTATGTACATTCCCAGTACACCCACTTGTCCTTTTCTGCAAAACATTCCAAAGCATTTGCTACCCATTTATTTTAATAGCTTTAAAACCTGCAATGGACCTAAAGGTTTAAACAAATCAGTGGATTGAAAGTAAATTTATCAGCTGCATCTAATCTTGCCAGACAAGACTCCTGAGCCATTCCCATAACAACAGCAAGTGCCAAAAGCACTTAAAGGAAGATGTCAGCTTTGTGAGTCACTATTAGATCTTCTAAATTTAGGGTGAGAAGCCTTTTGTTCTAGCTGCTTGCAATAAAATGAAGGTTTTTGGTGTGACCCAAATAAATGTATTTAGACCCAGGAAATACATATTGTATTAACCTGGCTGAAGAAATCGCATTTCTCTGTGATGTACATAAGACTAAATTATCAAAATAGAAGCCATAAAAAAAACTATTGGGATTTCAGGCTGAAATTTGGTATAAAAGGTCAATCTCTAATTATTTTTTTCTTCCATATCAATAGGAATTTAAATAGTCACATGCAAAAAAGTCTGCCTTCAAGCTTAACTGAGGTTAGAAAAAATATTCCTAAAGTTTTACAGCTGCTTTGTTTTGTTTTCAAACAGGATGCAAGGGAGAGAGTACAGTAATTTCACAGCTATAAGGCGCACCAGATTATAAGGCGCACTTCCAGGTTGTCGGCAAATTTCCGAACTTTGTCCATATATAAGGCACACCAGACTATAAGGCGCACTTCCAGGTTTCCATCAAAATTTTAGTCAAAAGGGTGTGCCTTATAGTCGTGAAATTACTATACACTAAAATTTCCATTTGACCAGGTATCATTTGCTGGAACAGAAAGCTCTGATTCTGATCGTTTCTAGATCCATCTTGAAAATGTCATCTCTTTGTACTTACTGAAGTAAGTAAGTACATCTTCATCTCTTAGTGTTAGTTACTGAAGAGAACTCAGTAATTACTACAAAAAAATAGGCAATGTGGCCCTCAAGACTGAAATAATGCTGGTGAAACCAGAGCAGATAGAAGTGTGAACAAACAGAGAGACTCAAGGGAGGAAGATTACAAGTCGTTACTTACTTGTGTAAGATCTTTGCAATATTAGCAAGACGTTTTTTTATTTCATCACCTGATTGTATCAGGAGAAAAGGTAATTTCCAGACTTTGATGCAATCTGGAAACAAAACTTTTGAAACAACTTTTGTGATACATTTTCTGTCTCTTTGCAATGTTCACAGGATATAAAACTCCAGTTCTAGCTGGCGTGTTTGCCTACAGCAATTCATTAATCTTCCTGTCTTGAAACTTTGTCCTCTACTGTCCTGATTTGTTGATGATGTTTCCCTAAAGGGAAAGCTAAGACACTGTTTTCACAGAAAAGAAAAATCCTCAAAGAACCCTTACTAAAAGTATTTCAAATTTCCAAATCTCAGAACAACGCTGAGTTTGTAAAGTTTGTTCAGTTTGAAATTTCTTTGAATTCATTCTTCCATTCCTAAGTTTTTCTGCCAAAGACTGAATTTGCCATCTGATTTTTTTCTGAATTTTGCTAATGAAATCTGTCTCCAGAATTATTTGCTTTAATCTATTTAGAAAAAGATAAATTAAGACACATTAATCAAAGCGAATGTAGTTTAATGGAATACTTAGGAATAAAACCATAATTTATAATAATTTAAAATATTTTAATTAAAGAAATACTGTGCTCATTATTCAGCATATTATTATCTTCAAAGAAAGTAAATGAACTTTTTCATCTGCTGATAAAATATTTGTTGTATAGGAAATAGGAAAAGTGAATACTGTTCATTTAATTCGATTGTAAAACCATCCAATTAAAAATACAAAGAAATACAAAACATATGACAAAAAAAAAAAAACAAAAAACAGTGAGAGTATTTCATTCCGTATAAACTAAACTAAGCAGGCTGGTATTGTGCATACTTATATGCAAAATCTTTTGAACAATAAATGCCATGAAACTGAGAAAAATAAACATAAAAATTAGTAAAGGGAGTATAAAATGCAGTAAATACTTTAAAGTAATCTCCATGGATTGGAGAATAAATTGCATTACAGCATTCTGTAGTACAACAAATTACTACTGTGAAATGAAGAAGGAAATATTAAATATATTTGGGTTTAGATTTTTTAAAATTCAAATTATTTCACTATAATCTGGCTTTGTTTTAATGATTAGTTGGAAGGAAACAACAAAGGCTTCTAAGACATCTTAGTTACAGATTAGTAGTTGGTAGTATATTTTTTTGTATCTTTGGTTGAGTTTTATTTTATACTAAGATATAAATAAATTTAGATAAATTAATCGCTTAGCAAAAGTCAATATTTATATAAATTATATTTATACAGAACTGATTTTTTAAACTCTCATTAATTTTGAATTTTACAGGAAAATTGTCATTGTATCTTTGGTTAAGTTTTTTTGTTTTGTTTTGTTTTGTTGGGTTTTTGTTTGTTTTTTGTTTGTTTGTTTTTATGTAAAATCTGGACATTTTAAAGAAATTTTGTTTTTTAAAGAAATGTAAAGGTTTCTGTGTTGGTAACATCAGTTACTTATTTTTAAATTACACAGTTTCCTTTCAATTTGCAATATTTAGATTTAGCTTTTTTCATTTGAGAGATATTACATCCTTTCTCTTAGTCTTGTCTTCTCCTCAAGATACAACTCATGAAGTTATATTTCTAAAAAATAAATTAAAAACTTCCCAAAAACCCCACAGAAAGAACCCGCAAACTCTCGACAGGAGTTGTGGGAGAAGTCAGTCCTCATTCCATGACCAGACATAGAGTTTCACTGATTTTTGCGGATATAAGACAGACACACACCCCACCCGCTGTGAAACTCCATGTCAGTTTTCAGCACAGATCAACAACAGGTATGCAACATAGTCTCTGCAGTTATCATAGCTGATTCCAAAATAGAAACCACAGTAGCAAACTTGTTTTCATGAGAGAGTAGAACATATAATTTCAGTTAATACTGACAAATTTCATAAAGTTATAGGGATAATTTGCAGGAGGAGGTAAATAGCATGGGTTTTGTTCACAGCTCTGTGTTGACAGTGCAACATATCTAGATCCTAACCCACAAATTTTGCAGGACAAGTTTATGTACCTGAAAAAGTTTATAGTAATTAAGTCATATGCTCTGATGATCTGAAGTCTTAAAAACATTTCCAGCAAGATTACTTTTTTTCTCAAGAGACATATCTCCATTGGGGATTTTAGACTATTTTTTTTAAAATTTTAAACTCAGGTTTGTCAATGCTTTTGTTTAAAATACACTGCTTTAAAAACCATGTACTTGGCCCCTACATAAGAATGATATTATCATATATTTCTCTTTTCTAGTCCTAGCAATACTGTCACTAATTTCATTGACTGCTGGTTCATGAAAGAAGGGTCAACTTGGTCTTCCACATGCAGTGCAGCTGATGGAGAGCCAGCCTACCTTATACTTTTGTGTTTCAGATTTTTGTACACTTCACTCATTTTAAAGAGACACCAGAGAACAACACTGCTATTTTAATACAGCACATCTTTGCAAGAGTTGATAAATACCAGACACTATTAAACTGCTGACACTGCCTTTTTTGAATATTGCTTTCCATCCTCATTTCCCTCAGTAATTTTACTAAGCAATTTTTAAAAATGCACCCCAAGCAAACGTCATGCTTAACTTGCTAAAAGAGAAATGAAGATATAATTAACATAGTCCTGCAATATTGAGAAAGTATGGCTTTGTCATTATTTTTTTCAAAGGAAGTGAATGAAAATTGGAAAGAAGTAACTTATTTCTTGCCATAATGTATCAAAATTATCTGCATTTTTAAGTACTTCTCTGGCCAAGAAATACTCCTGAAGAACCTACAAGGCTATGCTAGATTCCTGTAAATTCTTAGGATGTTGTTAAATTCAGAGAGAATGCATTTTATTCATATTATGCAAGACACCACCCCCCCCCACCCAAAACAACAACCAACCAACCAAATAAACAAACAAAAACAAACTGGTTAAGGTAAAAATGTTGAAAGAAAAAATTCAAGGTCAAAATTAAAAAAAATTCCAAAACAACAACAAAAAAAACCAACACCAAACCAAAAAAAAAACCAGAAACAAAGCACAAGCAGAACACTGAAGTGCAAATATGAAAATGCACAGAGTTCTCATGGAAGAGAGAATTCTTTCAGAGCAGCAGCAGCAGCAGCAGCAGAGATTGTGTCCGTTTCATGAAGACACTCAATTTCTATCACCTGAACAATGACTGCCAAGCTGGTAAAGATTTGTTGGGTGAAATACTGGGAATGGGGAACATGTTAATGTTTAGCATAGTGAAATGTTTTTCTCAGTTATCTTTGTGTGTATGAGCACGTAAGAAATTACTTTGTATTTTGAAGCTATGTTTATCCTGTCTGCAGAATGTCTTTGGGGATGGCAAAAGTTGCCCAAACTATTACAAACAGGAGAAGGGTTATGGTGGGAAGATGTGGCATCCAGAAAGAAACAGGGAAAGAGATTTTTGAATAAAGATTTGCTGACATTGATGCTTCTGGCAAACAGAGTGGAGTGCAGGCACTGATTCTATCACTTCCATATTCCCAAGAGATCTTGTATTTCAATACACTGAAACTCCTCTTTCAGCAATGGCAATCAGAACAAACTCTGACACCAAATCCAGGGTAAAATTGGTGGCAATGGGATGTTCATTGAATATCTCATATATGTTTTGCCTATAATTAATGATATCTCAACATACAGATTTATAGTATCTTAGGGTGTTTGCAGGATCACGTTCTATGTTGCCAGTAAACAACCCAATTTTGTGAAAATAGTTGTTTATTAATCTCTTTGTAAAGATAAAGGTTTTTGTAGTCTTTGCTGTTAAAAGAATTGGATATGTGTTCCACATGAAGGGTTTATCATTGGTTTAATGGAGTAGTTTCATTTCTGGATCCAGAATGAAATGAGGAAAGATAAGAGTCAATGCCTTTTAACATTATCTAGAGTTTATCTCTCTCCAGTTTAACAAGGAAAAGATTACTATCAAAAAGAGAACAGCTTATGTAAAGAATAGCTATAAGGCAAAGTGTCAAGGAAACAGAAAAGGAATACCTCTGAGGAAACTGCATGCAATCAGGTTTTGGAAAACAAAAACAAAACATCCAACTAAACACTGAAGTTGAAGTAATATTTTTTTTAACATACTCATATCTTGCCTCTCTTTGAGAAAAAAAAAGGTTTCCAATAATTTTTATATTTTTAAATTAATTGTTTAATATTTTTAATCAGGCACTTTTAACTGCCAACAACCTGAAAAGTGTTTATGAAAAAATATGAAATATGAAAAAACACTATATTTGAAAAAAAAATTTGTGTAGAAACAGTTGGATTGTTTTCTGTCATGTCTTTGTGATATGCACAGTAATAGATATATTTCCCTCAACAAAGTTGCATGAAGTATAGTAAATTTTCATTCAATTACAATTTTTCTTCACATATTATTTCCATAGTACCATTACTGTGGTATGATGAGATGATTGTTGTTGACTTGGACTTGTATTCTTATTTCCAGTTCAGAGAAAGACAAAAAATAAGCCCTTAAATTGTGATGAATGGCACTCCAAACCAATTAGAGTGGGAAAAATAAGAATAATTTTACTTATTTTGCTTAATTCACTAATGGTCACACTGAGATGTACTACTAAAATGCAGCGTAATTAAGGCTGTTTTTTTAATAATAAGGGAAAATAAATTCTCTCTTTTATAAGGTAAAGTACACCAGGGAAAGACTCTAAGTGAGCTGAAGAAGTTGAAGGGGTTTTTTTTGTTGTTCATTTTTTTTCCACCCTATCTGGACCACACAAGTGAAATAGATGGTCTAAGAACTCTCCTGGTGTTACTAATTCCTGTGTTCTGAAAGTTTCAGAAAAGGAGAAAGATTTTTTTTCCTTGAATTAATACACAGAGATAATACTTCATCTCCTCAAGAAGTTTCTATCTTAGAGTAGAAAAGATTGCGTTTAGTAAATAAACTATATATTAGTTTTAGTTTGAGTTTTTTTAATATCAAGATATACATATCTATATTCTCAGATATTAAGTATTAATCTTCCATAGGTATGAGCTTAGAACTGAATTTAAAACTAGAGGGTGCTTAGAACAATTTATCTTCTTATTCTTGATTTTGTATATCAGTACAAACAATGGACCTCTAGAAATCCCATAATTTCATGCCCAAAATATCAGCAAATTTTGTTTGTGTATACAACAGTAAGTCTGAAAAGTCCTTCAAATCTTTCTGTGGTGAGGAGGGAATTAGGGAATTATATAGACAACTAAAACAGCAATAATAGAAAACTTTTTCATCTACTAATGCTGGAGACTTTGAAGCTCTCATTAAGGAAATATATATCGCATTTTGATTGACATTTAGGCAATAAACAGCACATTTAAAGATAAGGTTAAAATGTGTTCTGCAAACAAACTGAATGAGTATCAGTTACATTCATGGAAAATCTATGAATAAACTTCAGTCACCAATAATACCACTATATACCTACCCAGTACCCAGATAGCAGAAGATGTTCTGTTTACTTTTCAACATATTGAACAACACTGATAACAGAACAGTCCACAAAATACAGGAGTAATGGAAATAAAAAATAAATTGTAACACTCTATGTATCAGAAAACAGAAACTGTAGATATTTGAGTTTGCAAATGCAGAAGAAAATACTCCAACTATTTTTTATAGAACTTTTTTTTCAAATAAATTACTTTCATGAATTATAATTCAATAATATTTAAAGACTCATTGAAGCTGATATCAGAAACCCAGTATAAGTAGAAGTTCTTGTCAATTATTATTTTATTACACATGAAAGTGTGTAGTCTTATAAACATATAGAAGTAGCTCATATTTTTCACCACCTCACCTCTTGTTTCCTTTAAAATCCTCTGAAAATACATTGAAGATTCACAAATATCCATCTAATCATGAATCTAAAAATAAATAACAGAAATTGATGCAGGAAGAAATTTTAATTGAATGGTTTTTGATCACCATAAGGTAGATAGATCTTAATAGTTTCATTGTCATGAACCCTTTATAAAACTAAATAATTTTTTTTTTTTGCTAGTCCAAAAAGGGATTATTTTAATTTTGTGATTTAAAATTAGAACATGAAAAGACATACGTGTCAATATTGAAAAAGTCAGAGGTGGTGTGTTGTGTTCTTGATAGGTAATTAAGAGAGATTCACAGATCACACACTGCAGTCTAAACATGTTGCAGAGAGATGTCGGCTGAGCTACTGAAGCATGACTGCACATTAGCAGAGTGTCAGACTTCAGCTACTGAATCCTGTCCAGTGTTGTTTCAAGAACTAAAAATACTTCTGCTTCTATATATAACAAAACAATTCTCTACACAGTGTTTCACTAAGGAGTAGGGACGCTGGATGAGTTGCTTAAATGTATTAGTGTTTACAAGGTCAGGGCCAAACATGCATTAAAACTTTTATTTCCTTAATTATGTCTGCACTTGGCACTAGATCTTGATCTGCATTAAATGTTTTTATCTGTCTAATACTACATTGAATTCACTGGGATATATTCACACTACAGATGGGTCAATTTTCTGCATGCTATACATTATTGAGAGAATCAGCAGTGTTTCAGTAAGAACAGCTTTTAAAATGCTGTTTTTAATGTAAAACTTTGTATGCTTGGTACCAGAGCAGCCTTTATCCAAATAGTAACATTAAAAAACACACTTTTGAAACTGGCAGTGTTCCTTTGTGGATGCGATTTAAAAAAACGACAAGAACGACAAACAAAAAAAAAACCTAAAAAAAAAAATCCAAACACAAAAACCACCACCACAACAACAAAAAAAACCCACACAAACCCACCAAAAAAAACCCCAAAAATTGGAATTTTTGATGCCCATATTTCCACCAGGATCAGTTTGAATTAAAGTATATATATGATATATGGAAAATGGTTGTACAATTCTCTGAAAGGATGAATATTCTCTCCACGTAATAGGATTGTTCGGCTATATCGTCTCATAAAATCACTATCAACTCACATCTTGAAGCAACTTGTGTTGCCGATCTTAAAGCTGAACAACAAAAAGAAAAGAAAAAATTAATAAAGTCAAATAGCAACAAGTCTCATGCTAAGATCCTAACGTAGGTGCCTATAACAGCATGTTATGATGTTGAGGCTAAGGAAGCTGAATCCTAAATGACAAGTACAGATTTATTCGAGTATGTTTATGTTAGTTGATCTTAGATTTTTAAAAAAGATCACTTAAAGAATATGTAAATTTTCATGCAGGATCACTGTAGTAGTAAAAAACATATACTATTAATAAGGTATAAGAAACTTTGTGCAGAAAAATATGTTCATATCTATGAGTAGATTTCTTTACATATATTTTAATTCTGCCCTTTAATTATAGTAGCTCTTTATATTCTCTTACATAAAACCGTTTTTATAAATATATTTTTTTTCTGATTTTTTTTTTTTAAATTTAGATGCTCTTTGAAGGAACTAATTTTCATAATATATAACACTTTAATTTTTTTCACAGTTTTTTTTTTTTTTTCTGTGTGATAACCTTTGTGCAGGAATTATGTTGTGTAAAACTCAGAAAATGATAACTTTAAAATCCAATTTTTTAAACTGATTTTTAATAATGGACTTGGCCTTATATGCTTAATTATTTATCATTCATCCATTAATCTGATCTTTATACTTAGTAATGGTCTGAGTAGGCTCTAAATTTCGACATTCCTTTTCTTAAACAGGTTCTTGAAAAGAAGCTTGGAATATGACTGAGGCCTTTGTGTCTTAACCACCAAACCATTGAAGTTTGCATAATATGAATATACACAAGTGTATCTTTCAGATTTATTTAAAGGCAACCTAAAAGCTTGTTCATAGCACAATGTCAGCATAACACCCAGCAATCTTTACAAGAGGTACACACCACTTGACAGCAAGTCAAAAGGGGCCACTGTCCCTGAAGTGGTAAGGCATGGAACCAATATGGTTCTTAGGCATAGGCAGTTCCTGGGAACTTCAAACCATTCTGCAAGAGCAGTTTGAAACCGGTATTTAAGGAGGCAGCAGTAAATGCAATTGTGTTTAATGCAAGATATTAAAATTTGCTAAAAAATTTACTGGTATATCAGCATCAAAACATCAAGAAGTATCTGGATATTCCAATATTTAAATCTTACTTTGGTCATTTTTTTGTGAGTTTGGACTCAAAATTCAGAACACAACTCATGTCTCCTGATGTTGGCTAACATTTGATCTAAAATAACCATTTAGAATCTTGGGACAGTCAAGGGAAAATTATTTCCAGGGAAGGTTCACTATATTTCCCTTCAATGTATTTTACAATTCAGAATCAACCAGTTCCTAGAAATTAATTTCATTGACTATTAATATAATATAATATAATATAATATAATATAATATAATATATGACCAGCTTTGAGATACATGGTTCCATTTATGGCAGCTGACTCAATTTTCCATTGCATTAAATAAATACCGGATTTTGTTAAAAATAGTTTTGACTTTCTTTTTTTTTTTAAAATATATTTAGTGTGCTTTTCCTTTTTAATTTCAGGTAAGCAAACTGGGCATCTTAAGTACAATAATTCGTCTTGGTTGAATAAGTAACTGTAGTAAAATGTTAAATGAATTTGCTATATTAAAATATTAATTAAAAAAAAAAAAAAGGAGAAAAACATTGAAACCATTAATCTCTGTTGTTCTTGGAATTGTAACCTGACTGCTAATTAATGAGTTTGGTAAAGAGTCCCTTTTCATATTTGTGGGTGCTATTGCAATACAGAAAATTTAAAAAGAGGCAGCTGGGCAGAATCCTCCATCTTTGACTCAAAGGAGATTTGCTCAAGTGTAACATAACACTTGATGCAGTTTCCTCTCAGGCCATAACTTCAAAAGGCTTATTCATGCTTGAAAGCTTTGGACTATCTGCTAGAGACACCTGCACACAGTATTCTTATTTTTGAGAGGAATCCTTTTCATGCTGTCACCACAACCAACCTCAGTTCAGGAGGATTTTTGAAATGTAATCATTGCATGAACAGTGGCTGACCTCAACAGTGGTCAGTGTCTTTTAGCAATGAATGCTTATAAAAGCAGACAACTGCTAGAATTACAGCTGTCTTTCCAATTCTACTGCCTGCACACCTGAAGAGACAGAATATGAAAGATGAAACCGTCCCATTTTAGCACTAATACAAGCACAGCTAAATTTGGATGTATTTTATGAAGGTTTTGATGACTGTGGAAGTCCTCTCTGAAAAGCTTCTTACTACAAAAGTCTCTTAAGGATGCTTCAGCATTTGTTTTTTCCATTCTCAGCTATTTCTCTCCTTGCACAGTGCTGTTAATACACAAACGCATTAAAAGTAACTTCAGAACTTTTCAAAACCAAGTGTTGGAACTTAGTAGCTGCACAAATAATCATGAGTCATCCGTGATTTTGCCTGAAAATAAACAAATATCACATATGGCTGCTTACAGCCTGCAACTAGTACTCAGAAGATATATAGCTCTTGAAAAGTACTAGAAGTGTATAAATATATCAAGGATTAAAGGGAAGAGCTAATATGTTTTTGGCAAAGAGTGTAACAACTTAGATAGAAGCAGTGGCGAGCTCACAGCTCTTTTAAGACATTTTTTTATGAGAATGACAGGGCTCTCAGTTCTTGTATGCAAGAAATCAGGCAAGGGAGGCCAGAGGCAAGCACGTCTGTGTGTGCAGGTTTGGACTGACATGGAGTATCACAGCTATTTTCTCTATTTCCAATATTCCCGGCTAGCTAATTAGAAATAGGAATATGCTGTGCTATGAATAAGCATGCAGAGAGCGGCCCTCTCCCCGTTGGCTCGGTTCCAAGATTTATTCCTGAGGGAACGCAGGGGAAAAGAGAGAGAGGGCACACGCGGTTTCCAGTTTTTATAGGTTTCCCAGGGGGCTGTCGGGGGAGTCGGGGGTCTGTCTTCCTGTTGGTCAGATCTCGGACCGGAAGGCAGCATGTTGGGTTCATGGGAATACAACAATGGAGTTTCTTCATAGTTGCTAGTACAGGGCTACATTAGGGATTTGTACTGAAAATGGGGCTGATAACAGCGATCTTATTAAGGAGTGCTTATGCAGAGCTAAGGCTTTTTCTTCTTCTCACCTCCTACCACCAGTGAGGAGGCTGGGAGTACACTGGAGGTTTAGAAGGGACACAGCCTGAATAGGTGACCTCAACTGACCAAAGGGATATTCTACACCCTATGGCATCATACTCAGCACATAAATTTGGGAGAAGAAAACAGGGGAAATTTCAGAGTGATGTCATTTGTCTTCCCAAGTAACTGTTGACTGTGACAGAGCCCTGGTCTCCTGGAGATGGCTGAACACCTGCCTGTCAATGGGAAACGGTGAATTAATTCCTTGTTTTGCTTTGGTTGTCTCTGCTGCTTCTGCTTTATCTGTCAAACTCTCTTAATCTCAACCCAGGAGTTTTCTCACTTTTATGCTTCCAATTCTCTCCCCCATTCCACTCGGGGAGAGTGAATGAGCAGCTGTGTGGTGCTTAATTGCCATTTGGAGTTAACTCAAAAGTCTGACAGGGTATCATTATGTCAACACAAGCTTACTCGTGGCAGGTTATGATACCTAGTGAAGTTTCTGTTTTGAGGGAAAGCAAGGAACAAGTTTGAAGTTAGAGTTACAATGATTTTACTATTTTTGTAGGCAGAGTGTACCATTTTTTTACAGTATGGTGAAAGTATCACCTCCTTCTGGTCAAAATAAAGCGTGGGAAGGAGGTGCACTGCCTGTGAGTCTTATACTCTGAGAAGAACAGAAATTCTATGTAGGCACAGGATGAGAAATGCTGAGGTGGAGCCGAAGATGAATTTGGCAAGTGTGAAGAACAGTAAGAGGGGCTTCTACAGATGCATGGATCATAAAGGGAAGATAAAAAAATATGCCCCCTATAAATAAGATAGCCTGCAGAATATAAGGGTCCAGAGTGAACTCATTGGGACCTTTCATTACTTGAAGGAGCTTATATAAAAGAGGAAATGTAACGTTTTACATGGGCAGATAGTGGTAGGACAAGGGGGAAAGGTTTAAACCTAAAAGAGGAGAGATTTAAATCAGTTGCTAGGAAGATATTATTTACTCAGAAGGTAGTGATGCCTGAGACAGGTTACCCAGAGAAGTTGTTGGTGCCCCATTCCTGGACGTCCAAGGTCAGGTTGGAACAGGCCCCATGCAGCCTCATCAAGTGGGTGGAATCCCTTCCTTTATTATCACTGCCCATACAAGAGTGCTGGAACTAGATGATCTTTATGGTTCCTTCAACCTAAGCCTTTCTATGATTAGGTTTCCCATGTGGAAGACCTTTCAAGCTTGGCAACTTCATTCTGGGCAACTGAAATCCTCAAGGATGTGAGCTATAAGTGCCAGTTTACAACCATCGCCTCTATGGTACTGTATACTCATGGTCCATGGAGTATAGAAATTCTAAGGGCTAATAACTTTAAATAAGCAATGATCATGGCTGATAATGAATAAGAACTACTAACATAAAGTACATTGTCAATAAATGTCATAGTACTAAGGGTTTTTTTAAGTTAAAAATGGCCTGATCAATGTAATTTAAACATTACCCTCATGCTGATTGCTAAGTGTCTCTAATCTCTCTAATTCTCATAGACATATTTGTCAGTTATTTGACAAGATTAAATAAACCACTTAAATGCACCTTGGATACAAAAAAATGCCAATGTAGGTGCAGCTTATTCATTCTTTTTTTGAGGTATTCAATAGTTTCCATTTATTGTTTGGTGATGTTCTTGTGTGCTTTTGTGTAGACACCTTTATTGAGGTTTCAGAGTTCAGAGCTGGGTCACACTCAGGCTGTGAGTCATCTTCCTAAATCACAAGTGTGCAGTGCCCACTGAGATGCCAGAGAATGACTACTGGTTCATAAAGATAGCTAACTCCTTTGTCATATTTGTCATTTATATATAATATTTTTGGCTATTTGAGGCAGTCTCAAATGGCACAAATTGGCTGTGCACAGACATCTCCACTCCTGTCTCTCTAAAAATGTGGAAAGAAATCAGAACCTCTAGAGAACAATTTACACAAGAAGAATCAAAATTACACACTTTCTTTCTGGAAATACCTTTTTTTTTCTCTTTGATCCATATTCTCCTGTAATTATTGAGATGTATTTAGGCAAACAAATCCCATTCTGTGAAATCAAAATTTAAAAAAATAATTCGGTAAAAGAGTTATCAAAGATACTTTGAATCACCATGCTCAGACAGGAAACATTTGTATTCTCTTTTGCTTGTTGAGAGTCATAATCTGTCGGAAAGTTTTCAGAAATTTTCTGTGTTCTTATTGTTTGCCTTTGGAAAGGTAAGATTTTTATATGTATGCAAATAGAATATGTAAAACAAGTGAATTGCAACATAACTGAGGTGTAATCTATGGTTCTACACATATGATGCAAAGACATCATAAGCAATATGTTTTAAATTTTGAAAAAAATATGCCAAAAATGGAAGAAAAAAATCATTCTTTCCTGTCTTACATTTGAAAAGGTATGAAAATAAAAGCAAGTAGTAAATAATAATTATTCTATGAGAATTGTTTTCCTTTTCTTGAAGATATGTCAATTTCACCATGCCTTTAAAAAAGGGTAGACTCATCCTCCAAAAATTGCAAAACCATTGTAACCCTAACTGCAAACACAACATGATCCTTGCTTTCTCTCAAAATAGAGGCTTCACTAGGTAGTATAAGCTGTCATGAGTAAGTTTGCATTAAGAAAATTACACCCTGTCAGTCCTTTGGCTACCTAAACAAATTGATTTTATCACAATGGCTGCTGTGGGTTAACCCCAGGTGGTAACCAAGCACCACACAACTGCTCACTCTCTCTCCCTGGGTGGAATACAGGAGAGAATTAGGAGACTAAAAGTGAGAAAACTCATGGATTGAGTAGTTCAAAAGAGAAAGCAAAGGAATTCATACACCACTTCCCATTGGCAGGCAGGTGCTCAGCCATCTCTGGGAGAGCAGAGTTCCATCAGGTGTGACAGTGACCTGGGAAGACAAAGGGCATCATTCTTAACATCCTGCTTCTCCCTTCTTTTCCCAGGTTTGTGGGCTAAGCATGATGCTGCATTGTGTGAGCTGTCCTTTGGCCAGCTGGAGTCAGCTCTCCCAGCTGAGTCATCTCCCAGGTACATGGGCACACCCAGCCACCTTGCTAAAAGCTGGCCGTGAGAAAGAGAAAACTCAATTCTGCATAATTCTGCATAATTTTTGCTCAGAAAAACCATAACATAGGTGTGCTATTTTCACTGTTTTCATCACAAATCCAAAACATTTCACCATGCAAGCTGCTATGAAGAAAATTAATTCCATTCAGCCAATATGATGCAACAGTATATGGGATCAGAAAAAAAGATGCCAATATTGTTCATTAGCTCAAGTTCTCATTATAGACAGTAGAAATCTGGGCACATTTATAATGTAGGAATATTATATAATTCTTTCATTCTTAAGTTATTGAGATACCAACAATCCCAGCTCATTGATCTAGATTATGAATAATGTGCAATTTATGGAATTCAAAGATTGTTCATATGGAAATAACATAGTAAGCAAAGTTGACTTACAGTTTATGAATCTAATAACCATATCTCAATAATTATTTTCTTAATGCATGTTATTTTTATTAGCTATATAGGATTTTTCCATCTTCATGTACTCCATTAAAAAATCTACCATAACTTTTAGTTATGATTTATAATTATGTAATGAAAAATTGTCATGCTATTTATACTGAAATTATGCTATACTTTAATATAAACAGTAAAAAATTGAATTAATAAAACTATTATGTTAAAAATAAAAAGGAAAAAAAGATACCACCACCCCCTCATTACCTCCACATCACAGGATTTAATCCATAGTGCATTACCATTGACCCATATAGAGTAGAGAAGATACAATAAATCAATGTTTGTTAACATATGCTTAACTAGAAAAGCAATTTCACAGGTCAGGCAACATAGTCATGAAATGTCTGTGAAGCAGTGGTGCATTGACTGTTGAGAAGGACACAGGCAAAATGAAAAAAATTCTTTGACTTTTGCATGCACTCTGATTTCCTTTTTGTTATTATTTTGATTAAATACTTCTCTGTCAATAGCAGTGTTTAGCAACATATTTGTAAAACCTCAGATTAGTGTTTCAAACATTTAAACTAGTATTGTTTTTTAAGTGATTGGGGTGAGGATGAAAGGAAACAAAATCAGAAGCATAAAATAAAATTCAGTGCTCAGAAAGTGTAATTCCAGGCCTGAATTTGAACCTTCACTAGTTCCAAAAGCTAGCTTTCTTTCAGAGTCGGAGGAGATGAGGACAGAAGTCACCATTATGCCAAATTTGAGATCAATACTCAGCTGGTGAAATAGATGGCAAAGACTGAAACACCATACATATTCAGATAAGTACCACTAAATGTGTCCACAAGATGTATGCATTCCTAAAGGAAAGAATCAATTATAAAATCTGAACTGTCTCCTATGAACCAGGAATTACACACGAAATATATCTGTGTCTTTAAAAGTGTCTGTTCCCTACTATCTTTACTTTATTCAAGTCCAAAGCCGCTCTGAAATTTTTCCAGCACTGTTTCTAATAAGGCTCAGCTGACCGCCTAATGCATAATAGAACTTTCTTCAGCTAAAAATATTAAAACTTTTATCCACCTACCTTGACATCCAAATTAGCATGTAAGGAATATGACAGTGAAAGTAGATGCTGAATTTTTATTAGACACTCTAGTATCTTCAGTTCTGTTAATTTAGGGTGAAACGAAAGTGTCAAGAAGTTGCCTTTTTTGTACTGCATGGAAAGAATCATTTATGCATTATTAAAATACAGCATATCCTGACAGAATTTTACTAAAGAGAAAAAATCCTAGGCATATATGCTCTTTAATGATCTACCTTTAAAAAAATAGTTTCATATACCCTTCTAGTAGAAAAAGCTGCCTGGGTCTTCGTTTACGAGTAGAGCTTACTTAGTTTTCTCACAGAAGTTTCAAAAATATTTAATAGATATTTAAAATTATAATGCATAAGGTTTGGTGTCCTAAATTCTCATTCATATAAAATTGCTATCGAGTTAATTTTGTCAAAGTAATAAAACAGAAGCTTGGCCATATTTTAGTTTTGACTTTAAATATTACCTAATATTTCAATTAGTCTCTTCATAATATATTTACATTTACTGTTAAAGTGCACTTGTATTTGAATGGTATTTTTAAGTGAATATTTAATTTTTGTGTATTTCCATAGCACTGTTCATAGAAAAGTACATTACTATTATGAAACTGATCTTCAACATATAAAGGTTAGTCAAGTAGCAAACCTGTGTATTAAGATCATTTGTAATGTCTCTATTAACATTGTGTCCAAATGATTGTACGCTGGAGAGAAGGGTTGCTGTCCAGAGGGACGTTGAGAAACTTGAGAGGTGGGGCTGTGTAAACATCTTAGTATTCAACAGTCCAAGTGCAAGGTCCTGCACTGGGCTGGGGCAATCTCATGCACAACTACAGGATGTGAAAAGAGTGGATTGAAAGCAGCTCTGTGGAGAAGACTTGAGATTGTTGGTGGATGAGAACCTTGACATGAACGAGCAATGTTCATTTGCAATTCAGAGAGCCAAACATATCTCAGGCTGCACCAAAAGAAGAGTGGCAGGTTGAGGGAGGTGATTCTCCCCCTTTCTTTCACTCTTGTGGCATCCTGCCTGGAGTGCTACACTCGACTCTGGGGCCTGTAACAAAAGGACATGGATCTGCTGAAGCAAGTCCGAAGGAGGATCATCAAGATGATCAGAGGGCTGGACCAGGGCTGGAACACCTCTCCTGTGAAGGCAGGCAGATGGAGTTGGGATTGCTCAGCCTGGAGAAGAAAAGACTGAGGGGATATGTAATAGCACTGTCCAGTACCTAAAGGGGGACACCAAGAAAGATTTACAAGGACTTCTTATAGCCTAGTGTGGGTTGGACTTTCAGACAATGAGTTATAAATTCCACTCACTTCTGTAGAAATATGATCAGGTTTAATTTATAGTTTATTTCCTAGAAATCCAGAAGGTAGGAACAGGCGTGTGGTAAGGGAAAGGTAGCAACTTAATTATGGAACATTTGCTAAAGTCAGCAAATATGTCAGCTGAAATCCAAAATTCCTAAAAGAAGAAGAACATTTTCAATGCTCTTATTAGATATAATTTTATTTTTGAAATATGCTATGTAACAAAAATAGTGAGAGACATTAATGATGAAAAGCTTTCTAAGACTGAATGTTTTCATTACATAGTTATTTAGTGGAAACAATCAATGTGTTTGACCAATACACAGGTTTTCAAGAGACCTTTTTCAAGAACATAGTGTTTTATGGATTTTACTTTTCTATGTATGAAGAATGGTACATCTTTTTTTGTCCACTGTTCATTTGTCTGCTGTTTCTATTGCATGTTCGGTTAAAGAATTCACTAGGTCATAATGAGAAAGGCTTGCTTCTGTCTGGTCAAAACCAGGCAGAGACCTCTGGAATGAGAAAGCAAATTCTGAAAATACCTGAATAACCCAGTTGGAAAGCAGGCATTCAGTTTTCTAGAGGCATGGCAGAAATCAAGCTTTAGGTTAGGTACACATGCTCTTCAGGATTGTGGTCCCCCTTCTCCAGAGATCCTAAAAGTTGCTAGTTTAAGAAAAACTAGAGGTGTCAATGGTCCAGTGGAATTTTTAACATGCCCTTCATACTACAGTCTATCTTGACTACATCTAATTTACAGTGTCAAAAGATAATCCAAATGACCATAGAATGTTTCTATTTCTGTGAAAGGGGAGGATTTAATTAATTTAATTTTCTTATAAATCACAATATTACAAACCATTTCACCTTATGTGCTTACTTAAGACAGGGGAGCAGGCATATCCAGAGGAAAGATCTAGATGAATTGCAGCCCCTTCACAAAACTAGTGTATCTGTGATTAACAGCTGTAGAAAAATTAGCACTGTGGTTTTAGCAGATATCATGATTGTAGGAACATATGTGGTGTGTTCCATGCATAACAAAAATGGCTTGAGGCAGCATGCAGGAAAAAAGTTGAGTTGCATAGTTAAGGAAATTTTAAACTGCATAAACTGTGTAACAACTGTATTTATGTAGGCCCAAAATTTTATATAAGCAAGATTTTGTTATGTTGCTGTTTCTAAATTTTGCAAAGCACTTATGAAAACTGGAAGCCAAATCAGAGACTACAAGAAAAGAACCTTGGGTGTTTTGATAATTGTAAAGCATTCATGGCCAGCTGGAAGTCAGAGCAATGTGTACTTAACTGCTTTGAATAGTCTGTGTTTTGCATGTAGTAATCTGCGTGCATTTGGTCTGATTGCTCAAGGGGAAATAATTACTGTTTATGAAAGATTGTCCATTATTCTCCAATTAAAGAGAAAAAAACAGATTCTACAACAGGGAAAATCTGGCTATTCTGTAGACTTTGTGATAAACCCTTCCTTACTGTTGCAGTACTCCATAAAAAATTACAGTTGTTAGTCATCCAGGGTGCTACATAAGCAAGGAGTTGAAATCCCATGGATATTTAAATACATCTTGAATTGCTATGAATTTATGACATTTTAATTGAACATGAGACAGCATATGAACTGTAAGGAATTCATGCTCAGATGTGATTTTCTTTCTGCCTTCATAACCTAGGGTTAAAAAAGACAAGGACATAGAAAAAGAAAAAAAATTGCAATATAAAAATGCAATTTACTTTTCAGTTTCTGACCTAGAAACAGAGTAGATCAGGTTTCAACTTTTCCTTTCCTATTGATTTTTCGTCTTGCGGGGGGATATGTGGAACACAGTGTCCATGTTGCACATGTACTAATGTCTGCATGGGTCGAGCTGTAGTGCTGTTTCCAGTTCCAGGAAGCCAAAGAGTCAATTTCTTCTGTTCCTACTTTAATTGGTTAATTATTAGGTTTCTATTAAAACTTATTTTAAATAGTAGCATACACTGATTTGAAGTAAGGGAATTCAGTAATATGTGAAATCTCTTGTTCCAAGGAAAATTTAACAGAAAATATTTCTCAGTGATAATAAAAAAAAAAATTATAAACAATCAGGATTTCTATACCGTCATCCAGAGGTGTCCTGGTTTAGGGGACAGGT